>CM055652.1:20732260-21093916 GCA_029378325.1 Elaeagnus macrophylla
AAGCTTCAGTTAGCGTATCTTCCAATTTGTTCCTTAAATAAATAAAATTCAAAGATTAAGTTATCAAATTCTTCTTCATTTACTTGTACAAATTTATGTGTAAAGTAATTTCTTAATATTTTTCCTACCGGATGGTTTATTAGGTATAGTATACTATAATCATAATCTGTATAATAATTTAAAAAGGTATCAAACCTTTTAAAATTTTCAAAACATGTTTCATAATCTTCATTATCAAAATATTCTTCTAGTAATTCTAAATATTTTCCTTCAAAATATTCTATATTAGTCATAATTTTTCTTGTTGAGTTTCAAGTTCATATTCTTCAAGTTCTTGGTCTATCCATGGACTTAGTTCTTGGATTTTCTTATTTTCTTCTATTTCCATTTTTACTAGTTTAAGGCTTGCTTCGAGATCTAAATGTTTCTTGTTTTGTCCTTTTATTAAATCATTTCTTTTTTCTTGTTTAGAAAAATAGTCAATTAATCCTTGTAAATTTTTAATTATTTTAGATCTTCTTGTACTTTGTTCAAAGTTATTTTTTATAGATATTTTAAAACAAACAAGAGATTGTTTAAGATAAATTGCATTCTTTAGATTTTCTTGATTTTCTTAATACTCTTTACTTTTACTTATATAAAGTTTTGTCTAAGATTTTCTTTTCATGCTATAGTGTTTATCTTCTATCAATTATAATTTCATGCAATATAAATAAGATTTCAACAATATTAATGAAAATTCAAGGTATATTAGTCTCTATTTGCAAACTAATTGGTTTTTTAATATGGGTCCACCGCGTACTTCTGCTTCCTTGCTATTTCCTTCTTGTTCTAAAGAGCTAAGCCTCACTCCAGATCCAAGCTTTTAGTCCTTCTTATGAGATCCGTACTTAACTTACTAAAGGTAAGTGTCACGCCCCAAAATTGAGTACGTGAAAAATTTAAGAAAATAGATAAAATTTGAAAGAAAATTATTAGTTTAGATCATTAATTATAAAATATCAATTTAAAATGATTCAAATCAATTAAATATAATTTGGGTACCTTTGAAATAAATTAATATTTATAAAAACATAATTAAATCTTTAAAATAATTTATAATCCAAATAGTTACAATTATTTGATTATATATATCAAATCAAATTGATCTCAGCCTGTCTACTCAATATACAGAATAACAAATTAAAGTAATGAGAGTAAAGGAAAGATCTTTTCAATGAACTCTTTGTAAGTACGCACCTCCCGTTCAAGTCACAACAGTGTGCATAACCACTACCTAATCTGTAAAGAGAAAGGGGAAACGGGGTGAGTTACCACTAGCTCAGTAAGAGTATACTCCATGCATAGCTCTCAATTAAATCAATGATGCATGCTATATTTAAAAATATTTCATGCATGTTCAGTAATAAATCATCAGTATAACAGTAATGGGGAGATTTCATTTTTCAAACCCGAGCATACCTGTACTTTCTCACTTCCAAAACCGGGTGGAGTGTACATTCTAGGTACCCCATGCATGCTCATACAATCATAATCAAATATGAAATGTTTGATATAAAATACTCATGTATGCTATGCCAAATCCATATGTATTGGTCAACTCCAAAATACATGGGCACGTGCGCGGCCAACCTCCGAGACGCACGTGGGTCCACCTCCGACCCCATGTATGGTCATACTCCGAAATACATATGGCACATGTATTGGTCAACTCCAACGTACATGGGTCCTTACCTTAAGGGTCCTCGTTACATGGGCGGTCCAACTCTGATACCCATAGACGGAAACAAATACCAAGATCCAAGACGAAAAACTCCGAAACACAATGGGGGGTCCAACTCCGAGGCCCATGTGCGGTCTAATACCAAGACCCATGTATGGACAACTCCGAGATACATGTGAGATGTAATGCGTACCTGTAGTCCATCGAAAAGTAGTCTGCTGCATCCAGTAGCCCCGGGGTACCATATCTCCGCAAGACATTATACAGGTAATACTCCCCATAAAATTATTTAATGATGCATGCATAAAAGTCAGATGCCAT
Source organism: Elaeagnus macrophylla (assembly GCA_029378325.1). Taxonomy (NCBI): domain Eukaryota; kingdom Viridiplantae; phylum Streptophyta; class Magnoliopsida; order Rosales; family Elaeagnaceae; genus Elaeagnus; species Elaeagnus macrophylla. The sequence continues at coordinate 20,734,305 of CM055652.1, forward strand.
ATAAAATATTTTAATACCCATATTTCATAATCTCATATATACAAATAAAATATTTTCAAATGGGTATGTTAATTATAACATCATTATCAACACTTTTATAAAAATATTTATAAACATGGCATCAATTTCAGTCATTCAATTATCCATAATGATGCATGATATTTTCATAAAAATAATGCATGAAGAAAAAGTGGAGTAATAACCCCTACCTCAAAAGTCCGCTCTCAAACCAACCTTACCCTCAAACTTGCGAAAATGTCTCTTTCTTATGCATCCAGGCTTTCCATTTGGACACTACTTTTCAGATACATTCTAAGATATCCACCTAGGTGATCACATAAAGCACTCTTGTCAAAGCCATGATGATGACAGCTCTTATAAATATAATAATACACACTTTGCACCGATAAACCCACCAAATTCACAATAACAAGCACACCCACTAAAAAGTCTAACAATCAAAATATTATCAAAAGAAAGGTGTAAAATTATGTTTACCAACACCAATAATTATTCCTAGAAGTACTCATAAATTACTACTGGGAGAACCGCTAGCTAGCTGAACAATTGTCCTTAAACTTTTGAGCAACACAAACAATATCTAAAGGCAAGGGTTGAATGAATAGCCTCAACCTATTTCTTGGACAGATATTAGTATAGTGACAATTGCATGTCACAGTTCATTGTGTCGAAGACAAACACTTGTTCATTGCATATTAAAACATATTACCTTTTTGATAGAAAAGCGTAAAGTGGTTACTAGTCTTGTTTTAGTGGCCGATCCTAACTAATGAAGGCATAACAACCAAGGATCTTATATTATAACTCATGGATCGTTCATTTAAGTCCTTGGATTGGGTTCTTGGCTTCTATTAAAGAATATCGTATAACCTATATCTTTGACATGCTTAGCTATAAATAATTAAGATAGACTATATTCATGCATATAGTATCTCACCTAAAATTGAAATATAAAAAATGCACACTTGTAACCAAGTACCAATACATGTCCAACTGTACTTACAACAAACACGTTGGCACTATCATATACCAAAAACAAAAGAAAAGCTCATGTTATTATATTATTCCCGGCCCTTAATAATTCATGAGAATTAATGAGTTTTTCCTAGAGATTATAAAACTCTTGACGAGATACCAAAAATCGTAGTCTCATAAATACAACGCTCGACACAATTCTCGCTTTGTTTTATCTTCTTATCAAACCCGAAATCACATTCTCATTATCATGCCTACTAATGCAAATTTATAATACACAGAAAAATCCTAAATACAACAGGAGATTTCTCAAACAATTTAATCAAAGCATAGAAACTGTAAGGTTTATTTGTATTGGCGATTTTCGTGGATAAAATGTTTGATTGTAATCTAGCGTAAGTGTTCACCGTTTAATCAGATGATACATGATGATGGAATCACCAAGCTTGCAATGCCCATATGACAGGTAAAATATTCTATCATGCATACATCTTCACACAATTGAGCATTACACTTAGTATGGACTGTAACGAAAAATATATTGTGCACATGTTGGTCGATCAATCGAGATGATAGTTCGATCGATCAAGTGTGGATCAACTTCAATCTAGGTGCTCTCAGTTTGAACTAGATTGATCGAGTAATTAGTTGATCGATCGAGTCATGCGTTGATCAATCGATTGAATGAGGTATTCGATCGATCGAGGCATATGCGATCGATCGAGTATAGAGTGACTTCAATCTATTTGCTCTCGGGTTTGAAATTACATGGTTAGATCAATCGAGGTTTTGGATCGATCGATCGATGCTTTGGATCGATCGATCGAGATTTGGTTAGATCGATCGATCATATTTTTCAGTTCTTCTACAACTCTTTTTAATTTGACCCATATGTTACTTTTACTAATTTGACTCATTTAATGTTGAATGCAAAATCCTTATATGAGTAGAATTGTTGTGATAGTTGGAATCCTTGTATGAGTAGAATTCTTGTGAAAGTAAAATCCTGATATGAATAGAATTCTTGTATAAGTAGAATTCCTGTGAGAACTAAATCCTGATAAGAGTAGAGTTGTCTCTATTACTAATCCTCTTTCAAATCAAATTGGACTCTATATAAGCAGCGCTTGTTTATGCAAAATAAAAAACCCACACCGAAATAATATTTTCTACATCTGTTGAAGCTTTCAAAGAAAAATCTTATTCTCTTCATCTATCAATCTTAGGCACTTTCTTATTTTAATTGTTCAAACATATTGTGTGGTTATGTTTGAATAATTCATGTGCCTAATTGTCTTTCATGATATTTAGAATTGCATGATAGTTCTAGAGTTTACTAACTGATTTGTTTTTTACATCGTATGCTGTTGAATCTGCTAATTAGGGTTTTTCATTGTTTGAATCTGCTCTAGGACACACTTTGCACTTGTGCTATTTGTGCTAACGTTTCAGGTGACGTGTTCGGTATTTTGTGTGACTCAAAATTACCGAAGTTGATGGGTTCGATTGATCTTGTGGGACTCAAGTAGATCAGAACGTTGGTCCGGATCCAGACACCTAACTTGTGGAGGCTATGAAAGGAGCGGCGGCTCGTAAGTAAATTACAGAAAGGGGGGATCTATCTGTGAAGGGTAGTTCTAGGACCTATGGTTGTAATTGAACATTGATTTTCATAGTGGATAGTTAGGTGGTCCGGTGGACCGGTGGTTTTCCTTTTAGGTCATTAGAGTGGCCTAGGTTGTTTCCACCTAAAAATATCGTGTGTTATTTTTTATTCCGCATTTTATCTTTACACGCGATTGCATGTCTGGCCATTGTGATTAGGTTACATAATTAATATTTGTAAAAATTGAAAATAACCTATTCACCCCCCTCTAGGTATATTTGATCCGTAACTAAAAACTTTCAGAAACAAGAGTACTAATTTCTTAACTAATCTTCTTTCAGATTATCTAAACAAACCAAAAAGTAACAGAGACATAATCGTGCTTCAATTTTATAAAGAACAACCAGAAGCCAACCCTTATCTTCCTCAGATAATCACTATTGCAAAACCAGCAATAAAACAAGAATAAAGTCAGAGAATATCATATTCATCAAACAAACTTCTTGGGTATCAATGAAGGGTTAATACCAACGCCCATATGCAAATCAGAAAATCAAAACCAAAATACAATACCACATTATACATATACATACATCTTCCACTATATTACTTGAATTTCACAATTTTGGCCAACGGTAGAGGAAGAGGAAGTCGGTAATGGTGGAACAACAGTTAGATGGCATCCCACGAATAGCGACTGGCTGTTTAACGCTGGCTTCTCGGTGTTTGGAAGTTGGGCTCGGTGGTGGAAATAAGGTCACGGCGAGAAGGACGACGGAAATGGGGTATGGCGTTGGTGAGCTCGCGTTGGAAAAAAGGGAGCTGATGGTCGGGGGAAAGGCCGACCATTGAGGGCGACGGCGTCGATGAGGGCAACGCCTCCCTCCCTCTCGCGCACGCCCCGTTAAGGAGCTTCTCTCGACTGGTTTCGTGTGGAAGAGAAAAGAGGAGGTATTGGGTATATAGGGTTTGGGTGCTAAATGACCGAATTGCTCCTGCCCCTTGGAAAATTTTTAAGGGCATTTCGGTAATTTCACATAAATTTTCTTAAATTTCTAAAAATGTGTAAAAATTAAAGAAATTATTTATTTAAGTTAATTAAAGAAAATAAAATTTAAAACATTAAATTTAATACATAAATTTAAATTACTTTCTGAAAAAATAATAATTAAGATTAGGGTCTCACAGTAAGAGTGATAGTTTGGATTAAAATGGACTTTTATTTATCAAATAGAAAGTTTATACAAACTAAAGAACTAGTAACCTTGAAAGGGTTATTAGTTCTTACTTATTACTTGAAAATAGAAAAGTGGATAGATGTTAGGTTTTCGTAGTGAATCCCTTAGCTACAGAGAGTTCCTTTTTATAAATATAAGGGTTCTCTATTTACAATGGTAGGATTGTACTATTCCTAACTTTCCTATTTGGCATTTAACGCCTACATTATTGACACTCTTGGCGTCAACTGTTTAGAGTGGTCCTACATGGTTTATTCTGCCGACAAACTGTGTGATGAGCTTGTGTCCACGCAGGCTTCCTTGTCTTTGATGCAGTAGATGCATTTGTGGTCCTCTGATTGTTGCTTTGAATAATGGCAAAATACCTTTTTGGTTTCCTCACTTACTTCAATCTCATTACAATTGAAGTTAGCTTCATAGGAAATTACTTTTCACTTCTTCCTCAGTGATAACTATATTACTTTGAGAAGTAATAATAGTTTTACTTGTACTATAATTAATCTTAATTTATGAAGAGTTATTAATTCTTCTTATTTCATGATAAATTTGACTTAACATCTATCCTCTTTCTAGACATAATTCCTTAGGATTAAATTCCTTTTATGGTAAAGATTTTGGTCGAGTAACTTTTCTTTTATTATTTGTTATACTAAGTTTAATGAAATGATAAGGACTTATTGGTATTTCTTTGTTCCAATCCATTATTGAACTGAAACATCTTAAATAAATAAGCCTATCTGTAGCCCTAATTTTCTTTTTGAAATTTTTGATAGAGTTTTTGAAATTTTCAGGAAAATATATTGATTCCTTTAATTCATTTCCTGGATATATATTTTCTATTAATCCAGCATGAAATGTCTTATAGATAAATACTGGATCAACTCATTCTAAAATATTGAATTTACTACTTGATGAAAAATCTTTTTCTATAGTATAAAATTTCACATCATGAAGATGTTCCTCAGTAGTTTTTCTTACTAGATTATATAGGCTTAACTATTGTTGTTTTTTTAAATTCCTATATCTTTCTCTTTCTTCTTCAAAAGAATTATTTGTTGCTTCTCTAAAAATTAATGGTCTTTAAATTTTTCAAAGGTTTCTTAATCTATTGGTTCCTATTGTTGGTTGTTGTACTATCTGGGAATAATTTTTTATTATTTCTGTTGGTGTTAATACTTTTGGAACTTTATAATTAGTGTACCTTCCTTATGCTTTTATCCTATTCGTAAAGGTTCTATGGATGATTCCACTAAACCCTATTATTGCTCTGCTTGCCTCATGCCAATTAGTGTATATTCCTGGTTTTAATCCATTATGTACTACATAAACCTTTTTTGAATATTCCTTTTCAGCTTCATCTACCCAGTTAATTTTTTCTTTTGTCTTTTATAGGGTTTTACTAAGTTCTGGATTGTTACTGTCAGTTTCTAGTTTTAGAATTTTTATTCCTTCCTTTTCAAATTTTGTCGAAGTTTCAACTTCCTTTTCTTTTGAGTTTTCCTTAAGCCATTCTGGATTAACTAGAGTTCGCCCATTTTTTTAAAGATTTTTTAAGTTGTAATATCTCTAGTTGTTCTTTAAGATATTTGATTTTTATTTCATGAATCAGAATTTTCTTTTCTTTGATTTGTATTTCTATCTCAAGAGGATTCATTCCTGTCATAAAAAACATAGTTAAAGGTGCTAATTCTCTGGTTAAAGCATCTGCGAAACTATTTTTTCTTCCTAGCAAATGCTCTACATCAAATTTATAATGATTAAACCAGTGTTGTCATCTAATAAGTCTTCCTTGTTTATAATCACCTGCAATATTAGTTCTTAAAAAATGTCCAAAATTTTTATTGTCAATCCTAACAATAAATTTTGAACTTATAACAAATATTACAAATTTCTTTATAGCTTTCTTAACAGCTAGATATTTTTTTTCATTACTATAATAATTTAATTCAGGGCCTTGGAAAGATCCTGAAGTAAATCTACAAAAATATTCTTCTTTTTCATCAACTTTTGCTTTTAATATTGTTTCTCAATATTTATGTGAAGCATCTGTTTCTATTATCATTTTATCATAAGGTCCTGGATGGTATAAAGTTGGTAAATCTTTTACTTGTGCTTTTACTTCATCCATATATTTAATGTCTTGATTAGTCCATTGCCAAACATAGTCTTTTTTAAGTTTTGTTTGTAATAGATTTTTTATTTATGTTAATTTCTTTATATATGTTTTTGCTTATGTCAAATATCCTAAAAATCTTTGTAATTGATTTTTATCTTTGATTAGACTAGGAAAATTTTGTATGTTATTCAAAATATGGGGCTATAAATGATATTTTTTATCTTTTATTTCTAATAAGGATGGCAATTTAATCCGACGATTCGAGTACCCGCTGGTACCTGACCAATTCGTGTCAGATCGAGTTGGGGCAAAACGGGTCGAAAACATATCCGAGCATTATTAATTTTATTTAAAACAGTTCGATTTAGCTCGATTTAGGGCAAAAATTCGTTCGATTCGGGGCACCATTCGAGTACCCACTTATTTATTAAAAAGTTTAATTACATAAAAAAATTATAAATTATTTTTTCATTTTGAAAAAGAAAAGGTCAACGGTTCGATTTTTTGACCCGCAAATATTACCCGAATCAAATCGAACTAGTTTTGTTTGAAATGGTTCAATTTAATTTGAATCGCTGGTCAAAACGGGTCGGGTTGGACTCGAATTGACCCAACCCATAGTCATCTCTAATTTCTAACCCTAAATATTTTATTTTTTGTTGAGTAATGAATGCTTTCTTTTCTGATAATATTATTCTTAATTTTTTGCATTCTTGTAAAATATTAATAATGTCAAAATAATGTTTTGATAATTCATTACTGAATATTAAAATATCATCTATATAAACACAACATAAATTATGATATTTCTTGAAAATATTATCTTTGAAAAATACATGGTGCTTGCTTAAGTCCAAATGGAACGACTGTCCAATGAAATTAACCTTATGGGCAGCTAAATGCTGTTAATTTTTGTGATTCATCATCAAGTCTTATTTACCAAAATTCACTTTTGCAATCAAAACTTGAAAAATATTTCTTTCCTTTAATGAGTGATAATAATTCTTCATTTTTTAGTATAAAATAACTATCATCAATAGTTTATTTATTTAAAGCTTTAAAATTTATTATCATTCTCTTTTTTCCTCTTCTTTTCTTAGCTTCTTTTGCTACTAAAAATGCTGGACTAAAATGTAGTGAATTACTAAGAATAATTGCTTTTAATTCCAAAAGTTCTTGAATTTGTTTTTCAATAAGAAAATTATGTTTGCTATCTCATTAGACCTATTGATATTTGGATCTAATGGATTCTACGAGCATACTGTTTTTAATAATTTTCTTCTATTAAAGTTTTATCTTCTTGTATTTTATTTAGAAAGGAGTTTTGGTCAATCTTTATGTCTAAAGAAATATTTTCTAAATATGATTTTTGTTTTTCTATATCCTCACCATGTTTTCGCTTTTTATGTTGTGACATAAAAGTTGGTGATGAAATAGTTAATGCTTTTCTAATTTTTGATACATAAATTATTTCTTCATCTAGAGTTGTTAAGCTTATTTTATCTAAATACTGGATGAATGGTTGATATAAGTTTAAAAAGTTGTTTCCTTATAAAATATCAACTCTAGTTTCTTGTTGATAAATTATAGGCATGTGAGATTTCTCCTCCTATTTATACATCTGTATCTTTTAACACTTTATTTAGATTTATTGTAGTATTATTTGCAATTCTTACTACTAATTCTTTTGGTGATTGTTTCCAAAGTTCTACTAAAAATACGTATTTACTAGCTACACATATATTTGCACCTGTGTCAATATATGCATGTAAATGATAATTTTTATATCCTTCAAATTTTAATCCTATCTTTATATATGTACTATTTGGATTTGTTATGCTTAATATTTCATCCATTATTCTGAATTATAATCAGAATCAGAATCAGATGTTTTTGAGTCTGTTATTTCCTCTTCGGTTTCTTCTAATAGATAAATACTACACGTATAATCTATATCAATTTTCTCTATTGGTTATAATTCCATTTTAAAATCTTCCTCTAAAAATTTTGCTTTCTAAAAAATTCCTTTTTAAATTATTTCTTATGTTGAAATCTATTATGACATTCATTAGCATAATGTCCTTCCTCATTACATGTCCAATATCTTCATTTCTTTTTTCCTAATGGACAATAATTTTTCTTTTCAGGTGTATTATATTTTCTTCTTTTAAAATATCTTTGTTTGTAAGGTTCTCTATTATACCTTCATCTATATTTATGAAAATTTTGTTTCATAAATTTATATCTTTTAAACTTCCTAAATTTCTTATGCTTCTTGTATTTATTATAGGATCTTATGTTATAACCATATTTTTCTGGCATTCTAAAATCTCTTGAATCACAATAGATTTTATTATTTTCTCTTATTTGTTTGAATTCTTTTCTTTCTTGACATTTTACTATTATCCAACTCTTAAGACTTCTTATTCTTCTTCCTAAAATATCAGGTATAGTTTCTCTATTTCTTCCATTCCATCCTTCTGTCATAGTTTTATGTAATGTTCCAGGTAGTTTTTGAAAAAACATTTCCTTATAGGTTTCTTGCATAGAAGGTGGTAATTTATGGTAATACATTTCATATTCATATATAAAAGAATCTGTGTAATACATATCACATATTTCCATATTTGCTAAGTGCCATTTGGCTTTAGTTATTTCATTTTGATTGGATTTTGTAATATTTCTTCCTTTATCTTCTCCAATAAATTCTTTATATACTTCATTTACTACAGTATTTAAGTAATCTCTTCCTGTTATTGAATTTCCTTGCATTCTTAAATATTGTTATTCAGTTAAATTTGAAAACCAAACTTTACATTTTCTGTCATTTTATGAGCTACTAAAACTTTACAAGTTGAAGGGTTTGTTTGTATGGTAGTAGAAGTTTGTATAATTGCACTCATTCCACTAGCCCATTCATCTTAAGGCTATTTTTCCTATCTCTTATGCAATCTAGATCTAAAATATCATATTTATAATTTTCATGTGGTCTAAATTCTGGTGGAATACTTCCACTAGTACCCCAATATAATCATTCTTTCATTTTAGGTGGTTGTCTTCTTCTACTTATTGGTTCAGGTTCTCCTGGTCTTTGTCTATATCTATCTTCCCTACGTGGGTCAGATGTTTCTTCTCTTTCTAGAATTGATCTTTCTGGGTTTGTTCTTGGTACTAATACGGGTTCCATATGAATTTTTTGGGTTATATTTTCTTGTTTAGATTCACTTTCACTAATTACTGTCATATCATCTTCTTCTTTATTTGTACAAAGTTTTTCTTCATAGTATTTTTCTAATTCTTAATTTGTTAAAGTTAATAAACTAATTAATTTTCCTATATCCTTATGCTCAAATTCATGAATTATTCTTCCAGATTTTTTTATATTTCATTAAATTGTTATTATTTCTTTAGATTTTTCACCTTTTTTTTTTTATCATTCTCAGGTATTAAAGCATCAAATCTCCTATGAGGTTCCTCTTTTAATCTTTTTAATGGGTAGAATTTTAATCCATCTTCTCTTGGTATGTTATTAACATATCTTTTTAATTCTATAATTTCTTTATACATTTCTAACTGTATTCCTTTTAATTCTTGTATATTTTTAATATTTATTTCGTCTGTAGTATCTATTTTTTCTGTTATAAGAATTAAAGCTTTCATTATAGATATTTAATTTTTACATACGTTTGTTAAGCTACCATTTTCTTCTAATTGTATTTCTAATAGTTCTTCTTTTACCATAATTATTTCATTGTGTAGACCAGTTCTTTTACTTCTTCAATTTCTTCTTTTAGTTCTTTTATTTCTCTATTTCTTTTATTAATTTATGTCTGAGTATCTATAAATCTAATTCTTTGTATGTTATCTTTTTTTTACTGATATAAGAGATTTTTCTTTAATATGTAAATTTCATTCATCAGGTACTTTATATTCAATAGTTTGATAACGAAATCAAGATCATAAAGGGATAATTTAAAACATTGTTGATATCAAGCTCAGTCTCTATCTAATTGATAATCTATGTTAATCTCTTAAACTTACACTTATTCTTGAAAAAGTCACATTCGAACCAAACTCTAACCTATAACCAAATCGGTGATTAAGTAAATGAGATCCAAACAAAATTAATTAAAAGTTACATCAAAACAATAAGATGAAATCTGGTTCATTTTGGAAATGAAACATTATGATAAAACAATTTTTAATTTTCAAAACTTAGTTTGATACCACAAACATAACTTTTTCCAACCTATCCCAGAAAATTGAGTATAATTTTTACTAAACTTAACTAATTTAAATTCTGTAAAGAGGTTCTTAAACTAGACACTCCATTCTTTAAAACAAGATATTACACACACAATATACACAAGAAAAATCTGCTCAAAATGTAGAAATATTGAGCAATTTAAAAACAATTTTTAAGTTAATTTTCCAGCAGAACATATAATAGTAAAACATGTATAACTTTTTGTAGAAATTTATAAATTTAATTTTGTTAAAACCCACATAAACTAAACATTCCCTACTTGAAAATAAATTATTATCCACTCACTGATTATTCAAGAAATAGACCAGAAAAATAAAAACACAGAACAGATCTTTACAAGAAATCTACAGTCCAAAAATTTCAGACATACTCCAAAAAATCGTCTATAGCTTTCTGTAGAAAAACCCAAATCAAATTCTATAAAAAGCCTCAAAAACTAAACATCCATACCTTTTTGGAACGAACCTAACTCAAACAGAACACACACAGTTTTGGTTTTGAAGTTTCTGAAAATAGTTTTTCAAAAGTGAAAGAGACAGTTTTTGAATCAACTTTAACTTGAATTTTTTCAACCTAATTTATGCAGAATTTTAGTCCAAAACAGCTAAAATCAAAGGAGTTTTTAGGGCTTACCTAAGCAAAGAACATGAAGGAGGAGGAGGAGATCAACCACCACCCAAGGAGTATCTATCTTTCACTCACTCTTGGTTTGAAAAAATTGGGGCTGCCAAGCAAGGAAAAGAGAAGAAGAAATAAAGATAAAGAAGGGATGTGTGAATGAAAGAAGAGAAGAAGAAAATGGGTATATAGGATTTGGGTTGAAAAAAGACTAAAATGCCCTTCCCACACTTAAAGAACTTTTTTAATAAAGAACAAAATTTTAATAGCTTTATAATGTGAAATAAAATTCATTGAAATAAATAATAATATTTATTATATATATATATATATATATATTTTTTTTTTTTTTTCTTAAAATATTAATTGAAAATTTTGGGTCTCACATATACAGCCATGCATCAAATATAATATATTCATGCAAGATGACCTAAAGAAGTTAATTCCAAGGAACAAACTCCAACAAAACAAACATCCCCAACACACCTACTCCAAGTGCATCTATCTTGTTGTGCTTCATCCATCTTCATGAATAAGCACTTTCATCTTAATACGAACTCTACACAACATGTCTAACTTTAGGTTTGCCTGAGCTATAAGGTCTTTAGCTACATCTGTATTTTGTACACAAAATAACACATACCTGTGACTATATCATACAAACCCAAGTTTGGCTTAACCAAATACTATCATGTTACTCCTACATAAGACACACCGATAGGCTAAGCATAAACAAATATGCAAATTCTCCCTGAATGTATGCAAATCAGATAAAACAAATTCAATGCAACCTCCACTAATATCCCCATATAGTGCAGTAAACACGTTGTGTAACACAAACATTTTCCTATTTTTAGCACATAAAGTTAAAGCAACACCCTTACATAAAGGAGAGAAGACATACTAGTATGCTGCAATCATAATCACTCATGCAACAGAACAGAGAAGATTTGAAGCATACAATAAACAAAACAAAAGAAATAAATAAGCACAAATGATTTCTTTCTATTAATAAACCTCTTCAATTACAAGGAAAAAAAATACAAGAAAACCAAATTAAAAAAGAAAATAAATCAAGAGTCTATTCCTTCCTCTCCATCATCTTATGCAGCTCAACTAGGTCATGTGCCATCATCTCCAGAGGGAAGTGAGTAACCAAGGAGGTTGGTGTCTAAGGATAAATCATCAAAGATGCCTAAGAGTGAAGCAATGTTGTCTCTAGAAGGAGGATCAGTAGGAGCTTTAGAACCTCCTCCACTATATTGAAGTTGCACAGATGGTCTAGAAGCATAAGACCTCTGAGTGTCATGTTTGGAGGAAGGGCGTTCAAGTCTGAAAGTCCTATCATTCAGTTACAAGATGGTCTATGTGAGAAAGGTCATCTCTTGTCCAAACTCACTGAGACGAGTTAGAACACTGCTTATATTCTAACAAAGGGATCCAACCTCCTGTATGATTGAAGAAATGTCGGCAAAATAAGGACTTGAAGGAGTAGAGATAACAATTGGAGCAAGAGTGTTTGTAAAAACAAAAACACTCTTCGAAAAGGGGACAAAAGGTCTAGTAGAAAAAGGATTAGGAGTAAAAGGAGAAGAGCGTATAGTACGTTAAAAGTGAGTAGTGAGAAGAGGATTACAACTCATTTTTGAAAAAGAAACAACCCCAGGAAAAACGCTCCACCAAGAGATAAAGGTAGGATAGTGGAGAGTGGAATAATGTGCAGTAAAAGATTTAAAGATAATGGTCCTAAAGATCATGCTAAAAGATCAATAGTCTATTTGTTGAGTATCACATTCAAGAAGTTACTGCAAAAAAGAGGAAGAGAAGAAATGTGAGAACGAGGGTGAACACATCAATTCACGATATCATTAAGATAGCACCCAAGAGCATTCCCCAAAAATTTTGGGTTGGGACCAACCAACTGAGTTACCATTGCATTGATGTCTCATAAACTCAGGTTGAAATCTTCTAAATGGAAGTGAACAGTAATAACATTTTCAAATTTAAAGGGGTGAGGTGGAAAAGAGGGTTGATCTACAATAAGAATATTTAAAATGTGGGAAACATCTTCCCTAGAAGAAGTGACAGAGTGACCTCTTATAAACAAAGTGATTGAAAACCTATAAGTGCTGTGATAAGGAGCTAAGTGTCATAAAACTCCTAAACAAAAAAAGGAAGCCAATTGAAATGAGCAAACCTTTCACAAATGGTCAAGAAGTCATCAATCTGCACTGGTCGCTTCACAACAAAAGTAGTGTTGGACTTTTCACCATCAAACACTTCAATAGGTTCTTAGTGTTGGTGAGTTCTCTTTAGAGCCATTTTAGTAAGTTCAGGCTTAGGAGGGGTTATAAAGTGTTTAAGGGTGAAATGAGAGAGATAAAATAAATGATCAATGGAATGAGATTTGAAGGTGTGAAGTGATATGAGGGAGAGGCTTGTTTATACAAAGGTTGTTGGAGCTCATGAATCTCTCGTTGATTCCTCATTGAGTGGTCAGCGAGACCTTGGCTAGTTTTTAAACATTCATTTAGCTAGCATTTGGAAAGGGTGGGACGAGGGTACAACATGGACACGACAAGCAGACAAAGAGATAAGAGAGAAAGAATTGATAAGATTCTTTTTATAATTTTGTTTTTAGACAGAAAAAATAAATCAACATAATTAGTTTAGATCAAGAAAAAAATTACAAGCATAAATAAAAATACATACATAAAAAACTACAGTAAAAAGAGAAAAGAAAAAACAACTTGCCTCAACTGGATCAAGAAAACGTGATCAAACTATTTAGTAAAGAATTTATGAGGGGCAACATAATCAAACTACAATCTCTAACTCATATGAGCATAAGAAGTATGAATCATTTGAGTTCCTTTTAGTTTTGAAGTTCCAGAAAAACCTGTGTAAAGATAGTCATTTCTAGAAAAACTTGTCAAAAGATAGTCATACATACGGCTAGGTGGGCTTTTAGAAAAAGATTTTACCATTTCAAAACTGTGCAGTAGGTGCATAATGCATCCAATCTGTACATGTAGGGGGACGTAGGTTGGTTATTAAGTAATTTTATAAGACGATCTTATCTTAACAATTTTGGAAAATCCAAAACCTTAACTAACATATGATCCCTAAAAAAGCAACCTTCAAGCCAACCAACAATGTCGATTTGAGGGCAATTGGCTTGGCAATTTTTGACCTACAATTTAACGTGAAAGTTTTGTCAAGGCATATTTTATTTACTTAATCTCTCGTAACTAAGAATCACTTAATAGTTCTAGTAGGCATGCAATTATATAATTGTGGTTATTTTTAATATTAATCATTTAAAAGTTCCTACAAAATAATTATAGAAAAAAAAATTAAAGAAATTAGAATGGTCTGAACTGCTTACCGAAAATATAATTGGATTTGTATTTCTAGCTAAAATATCAAATTGTCAATCAGGAACATAGAGTTCATATAATAATTCTAGATAAAATTTCATAATCATTAAAGCCACGAATGTTCATAAGAGATAGAAATACACATAAACCAAGCTCTGTGGTGGTGTAAGAAAAACTAATATACAACAAGAATGTCTAATACATACAGTTAATATCTATATTTTTAGCAAAGATGATCTATAAATGATAGCATAGTTGCTATGCAACAATTATTTCACATTACATAGGTAAAACAAAATAGAATAAAAGAGAGCAATGCAAAGTAACTATTTAAGTAACAACATTGAGAAGATCAAATCAACTTTGTTTAACATAAGAATCATGTTCCTAAGCGTTCTTGAAAGAGTGAAACAAACGATGAACTTTCTCACATCATAAACTAGACCTCAAGTGTGATTCATACAATTTATATATGCAACAAAACATTAATTAAGAAATAGTAATGAAACAACTTAATTTTGGTCAATTAATTTATATAATTAAAAAAAAGAGTAAAATAGTCTCTAACATGCTGTTGTGACACAAAAAGGCTTAACTTAATTAAAACAGTATAATATTATATTTTTCCCAAAAAGACCCATATATGTGAAGAGTCTGAAGACACTAACAAAGATAATAAATTAGGTTTAGATCATTTAAAAATCAATATTGTGTAATATGATTGATATAATATTTTTTATAACATATACTTTGTGTTTGGTATAGAACTACCAGACCTTGTGCTACCACCATATGAACCACATGATGGAGGTCCATATTAATCATAGGCCTAACCCAAATTTGAATAACTTAGAAGCCCGTATTGTATAAGCTTTAGCCTATCTGGATGAGCTCCAAACCATCGAGACGAGCTCCAGCCAACTTAGATGAAGCCCAGCTTGTATAAAATAGCTCTAGCCTGTCTGGACGAAGCCCAGCCCACCTAGATGAAGCCTAGCTTGCATAGAAGAGCTCCAACTTTCCTATACGAGACCTAGCCTATAGAATCTCCCCATTCCATGGAAATCCCCTTTTACTTTTAAAGTAGAAATGTTCTTCATAACACTTTTTAGATGTGTCAGATGTTACGCTACACCACTACTCGTACAAGGGTTCCATGCGCAACTACTCTGCTTTATGAGTAACCAATAAGCCAAAGACACGTGAAAAAAATTACTAGTATGAATACATAAATAGTAGAATCTTGAAGGGACTGTTGCAACCCTCTCTAGCCGTAACTTTCTCAATAGGATTCTCTCAAACATTAGAGTAGCTTCTCAAATATCACCCTGTGTAGTTGCCCATTCCTTACTACCCCATTTATCAACTTGCTCACTTCTGAATACATCCTGTTCAAGACTTCCCACAGTTGCACTACATAAATCCTCAATGAACTCGTCGCTAGAGAAGGTCACTAATAGGTCATTTAGATTGTTGAACTCATCCATAATTTACAAGCCAAAAGATACTTATAAAAATAAGAGAAAGAGTTACTTAAGTATTGATTGCGGGCTATTTTAAACTCAACCTGACCGAACTAATTCCCCTAAAGTAATGACTTTGACCTACAAAATAGGTAAAACTTTTAGAGAGCTAATGAGGAATCCTAGTATAGAAAGTTAGGAAACCCAGCCCGTATCAAATTCTAATGAACTTAAAAACAAAGGATAGAGGGAAACTCAACGAATTTTCAAATATCCTAAAATTCAAAAGGAAATGAATAGAAAACACTTCTTGTGACCTAAAATACGGACTGATAACTTCCAACATGGAATAAAAATCTATAAAATGGGTTGAAATGCTTAAATTTTGTTTTTTTTAACTTCTGAGGTATAAAGTAAAAACGAATTCACCTTCTCCCTTTATATAGACATCCCACAGGCCAAGGTGAACAAATTAGCTAGACAATTGGTGACCATTTACTCTAGTAACAAAAAAAATACACATATACTAGTGGTTATCCTTCCAATTTCATAAAAACTGAAAGAATTGGGGACTTGATGTTTGATATAGGACTACCAGACCCTATGCTACCACCTAATGGACCACATGATGGTGGCCCATATTAACCGTAGGCTCAACCCAAATTCGAATAGCTCAGAAGCCTGTATGTATAACCTTTAGCCCATCTAAGATATTGGCTTCTCATTCTCAAGTGAGAATCAATGTTAGCGTTGCTACTATCCTTCTTTTCTTCTTATTGCTGCTTAAAGTCAAAGGCTAAGTTTCTCTCACTCTACTACATATTCTTGCTATCTTTTTAGTAATGTTGGCCACCTTGCCAAATAGTGCCAAGGTACTCTCATAGCTATACTAGGTGATATTCCTCTCACTCCTATTATGATTACTCAAAATGTAACTATTGTGGTTCATTGAGCATCCTCTTTCTGAATGCATATGCATCATCGGCATAGTGTTGAACTGGCTCAAAAACCTTTTTCAAACTGCCCACCTAGTTATATGTATGGATATACTTCAGCTGCTTTTTCCTAAACTTCTAATATAATTAAAACACTTGTATTCCATATAGCTTTGACCAAGGTGAACAATAGGTTACATTGTGATTCTAGTTTCCATAAAAATCATTTCAAAAGGAAAGATGTGGGTTGATGAAATTTTGTGTATGATAAGTGTGTGAGAATATTTGTGTAAGTCTTACAAGTTCCTTTGAGTCTTCGTTAGCATTCCCGTATGCAAAATACGGAGTTTGTTTATTTTGCTTGGTATTTTTTTCTATCTCTTTGTACAGTGCTTTACTTGTGATCAATATCACACACACTCATGTAAATTTCTAACACTTTATATGTTTTCATGTTACACACACTACGGGGTGGTTGGGAGCATGTACTATGCATGTTTCAATGTGTTTTTACCCTTCATTTTGTTTTACTAAATTTTGGCATTTATGAGAGTTTTTCTCTTCAAGCTTTTCTTGAAAAAATCAATTTTCTTAAGCTCATTGAGGCCTTGTAGGGTGTTCATTGAGGGAGGTCAGTTAGGGGTCAACCAAGTTATTTTATTCATTTTTTTAACTGTTGGATCTCACAATTGTCTCGTTATCTTGCCGAGGTAGTCTGTGAGGGTCACGATGCTTGAAATTTTTTCTATAAATACCCATTCATTTTCTTTGTTTTTTTAAGATTTTTAAAATCAAAAACTCTGCCATTTTTACGACCCATTATGAAATTCAAAAGATCTCTTCTCTTATCAATCATTAATATGTCAAGTAATCTTTTTATGTATAATTTGAGGTTTCGAAAAATAAACTTCTTATTTTGAATAACTGTATTTTCGTAATTATAATACATTGAGTGTGATTTTATATTACAATATGAAAGTTTTACTTTAAAACACTGTTTGAGTTATTTGGAGATTTTGTGTCAGCAATACATTAAATGTATTTTCATATTGTTAATGATAGTATGTTTTACAAAAATCATTTCTTGAGAAATTATTATCTTCTTTAGAAGTAACCCTCAATTGTTTTGCTATCCTTTCCTTTCTTAAGCAATGTAAAGTTCTCTCAATTTTTGGACAAGAGAAATAAGATTTTCATGCAAAAAACTTGACACACTAACTATAAGTGTATCGATCGTGCGAGTAATAAAGTGTGCAAAGTACAGATGTTGAACCCATAGGGAGTTATATAACTTGCAATTGATTCCCAAACAAAATTTTACTATTACTATTTTGACAATGGAAGGATAATAAAATAGTAAAATAATTACGATTAATATCTAAAATCACAAACTCACAGTAGCAAAGATATATGAGAGAATAAACCTAAGAATCTTTAATTCCCTAATTTCCTAAAATGTGAATCACAAAAAGTTTTTCCAAAGTAATTACCAACCAATTATATGATCAATTAACTCTAACCTGGCATGCTAATTAGATTGCATTATTGCTCATTAAGAATGTCAATTATCGACCACATACGTAAGAATTGTACCTCTTAGCCTAGAAATCATGTATTTTATTCAATCAACACAAACAATTAAATACTTCTCTCGAAGATACCTAATTGTCTCTACGGTATAGTTGTTAGCCAAATAACTAATTGCAAACAAATTAGATTAAATAATATAATTGAAATAGCAATCACAATAGGACTATTAAAAGATCATCACAAGAAGAAAATTGACTTTATAAGACCCCTAGATTAAATAAATTAGCTACTCATATTCACAATCGTAAAATTCAAAAAATCCATAGAAAAATACGTCAAGAATGAATAAAGAAATAAGAAAAAAGAAAGATTAGAATCAATATCCAAAATTAATAGGCCATCTCTTCTTGAATCAAGAGGGTACATCTTCAACATGGAAAACATATGTGTCCTATTCTTACTATCGGTCGTCATCATCTTTTCAAGAAGAGTCACACTTGAAAGAGGAACCAATGGGAAGGTTAGAAATGGTAGAAGAACAAGTTCAAGGCCTTCATGAAATGGTAACTCTTCAAGGAAAGAAGATAGAAGCCTTGGGTGAGAAGATGGACCAAAATGGGATTAATCGTTCAAGTACCTCCACTCAATTCCAAGAAGCATTTCCAAGTGAGGACATTAATAATTTATATGGAGAAGGTGATGAAATAATTGAAGATCAAGTATCTTTTAGGATTGAGGAAGATATGTGTTACAATGAAGAGATAGAAGCAAATTTACGGCATGTGATAGAAGATGAGCCCAATGATAAATTTAAGAAGTATGTGGTAGCCCAAGAGGAGACAAGTTTGGTTCCTATTGTATTGGAGGAAGCACTCATAGCTACCAGGACAATTGAATTTAATTTAAAAGAAAGGGAGATTACCATGAGGAGTTTATATGGATTTGTGACCTTCAAGGTCTTTCGAGCCAAAGACCTCCATGTTGATGCATGTGTAAGCTATGAGTTGGAACTTGGAGAAGAGCTTGAGGTGTGCAAGTTCTTAAAGAAAGCTCCAATTAACCCTTATGATGTGGCTTTTGAGCAATATATTGGTGTTGGAGACTTCTATTTCTTGAAGATGGGTTTTGGTGTCTCAAGAAAGAGGAAGAGGGTTTTGGACCCCATATGCAATAATGATGACCTTGATCCAACATCCATGAAAACCTGCAAATGGTTGTTCGTTGAATATTTCAAATTTTATCAACCTTAAGAGGAGCTCACGGAAAGTATAGTCAAGGACTATAAATGTGATGTTTCTTGGAAAGCAACCCAAATTTTTAAAATTTTAATATGGTTTTATATAAGTTGTTATAGGTGAATAAAGCAAAAGAGAGGAGTATTAATGCTTTTCAAAGCTACATCAAGTCAAGATGAATAAAGAACTTGTTTGAGGGAGTTTTCTTATCTCTTATCTATAATTTTTTTTTTTTTTTTTGTGATATCCACATTGAGGACAATGAGTGGTTCAAGTGTGAGGGAGGAAAATCTATTTTTTTGTTTCTTTTTTTTTTGCTAGTTTTAGGCTACATTTTTTTCTTTTAGGTGAGATATAGATGATAAATACTAAATATCTTGATGATTAATACTTGCATGCTTAATAATTAGAGTATAGACCTAATGATGAAATTGGTTGCCTTGAACATGATGTCAAATGAAACATCATTATTGTAATGTATGCGTTCAACTTGTTGTAGGCTTTAGTTTTTAATAGTGATGTTTCATATTTGAACACAAAATGCATGAGTGCAAGATTAGAAATGCATATTGGAAAAGCTTTTATGAATATGGTGATGAATTCTTATAAGTCTCCAAACTTTAGAATTTGTTTGATCAACTTTTGAGGCAAAATCCTAGATGATGCTTTGCTTAATAAATAATTTAGGTCATTTTTGAATCATTTGAGCTATTTCATGCCAACATTACACATATCCATCCATAGTCACTCTTATTTGTTCCTTAATTTAACATATCTTTCTTTTATACCAACATTTTTTATTAGCTTAAAATAAGTACCGCGCTCTACCTTTTTCACACCCTTAGCATTAGAGTTTTTATTGTATATGTTTTGTAAGTTTTAATATGTTATGAGAAAGCATGGTGCATTTCTTTGAAAAGAAAAGAGAAAAATAGAAAAGTTTGAAAAAAAAAAATGTTACACCTAAAAATAAAAAGAAGGAAAAAAAAGAATGAAAAGAAATAAGTTTTAGGGTGTAACATCTAAAAAAAGACGTGATAAAAGAAATAAAGAAAAAAAAAAGTGTGGGGGGGGGGGGATGAGAACAAAGGGCTAAAATAGATTTATTGTTGTACTATGTAAGTTTAGGGTGTGATATAACCTTAAATTGTTCTATTTTACGTACATATTACCTAAGCCTTACATTTCAAGCCTATTTAATATATGCAAAAAGTGAACTTATGGAGTTCGTTATCATTACTAGACTTTAATTTTATTACTTATTCACATGAGCCTATCTAATAGCATGATGAGATTACACGAAATGATATTACACATACCAATGAAACATTCCTTTAAAAACTATGTCTACTCTTGATTGAATGTTTGGTTTATCAACCGTTATGTGGAGTCTTACATTGTGTGATATGTGTGACTATTGAGGGATGAAATAGTTACTAATCATGTTTATATGATTGTCATATATTTATTATTCATTCATCTATATTTTATATAAGTTATTCAATATTTATTTTTAGTTTTGTTTTGCTTGAGAACAAGCAAATATGAAGTTTGGGGTTTAAGTTAATATTTATTTACTTTATTGAATAATTTGTGTTTTTCAAGCTTAAAATTATAAATATTAATTTTCTACACAATAGGGGAAAATAGTATTTTCTTGGAATTTTTGGACATTTTTTTTTTTTTTTCTTTGTGTAGGTGGATATAGTTGGCATTTCTTGTGGATGCACTTAGTGATGTGAAAATTTTAAATGCTCGTAAGTCCAAAAGTCACTTACAACAAGTGACAAGTTACTCTGAGGTTGATCTCTCAATGAATTTGAAGTGATTTTAACACGTTACTTATTTTCTAAATTAATTATAAAAAATAAATCATAAACATTCTAACAAGTGTCGATTGTGAGAATGATTGCAAAATTTTAAAATATTATAACTTAACCAAGTGATATGATAAATGAGTATAGGATATTAGCTAGCTAACCATTCATGGAAAGAATAATTTAAATGATTTCCACACTTGGCTTTGAAAATAAGATTTATTGATTTTCTTCACTAAAATAGAAAATCCAACGATCATGGTAATTTTTTCTTACAATTAACTAATTAACCTCTTTGATCCAAACCATTAATTAATTAATTAGAATATTCCTTAAGAAAATAAAAGAACCACATAATTTAACCCAAATCAATGCAATTAAATTAAGCTGTAATTCATAATACACAATTTGATGAACACTATTTTGACCAATTATTTGTTATATTTTTAAGCATTTATTTTATATTTTATTTCAATATAATCTTATTTTGGAAGTTATTTTGTGTTTTGTTAGTCCAAGTAATTTTGGAATGAATTTTGAAATTAAATAATCAAAGAGAGTGAAAATGGTGTAAAAAGAGATAAGGATTTTAAGTCTTACATTGAATGCCATTCATTATTTAAGGGGGCACAAACAAGAGTTAAGGCACGAAAACCTTACATTGGGAATCAACCATTATGTGAGGGGCATGTACAAGGTCTATACGACAACGTGCACCGCAGCAGGGAAAGTTGTGTGCCGCACCAACTAGCTCATGGGTTTTTGTACTGGAACTTCGCGGTAGGAAAATGTGTGTTGTGGCCTTGAAGCCTCAGGTTTTCTGTACTAGGAGCAACAAATCAACGTGCACCGTAGCAGAATAAAATGTGTACTACGGCTCGCACACCCAAAAATCACTTAAACTTCTGTGCACGTTGAGAACACACTCCACTCTCCCTCACTTCTAACCTAACCTATAAATACAATTTTAAAACTCTCCCAAACCAACTGGATGAACAGTAGCAAAATATCATCATCTTTTTCACATTCTAGAGAAAGAAAGATCTCCATTGAAGCTCTCCCAAGGATTTCTTGATAAAAAGTGATCATCCAAGTTCAAGGGTTCTTGATTCAAGAGTGGTAGTGAGGTATTTCCATTGATTTTTAATCTCTTTTCTCTCTAGGATTCTTAAGCATGTTTCTTGTAATAGAAAATATTGATTTGAATTCTATTATGAGAGACTAAATACATTTGTGTGAGATTTTAACTAAGCTACCATTAATGGATGAATGTTTAAGCAATTTTATTTGGATTAAAGTGATTTATTTATTGTTAATTATTTTTCATATTTTTGTTCATGGATTAGTCTTGATAAAATTAGTTTATGAGCATTAGAGAATATTATTTAGTTGAACACTAGAAAAGTCATCTTTGCTCGATTATACATTTTTTAGCAAGAACCTAATTGAAGTGTATTGCTTGTATTAAATTAGGTGATTGAGTTATTTGATTAGAGTTTATGCTAATCAATTAATTAACGGTCTAAATCAAAGAAGCTAATCAATTGATTGTAAGGAAAAATCTCCATTGATTTGGAATTTTCTATGTTTAGTGAAAAAAGTCAATAAATCTAACTTTTTATGCTTAATTGTAGAAATCACTTAAATTGTTTTATTCACGAATGGTTAAATAGCTAATTTTTTACATTTACTCATCATATCACTTCGACAAACATTTTTAATAACATATTTTAATTGTTCTAAGATTTTTTAATTTACAACCATTCTTTCAACCGATAATTATTATAATGTTTAGGATTTATTTTTTGTAACTAGTTTAGAAAACAAATGATTTTTTAGAATCACTGCAAATTCATTGAGAGACGATCTTGGGAGCATACTTGTCACTTATTACAAGTGACTTGTGCATTTGCGAGCTTTTACAAATACAAAATTTGAGTATCAAGATTTTGTCCATCAAGTTCTTGGCACCGTTATCAAAAAATTTGGCGTTTTAAATTATTTGTTTGTTTTCTTTGTAATTAATTTTCTTAAAATGTTCGTTTTTGTGATTTTCTTTATTTTCACATTTTTTATTTATTTTTTAATTTTTTTTTGTTTGGAGTTGTTTAGTGTCTAGTGATTTGATTTTGTTGTTATTTTTGGTAGTATATGCAAGGTAGGAAATCCCTTGAAAATCCATTAGCACCTTTAATAGACAAAGTTAATAGGCCAAGAGCACACTTGAGAAATTTTGACTCAATAATTCGAGGAAGAAGAGTTACCACAAGAACTACCAAATATGGGAGACCCTCTACCTCTACCTAAAGAGTTAGCTATGAAGGAGTATGCAAGGCCAATCATTGACACTGCTACTTCTTGCATATAATTAGGAGAAGCTACTAGGAATTATGAATTAAAAAATATTAATTATTCTATGTTGTCTTCCTTTTATGGGATTCTTAGTGAAGATCTACTAACTTTTATTAATGACTTCTATGTCACTGTATAGACTTTTCTGTTATAACTTAATGATGATCAACTAAGGATGAGATGTTTCACATACACGCTCAAAGATAAAGCAAAATCATTGCTTATGACTCTTTCATTGGGTTCCCTCTCAACATGGGAGGTAGAATACAACAAATTCATGAAAAAGTTCTATTTTCATTAAAAAACTGCCGACCTAAGGACAAAAATTGCTACAATCTCAAAAATGAAAGAAGAACATTTTCATGATGCGTGGAATAGGTTCAAATTGCTTCTAATCTAGTGCCTACACCATCACTTCCCATTGTAGCTTCAAAACCAATTTTTCTATGATAGGTTGACATACTAATGTCAGTTTATTGTATACAATTATAAGTGAAGCAATGGGTGAAAAGATTGTAGTTGAAACCTGCGAACTATATGAGATGTTGGGTGCCAATTTCCAACAAAAGAGTGCTAGAGGAAAGAGAGTTGAAGTAAATGAGGTAGTTTCGAGAAATGAGATGGAAATGCAAATTGCATTACTTGTAAGAATGCACCATCTCAAGAGGTATGTGGAATTTACTTATGGGAATGGTGCTAATATTTGTCCGTTTGTTTGTGATTCTCATGTAGGTACAAGCCAAGAGCAGGTGAATACAATAGAGGGGTACCAACCTCGACCAAGTAATGACCCTTATGCTAACACCTACAATCTGAGCTAGAGAAATCATCCTAACTTCTCATGGAAGGGAACAACATCCCACCTTTGCTTAGAATCACTTTCCAAATAATCTTCCCAACAACTTGAAACTCAATATAACAAGCAATCCAACCTTGGAGCATAACTTGAATGCATTCAACAAGTGAGTAGAGACAACCACATGAAGAATAAATAATAGTTAGATTCTTTGGAAGCTTCATTGAAGAGGGTTGAATGTCAAGTTGGAAATTTAGTGAAGCACCTCCAAAGACAAGAAAAAGGAAAGTTGCCTAATCAACCCAAACAAGGGAAGGCAATTATAGTCCTTCGAAGTGGTAAGGTAGTCAATAAAAATTTACCTGAAATTTCTAATGACTTACCACATAGTGTAGGTAACATGGAAGGAGATTTAAAATATCAAATGGTGGTGATAAGCCAATGAAAAACATGATGAACCTTCCAAGGACACAATTGGAGAGTTATCTACCGCACCTCAATTGCACAAGACATCTGAGTCATACCAACCACCCATACCATTTTCACACTGTCTTAAGGAAGATAAATAGGATAAGCAATTCTCTGACTTATTTAACATTCTTTCCATAGTTCAAATTAATTTGCCTCTTTTGGATATAATTAGAAATGTACCTTCCTATGCTAAGTTTTTCAAACTTAAACACTATGAAAAGAAAGTATGGACTTAATGAAATAATTGTTGTGTCTGAAATTGCAAGTGTTATTTTTTAACAAAACTTGCCACCAAAATTAAAGGATCCTGGTATTTTCACTATTAATATTACCATGGGTGATAAGAAAGTGGTCAAGGCAATACTAAACTTAGGTGCAAGTATAAATTTAATGTCTTATTCAATTTATTTGCAACTAGGTTTAGGGGAGTTGAAACCTACAACCATATTCCTTCAATTAGTTGATAGATCTGTTAAATACCCAAAGGGGATGGTTGAAGATTTGCTAGTACAGGTAAAGGTATTAGTCCAACTATGTGTATGTACAAGGTTATTTTGGAGGACAATGCCAAACTTGTGAGAGAAGCCCAAAGAAAACTTAACAAAATTATGCAAGAGGTAGTCAAAACTAAGATTTTAAAACTCCTAAAAGTAGGAGTTAATTATTCTATCTCCGATAGCAAGTAGGTTAGTCCGGTACGTGTTGTAGCCCATATTATTTCTAAAACTCCTAATTCTGTACAACTCTTACTTATAGAAAAGACCCCTTATGATTCACTATTACATACACAAACTTTGTACATAACTTTAATAAATTTATGAGCTTTTCTACATCCAAAGAGGTAAGAAAAACTATTCTAAGAATACAAGAGGCCATTGAAGATCAAGCAACAAGCTTTTGGTGAAGGAAATATCACCCAAGACAATTGTGGTACTTAGATCTAATTAGGACTATGGTTGTAGTTAGATTCATCTTCATTTTCTTCTCTCTTTAGAATAAATGTTAAGATCATATTTGGCCATGAATATTAATTTAAGTATTTGTGGCTACGTTTAATGTGGATGTTTAGGTTTTGTTGCCATGTTTGCTGAGATTTATTTAAGTGAATATTTTATATGCATTAAATAAATAAAGATTGGTTATTTATTAAGTGTTTGTTTAAAGATTTATTTATGAATGAATTATGGGCCATTTCATCTTCATAGATTGATTGAAAAATCTAACAATTAGGTATTACACACATCATCTTGATCTAATTTGAAAAACTTGATTAAGGATTTTAAATGATGACTTGACCATTGCATTGATTTAGATAGTATTATTTTCCTTGTGCATAATTTAATTAATTCGGATCGTAGGATATTGATTAGTTAATTAACAAAAAAAATTATCTTAATCGTAGAAATTTTCATAAATAAAGAAAAAGTCAATAATCTTAAATTATCCATATCATAGGAATTTTCATAAATAAATAAAAAACATTCAATCTTAATTTATGTGTTCGTTCATGTTATTTCACCTAAATATCTCAATGCAAGCATGGCTAACTAGTTAAACATCTATAAATCCTCCATTAATATTTTTTACCTTCTTTAAGTAAGTTTTGACTTGAGCAATAATTTAGTCATTAGTTCTTTAGCATTTTTCGTACCAACCATCTTTAATTTACTTTTCAGTTGTTATTTAGTCTTTAGGATTTTTAAGAACTATGAGATATTATTTAGAACTACTGCAATTCCTTAAAAGATTGACCTCGACAGTATACTTGTCACTTACGATAATTTGCACATTAAGTTTTTGGCGCCATTATCGAAAAATTATCATTTTAAATAATTTTTTCTAACTTCTTAGAAATTCTAGATTATGTTTAGTTTTTATTTTTATTGTTATTTTGGTCTTTATTATTTTTTTTTATTCTAAAAGTGCTCAATTTATTATAAGTACTCTGTTGTCTTGATCTTTGTTTGTTTTCTTGTTGGTGTAAGCAATGTAGAAGATCTTTAAAAAAGGAACTCACTTCCTTCATTGACAACATCCATAAGATCAAGCACCTTTTAAGAAAGCTAGATACTAAAATTCAAGAGGAGGAAGAGTAACCTCAATTGTAAGTGATAATGAGTAACATTAGAGTTAGGTAGATGGTTTTGAAGGAGTAAGCAAGACCCATCGTTGGTACTGTTATGCCGTGTATCCAACTTTGAGATGTAGTTATGAATTATGAGTTGACAAAATTCATTACTTCATGTTGCCTACATTTTTTGGTATTTCTAAAAGGATCCTTTGAACTTAATTAAAGATTTTTATGTATTGTGCAAACTTTAACTGTAGGGACTTAGTGAGGATCAATTTAGGATGAGGTTTTTTCCTTACACACTCAACGATAGAGCTAAGTATTGGCTTATGACACAGGCACCAAGTTCTTTGACTACATGGGAGGCAGTTTACAACAAGTTCATAGGTAAATTTTATTTCCATCAACAGACTGCTGATCTAAGGACCAAGATTACTGCATTCTCACAAATGGATAGAGAGCCCTTTCATGAAGCTTGGGACAAGTTCAAGCTCCTTTTTATACAATTCTCACATCATCACTTCCTACTAGAACTACAAAATTAGTTCTTTTCTGATGGACTGGCACAACAATGTCAATATACAATTGACGATGTTGTAGGTAGATCTACGAGGGGGAAAATAGCATAAGAAACTTATGAGTTGTCTGAGATGTTGGGAGCTAATTTCCAACAAAAGAGCACTAGAAGAAAGAGAGTTGGAGTCAATGAAATAGGCTCTAGAAATAAGATGGCCATATAACTTACAGAATTGACCAAGAAAGTGCAACTCCTCACTACCAAGAATGTGCATCAAATGTCAAATCAAAAGGTATGTGCAATAGGTTACATATGAGCATGGTGCTAACATTTTTCCTTTTGCAAGTGATCCTTATGCAGATACTAGCTAGGAAGCTAACATAATGTAAGGGTACTAACCTAGCCCTAGGAACAACCCATATTTCAATACTTACAACCCTTCACTACTACCAAAAGAGTAAAATAGGAAGGTCAATTCTTATAGGACAGCTATTGACTATCCTATAATCATCCGTCTTAAAAGAATTTAACAAATAGAACAGTCAATAGTCATCCTATACATATTCTTTTAGAACGGTTATTGATCGTCCTATATACATCTTATAAGATAACCAATGACCGTTCTATATAATTTTAATAAGACGATCATAAGCCAATAAACATCTAATAAAAGTTATATAGCACGTCTAAGACTGTCCTATAAGTTTTTTTCTTTTCAATATATGCATTATACAACAAGTACATTCACACACATACAATAATGTTTAAAGTTAACCATTATAAACTACATAAACTACAAATTAATTTAATTACTTTAAATATCAAAATATGAAATAAGTACATATGAACTTAATTATTTATCTAAATGTGGTGTCTCTAACTATTATAAATTAAATATATTAAATAATATATATATATCTAACTAACTAGCTAGCTATAATAAGAAAATATATTAGCATTACATCAAGTGCGCCAAGTACTATCTATAAGAAATTCATATGTTGCCTTTTCTATAATACAAAAATTTAATTAAATAGCTCTTAGAAACTACTGGAACCAAATAACAATATGATTCAAAAAAAAAAAAAGTCACAGTTAACTTTTAACTACAAAAATTTATTAAATAACAATAATATAAACAAATAATTTTTTTTAATTTATTGATAAAACAAATAGAAAAATAAACATGTCATTTTTTTCTCATTAGAGTCCACCAAAAGCACTAATATCAAAGCTAGCATAAAACTTGCCCTTCATACCTTGTCCAAAAAGATGAGACATTAGCTTCATATATCATTCACTGTTATTTAAATATTCACAAATCACTCTTTGTGCATACTAGTAACAAACAATGGCATTTAGATACTCTCTTCTCAAAGCCTCTTCATAACTTCCTTTTAAGCTCTATAATACTGAGACAGAAATAACAAGGACATACTATAAAAAAAACACACTTATAAACTTCCAAAATTCAAAACCTTATAAAATCTAAACACAAAATTAAGTTGAAAAACCAAATATGTAGCTAGAGATATACAAAAAACCAAGATCTAAAGGACAAAAAAGAATAAAAAGAAAAAGCAGAAAGATTGATTATGGTGATGAGAGCCATTAGCTCCATTTTCCATAGTTGTACGACTCGATGTAAAAAATAAATTGGAAGAGAGAGTTTAAGCAACAAGTACAAGAATGCAATATACCAATATTAAATACGAAATTTAAGAATTTAAAAGGACAGTTGGCATCCACCTATTGTACTTGGAACTGCTGATTTTAGAAGTTGCCTGTTCTTTATGTCGCTTCTTACTAGTTCATGGATTTCTACAATTTGAGCTTTTGATTCCACCATATCCTCCAAGTAGTTATTGTTTATAGCTAGTGCCTTGAATTACATAGTACCATATTAAAAATAAAAATCTCAAATTTTAGTTAAAATCATTAAATTCTAAAAAAAAATATCACCAGGGACTACTAACCTACATTGGATTATCCAAAAATGAGTTTTTATCTAGTTCTTGTATAATAAGAGTGATATTTAAATATTTATGTGTATCACAAATTGAAAAAACATAAAAAAGGGTAAAAACACACTTAAACATACATACTACATGCTCCTAACTACATGCTCCTAACTACCATTGGTATGTGTAATATGTAAACATACAAACTGTTGGAAATCTAAGTGAGTGTGTGCGATACTGATCACAAGCAAAGCAACATATAAAGAGGTAGATAAAAATACTAAGTAAACTAAATAGGCTTCATATTTTGCACGCGAGAATACTAACAAAGACTCAAAGGGACTTACAGAACCTATATGGACCAACTGTCCTAACTGCCTAGGCTGCTCTCGCAACTGTCATCAGAGCTACTTTGATTTGCACAAAATTTGGCTCACCTTTAGAGTCACACCACCACGTAGTTTGATACTAATACATGCGATCAAAGTAGTGTGATTCCTAAGCAATATAAAATTCACCCAAAAATAATTTTACTGAAAAACTTCACCTCGTATTAGCAATACAGAAAATACTCGATGTATTGTTAATATGGTAACTCTATTTGAAAAATAAATTAACTTATTCCACCACCACTTCATATCTTAGTATAGAAAAACATGATGTATTGAGAATATGAAAACACTATTTAAAATATATGTTTCTCCAAATATCCAACTGATATTTATTGTAACTCGAAACCACTAATACAGAACAACAATCAACGTATTAATGATTCGAGATACATAATATATTTTTGAGAGCTCAAAAAAATATTTGTCAGGAAATCAAATTTTTAATGCTCAAAAGAATCAACTCAAAAAGTTATGTAAAAAGATGTAATTTGAGAGAGAAAAAATGAGTATTTATAGCTAAAAATCAACTGTCCGGACCCTCATGGACACCTCACTGAACCCCCTATAAGGTACTAGGGAGGTCCAACAAGCCACAAACTACACTGTGCAAGCTTGCAGACTACCACAACGAGCCACCTGCCAGAACCCCAACGAGCCACTAAAACAAGTTTTTAAAGGAAAAACTTAACCAAAAGAAAATCCACAAACACCCACAAACTATGAAAATTAAATGCAATTAAAAACACACTTTAATATGCAAAGTACATGCTTGCAACCACTCCATGGTGTGTGTAACATACAAACATAAAAAAGTATTAAATTCTACATGAGTGTGTCCAATGCTGATTACAAAAGACCCCATGTTTGCATATAGAAACTCCAACAAAGATACAAAAGACTTATAAAGAGAAAAACCTAGTAAAACGGAGAAGATACGATCTATATGTATGGAATATGAATGATAGGACTATAGAAGGAAGGATCCTAAAACTTTGATACTACATGATGCAATCATGTGCTATGATGCTCATGCAAAAAGCTACAAAGGAAGATGCAAGCAAAAAGCAAGACAAACACATATATAACACATGCCAAAGCAACTAGTAGAGGGGAAAACTACTAAAGGATTAAGCAACCGAGAATAGAACCAAATAATACAGACTAGGCATGCAAGAAGTAGCGAATACAAGATACGCAATAAACATACATCATGCTTCACAGAACAGGCATCATGAAAACATCATAATACAATCATAAATGCAATCTACATTCTACACTAGAATATTGAGATAAGAAGAAAAAGTGCATACTTTTAGAAAGTGATGCACAAAACATAAAAGAATGAGCATAAATAAATGGAATATGCAAGCAACACAAGTGCATAGAGTTGAAGTAATTGAAAACCTGTTTTTGATTTCATTATATGTTTGTATGATTCATATATTATATGGTTATTGATTTTCTATTGCATGTTACTAGCCTAAATAACTGTCACTAGTGTGTTACTTGATATTTATCTTTCTTATTTGCTTGTTGTGTTGATTTAAGCATGTTGTTATTATTTATTCTGTTATGTTATTTGCTTAATTTACGTCTTTAAGCTTGCTTGGCCGAGTTGTATTGGAGCTCGCAAAAAGAATTAACGTGTTGTTGTATCCACCACTCTTCTAGGTTAAAGGTTCTTATTTAGGTCGTAAATTTAATTAACCTATTTGTAATTATTTTGATGTTCTTATATGATATCAAAATGAGTTATCCCTTAAAATGAAAATCTATTTGAGTAATATTTTTTAAGCAATTAATAGAAGCTAGTGCAAACTAATCCAACATAGCTTAAAAATAATAGTAGACTGCATAATGAAATATTTTATTGCTATAAAAAATAAAATGAAATATTTTATTTTTTATTTACTTTAACAATTTTATTTTTATTTTTATTTAAATTCTAGGACGCGATATCTAATAGTCAAAGTTTGACTAGTAAGTACATTTTAGTCGGTTATGATATAATTAAACAAAATATACGTATTGCGGACTATACGAAAAGCATAAGACAAATTTTCCTCCTTTCCTTGTTTGAGTGATATTGTTCCTTCGCTCGGGTTATTGTTTTATTCCATGTGCAGTAGTTATACGAGTTGTACATTCCATAACTGGCCAATACCTTTTCTCCTTCGCTTTTCTCTTCCTTTCTACTTTTGATCTTAACACAGAAAAATCAAATCAACTCACAAATTCAAACTAACTACTTTTCTTCCCTTCTGGAGTCAATTCAAGCTGTTCACTTCTGTCATTGAGTCGAAGATAGTTTTGATCCGAAATCGAATGGAAACTGAAGAGTTAATAACGTCCGATTCTGGATCTCGTCCTTTCCAAATGCAATCAGAGCCGTTGATTTCATCCATCTTTTCTGTTCGATCGCAGCGCACTCGGATGTTTGACGAGTTGCCTAATGCTATTATCGTCGACGTTTCTAGACCTGATGCAGGCGATTTCAGTCCCATGCTTCTCTCTTACACAATTGAGTTCCACTATAGACAGGTAAGTCCAATCGTATTCTCTGTCTTAATTTTCTTTTCTATGAGTTCTTCGCTATTCGATTGGCTGTTGCGCTTGAGATCCTGTACACCATTGCTCATGTTTGATTTGATTTATGCTCGTACTGATTGTAAGAGTTTCGAGGTGTACTTGTTTGTTGAAAAAATAATAGAGAGAGAGAGAAAACAAAAACTTAAGTTCTTTTATTGCCTACTGTTTGGATATGATAGAAAGTGGAAAAAGAATTTAACGTTGTTTGAAGTATATAGGCTAATCTAAGGGCACAAAGTAGTTCATCACCGTATCTTGTGTGCACTTAATTAAAATTTGGTGTTCAAGTATGTATTGACAATTTGATAATACAGAAGTATAAGCATCGGCTGAAATTTATGGAAAAGAAAAAAGTATGAAAATTTATTTGCAAATATTGAAATTTTAAATAATAACGTAACATGGAAAAAATTAAATAATTTTGCATATAAATATAGTAGTCTTCTAAATACAATAATTATAGATGCAAAATAAAAGAGTAACTTGAGTTCTCAAATGTTAAGAAATTATGTTATAATTACATCTAAAAGAATTTTTTAGGAAATTTAAAGTATGTGCTATCTTGATTCGTATTAGTGGTATCTTGAGGGGTCACTTTTATTCATATTAGTGGTCATCGAAGAAAACTTGCAGATATAGTTTCCTCATCTGATTGCATATCATTGCATCTTCTTTGATGTTTCCTTGTGTATTTCTTTCCAATAGCAGCTATGCTTGTACCGATAGGTCTACACCCTTGGTCTTCATCATGTGCAGGGGCGGACTTAGGAATAAATTGTTAGGGGGGCTGAACTTTATAGTTTAAATTTTTTTATATAATGTGAAAATTTTATTTAAGTATTAAAGAACAAAAAATACATAATAATGTAGAATTAATAGGAGTTATGGTAGACTTTCATAATTTTTCATGTTATATTAAAATAAAGACATAGAGTTAACAATAAAAAATTTATAGAATTGACATATTATAATTAACATATAACAAAAACTATATAGTAAAAAAATATATAATAAGTTCACAAGTATTGATTTCTTGTATGTATAAAATAAATTTATTAACTAAAAAATCTAAGCAAATAAGTAGTTCAATTAAAGACATAAAAAATTATAAATGTTAACATTAAAGCTAATGTAAAAAATAATATATGATTTAAAATTTTAAGCTTGAGACTATATTTAAAAATATAGGTTGATAAAAATATAAGACAAATTATTAAAAATAAAAATGAATTAAAAAGGAAAAATATTAAAAAATTTATATAATTTTTTTAAAGAAATCAAAAATATTATAATAAATTATAAAATAATATAATATTAAATAAAGTTAAAATTTGGAGTAAAATAAAATATGATAAACTTTTGTGATATTAATAATTAAACCTTAAAAGTTTTTTCCTAAAGCTTATGATTATGTTTCTTTTCCTAATTTTTAATTTTTATAATGTTTAGTTTAAGAAGTATTTTTATATATTATATTTATAATTTTATATGTGGATATAATGTTTTACAAATATTGGAACAAATGTGAGTATATTTAATAACTTTGCTCACAATTTATGTAACTTTTTTCTCCATATGTTTGTTAAATATTTTTGATATATACCAAAATATTCACAAAAACTTACACACAATATATTACTGCAAATAAAATATTTATTTAATATTAAAAATATACATGTAATTAAGTTTTTTTAAAAAATTAGTTGGGCTACAGCCTTGTGTAGACTCCACAATACTCCGCCCGTGATCATGTGTGGCATTTGTATAGTTAGCTTCATAAGTGAATGTACTGAAATGTCGGTTAAATGTTATGTTCCTTCATCACCATCACTACCCTACACAATCTTGCTCATTACTATTTTTTTATTGAAAAAAGTACTGCTATGGTTCTTAAATTTATATCTTTTAGACACTTTAGTCTGTAACTTTCAACTGATATACTTTAGTCCCTAAACTTTGCGTTATGTACACAAATAGGTCCTAAATTATTGTTTTTTGGACAAAGTGTATATTTTTTTCCTTAAAAGTAGGACCTAAATGTACCAGTTAAAAGTTAAAAGTTCAGGACTAAAGTATCCCAAAAACATAAGTTTAGGACCTTGATGTCACCCCACCCTTTTTTATTCTCCTTCGTCATTTATTTATATTGTAGATATTATCCTTGAAAAATTCGATAATATCCCAATTTTTTTTCAAAAATTACAGTGCAGAAATCAATATATTTATATCTTGGATATTGTACACGAAATATTGGAGATATTCAATATTATCTGATATTTTGGTTAAAATGATGCTGCATAGTCATATCCATATTGAACTGTCCCCGTAATTGGATTTTATCCACAATATATCCCGATTGGGATTTTTTAAACCATGCTTACCACTACCTATAGTCTAAGCTGAAAAGACTAACTTGTTTTATGGACTCAAAAACCGTTTTCTAAGGAAAAAAAGACTTACTTCTATTATACTTATGTAGTTATGCAATACTTGGAAGTGGTTTTTGTTTAGTGTTGAATCAGGTTATGTATTTTGCAGTATGACATTCATTGGAATTATGAAATGCAAAGTAGTTTAGGCTCTAGAATTTTAACCTATGACCAGTAGATGCTTCTTAATATGTTGTTCTATTATTTAGTGGTGTGTAATCAGTGTTTTTCTTTAACTTATTAAACTTCTAGTTCAAGTGGCGCTTGTTGAAGAAAGCTTCACATGTATTCTACTTGCATTTTGCCTTGAAGAAGCGTGCGTTTATTGAGGAAATTCACGAGAAGCAGGAACAGGTGTGTCCACATATGAAGTAGTGCTCAAACTAATTTCTTTTTACTAATAAAGACTTGGAAAACTGAATGTTTTTATGATTCCATGTTCTTTGGTTATTCATGTTTATCTAGGAAGGTTAGGGGTTTTAATGTAGTTTTCATTGTGGCCTTATATTAAAGGTCAAAGAATGGCTTCAAAATCTAGGAATAGGAGACCACAATGCGATGGTGCACGATGATGATGATGCTGATGATGAAGCTGTACTTCTACATCATGACGAAAGCGCTAAAAACAGGTGATGATGTGCTCAGTAACCTGTTTTACATGGACCCTATGTGTTTGAGTGTATATTCTGGCATCACATTGTTATCTCCACAAATCTTATAGGTAATTTTTTTCTCCAGAGATGTTCCATCAAGTGCTGCCCTGCCAATCATCCGACCAGCCTTGGGAAGGCAGTACTCAATCTCCGACAGAGGAAAGGTTGCAATGCAAGAGTATCTGAACCACTTTCTTGGAAACATGGACATTGTTAACTCCCGAGAGGTATGCTTCTGCATGTTCTTCCCTACCAGAAGATGGATGATTCCTGTATTAATGTGTGGCTTAGTGAAACATGAAGTTTTGCATCTGTCATATGGATTTTGTTAATATATAAATATTTGGACATGAAGTGCGCACTCTCTTGTGTGAGTGCTTGACATTTTTGACCACACAAGTACTGTTCCTCTCATGAGGGGCTCATATCTGGATTCTCGGTGCTGCTTTTGTTCTATAATGCATTAGTCATTTTTTTTTCCTTTCTGAATTGTCTTATTTTCACCACTCAATCATGCTTGCCCCCCTAGGAATTGATTTCTGACTCTACTGCTGCTGCTAACCATTTATTATAGAAATTGATTTCTTATAAACTTTTCTGACCTTCAGCAATATTATAGGTTTGCAGATTTTTGGAGGTTTCTAAGCTTTCCTTTTGCCCTGAGTATGGCCCTAAGCTTAAAGAAGATTACGTGATGGTAAAGCATTTACCAACAATTCCAAATAATGATGATTCAAGGAGCTGTTGTGCATGTTGTTTCAGTTGTTGTAATGACAATTGGCAAAAGGTAACTTAATGGATATATCTTAGAATTAGTTTCATATTTATTATTGTTATCATCGTGGTTGTGTACTAAAATCTTTTGGAGTGATTTATGAGGTTTTAAACTTAATATGGTACAGGACGTGAATAAAATTATCTACTACTTGCTCATATGTTATGTTCTGTTCTTTACATGAGTTGTTATATTGATGAATAACAATTCAGAATCTTATACTTGCTTATAAATCATATTTCAATATCTGCTATTAATTATTTATACACGTTTCCAAATAGTATTTATCCATCCAACAAAAGTTATCATGATCTATGTCTAATCAAGTACCAATTGCCTTGGCATTTGCACTTGTGTGTCTTGAGAAAAGTACAGTTTTCATTGATATAGGTGACTCTTCCTGGATATATTTACGTTACTGACAGTGATGATAAAAGGAATATTGGGTTTATATAAATAAGAATTAGCATGTATCATTGTATCTCTTATGAATGCGTTAGTGTGGGATTTACAGTTGATAGGTACCAAACCACTTGGCAGGTCTTCCAATATAGGTGCACCCTGCTGTTTTGCATAGGGTATGGAAAGTTTTAAAGGAAATTCCAGGTGTTATTGTAATTTTTTGTCAAATGAACTGTTTTTTTTTTTTTTTTTGAGAATATGTCGGGAAGGGACCCATTAATTGTTTGGTACAATACAAAGAAGTTGATTTAAAAAAAAAAAAAAAAAACTTGATTTGGCTGTTTGTTTGGGGATAGAAATTAGGATTGTAGTGCACAAGTAGGTGACGGTGTGAGAAACTAATACTTGGGGGGAGGATCTAGAACTTGAGGTCGGGTTCTAAATTATAGGGGTGGATACAGTGAAGTTCAGTTTTTAATTTTTAATTTTTTTTACAAACTGTACTGCAAGCCAAATCGCACCACTAAACTGTGTTATAAAACCGTGGATTTGCAAAATCAAATTAATTTATTTTTTGCCCTCCTCTTTTGCTAAGATATTGTATTTTTAAACTTGAATATCACACACACATACACATATAGAGAGAAACAGAGTACCCAAAGACAGTTTTACATTATTGAGGTGAATGCGGTGCAATATGGTTTTTTACATTTATTTTCCCAACCGAACCTCGGAACTGCTAAACAAACTAATTTCTTTTATTCTCCTCTTTCACTTGATAAGATAAAAATTGTATTTTTAGAACTTGAAATGGATATATTTGTAATCAATAATGACATAATAATTCTTAAATGATTTAACATATTATTAGTTAATTATAATATGAATAGTGAATTCATAAAGTTTAAAGATAAAAATAATTATAAGCTTATTCATAGGTTCAAAAGGCTTTGTCAGGTCTTATAAAATTTTTATTTACGAATTTACCCTTGTTTTTCACATGCTTAACTAGATAAAACTTTTTTAACCTGAACAAAGCCTGGCAGTAGGCTTAACCCAAAAATAATTCCAAATTAACATATTTTATACCTAGATTGGGAAATCTGAATATATTGTTAACATCTGAACCCTATAATTAAAATGGAAATAAATTAGCCTTAAAAGTGAAGTGATTGTTTTTCCCTTGTTTCCCATACATTCCTTGTCATAATGGGGGAGCCAGCAACTCCTGGGAAAATTAGTCAGTTCACAAAACTTGAATTTAAAAATAATTTTACCATTAATTGGAAATAAGTTTATTAACATCTGAACCCTAATTTGTTAAAACTAAACCTTAAATCTTAATAATTAACTCTAAAATAAACCTAAATCAGCCTAATTTGGACACACTGACCATTTTGCTCCTGTCGTCCACAACGTACTTTGCAGAAGGTGTCCATCATATCATCCACACACCCATATACAGATAGTTATTTTGACGTTGTATGCTTGCTATGAATCCTGCCTTTGCTTTCTGCTTTTTTCATCTGAAGTTCCGTACAATTTTATTGCGATTTTGGAGAGCAAATATTTATGATTTGCATTTATCCCATAGGATTATTAGCTTGAGCTTGGCTGCACTCCTTATGCATCCTTCTTTTGTTGCTTCTAATTTCCTTGTATGTTGAACTGCTTTCTAAGTACCTTGTTTCTAAAGTCTCTAATTTTATCGACTAATATCAGTCATATTTTTCTAGCCTTGTGTGTATTTCGATATTTCCAACCAATTTTCTTTTTGCTATCTACAGTGCTATTCAAATGCATTACAAGTTTCAAATTCGAACTACATAGTCTGTTATATTTGTTGATATTAATAACCTGGCATTTGGTATATTACTGGACCAGTGGATTCCAGCATTTGGCTAATATTAGGCAGAGTTTATTTATGTTTGCTAGTACTATTATTATGTGACAGATGGTTTGACACCCCTTGAGTTTCTTAAGTTGTCATTCTGCATATGGTGTGTCTGCAGGTCTGGGCTGTATTAAAACCTGGGTTCCTGGCCTTGCTCGCAGATCCCTTTGATATTCAACCTTTGGATATAGTAGTTTTTGATGTACTTCCAGCCTCAGATGGGAATGGGGAGGGCCGGGTAGCATTAGCAAAAGAAATAAAAGAACGAAATCCCTTACGCCATGCATTTAAGGTTGGTAGCATCGGGTGCTTCTTTTTATAATAATTTTTTGGTCAAACGTTTCCTTTAATACTAATATTATGGTTTTATTTTCATTTTACTATTATTTTTTTCCCTAGCAATTTACTACAAATATACTTCAAATTTTTACAATTAGGTACTCTGGTCAAAAGTTTGACAAAAGTACTTAAAAAATGTAAAATTGTAAAGCTTCGTGTACTTCACATAAATTCTAAAAAGGTTGTTTTTGACATTTTAATATCACTAGATTCAAAAAAAAAAAAAAAAATCAAGCACAACTCACGTGAATTTTTCCGGTCCCCTCTTAACTACCAACATCATTTTCAAGTTTGGTACTTTATTAGTCCCCTTATGTAACAAAATATACGCATGTGGATCTATATTATCAAACTAGTAGTCCCCATTTCATTAAAAGTACAGCAAATGTCTAATTTTGAAATAAATTAAATTTATAGGACAATTTTGTTTTTGTGAAAATATTTATTATTTTTTTGTCTTCTCTTATATTTTTTTTCCAATTCATTATAAAAATAACCCTATCTACCCTAGCGATCATGTGTACCTTCACCATCTTCTTTGTCCTAGCCTTGACATCACTCCATTCTTTCGAACACCAACCAATTCACTATTTACTGCAGAACAATTGAAAATGTAATTTTTATTAAAACTAAAATTAAGTAACCACCAACTCATTTTGAAGCATTATTTCTGCCAATGATCGATGCTATCGTCAGCATACTCCCTCCGTTTTTCACCTCTTATCTTTTATGACCACATTATGTTTGATCAAAGCCATTTTCACCTTAAGTTTGATAAAATATAAGGTTGTTAGAAAGGATGAAGTGATTAGTGAGATTAGAGGGAATGAGCTGGTTATAGTGGCGGTCAGAGTAGAGATAATTACTTCAAAAAAGCTGGTGATATTTCTAACTACATATTTGTAAAAATACAGTTTTGAATTATTTTGCGGCAAATAGTGAAAGTTGGTTGGCGATAAAGGAAAAAAGCGATGTTAAAGGTATGATGGAAATGATGGTGGAGGATGAGGATAATTGCTAGGATGGTATGAGATGTTTCCATATTGAAATAAACAAAAACAAATAATAGAATGCATAAAATAATACATATTTTCATAAAGACAAAATTATCTTTCTACAAATTAAGTTTTTATCCAAAATAGGACAATTGATGTACCTTTTATTCACATGCGTATCTTTTATTGAATAGAGGGACTACTAAAATACCAAACCAATCATTTTTCCTAAAATTATCATAGGAAAATGAGGATATAGTGATGATGATGTAGAAGATGACGAGTTGTTCTTAACTGAAGAAATGCCATATCTTCCCTTAAGCATATATGGCGTGAAGGAAGCCATTTCTACCAAAAGAATTAGAGTTTGGACCCATTTATTGAAACCATGATTTGGAAATGGAGCTTAGCTAAGAAGTAGGAGAAGATGAGGAAAGAGTAGAAATTTTATGAAAAAGTAGAAAAATTGAGGAAAAAGGTTTGCATGGTATGCTTGGAGATTGAAGGAGTAGAGTTCATAGAACAAGTCCCCTTTTTTCTCTATTTTTGTTTTGGGGTGAAGGATATGGAATGTCAAAAATACCCTTTAAATTAACGTGTGGCTGGAAGATATCAAATTTTTTTCCCATTATTGCCATAATTTTCATTGAAGTAGTTCATTGCAAAAATTTGGAGAATAAATATAGTAAATTGCTAGGGGAAAAATAAAAGTAGTAAAATGAAAATAAAAGCACAATATAAGTAAGAAGATAAACATTTGCCCTAATTTTTTGTGTGGTTGAATTATGCTTTGTATATCTTGTATCTGTTGAGAAAATTTTATTTCTTTTGAGCGTATCATGGAAATTTTAGATGATGTGAATAATTCTTTTGTACCAGTTACTTAATTTTAGTTCTCATATCTCTTTGCCTAACTAGTATAATTTTGCTTGACCCATTAGGGGAAGGGAAATCTTAATGGAAAAAGTGCTCAATTGGTCGCTTATGTTTTGTAAATTAGGTACATTAGTTACCTTACTTGAAATTGGTACACATTTGTTACCTTAGTTTTAACAAGTGGTACACTTCAGTCATATTTTGCTACACTTTAGTAACCTTATTCATGTAACTATAGTGTCTAAAATTGATTTAAGTGTACTACTTGTTAAGGATTAAGGTAACAAATGTGTACCTATTTTAAGTAAAGTGACTAATGTGTCCAATTTACAAAAAGAAAGTAACCCAAGTGTCCGCTCGTCCAAATATTTATACTGTGGTTATGAACTGAAATTTACTGGTATCCAAAATTTGGTATGTCAATCAAATTTTTGTTGATATATATCTAAATGGGAATTTTGGGGTTCTGCCTTCCACTA
The DNA here is from genome assembly GCA_029378325.1 of Elaeagnus macrophylla. Classification (NCBI taxonomy): domain Eukaryota; kingdom Viridiplantae; phylum Streptophyta; class Magnoliopsida; order Rosales; family Elaeagnaceae; genus Elaeagnus; species Elaeagnus macrophylla. The sequence goes on from CM055652.1 coordinate 20,775,497, forward strand.
GGATGGAAAAGGCAGAAATTAATGGCTTTTACTAATTGCTTTGTTTTCTTTTTTCTTGATTTATACAGATGCCTTTAGTTTTAAGTGCAATTATGCCAAATCTTATGAAAGCCTGGGGAGGGTGAATACCATAATATAATTTTCACAATCTTTAGTTTTGCTTTTATTTCGTGCTTATGAATATGGGTTTATGTTTCATTTGCTTACACTAAATGTAAAAAAATAATATTCTTTTTCCTGTCTAAAGATTTCGTTTCTCAAATTTGAGATGATATGTTTTCCTAACTTTCCCTTTCTAAGGAATGGGCATTGTGATTAATACTGTCTAGTAATATCTTTTGTGGAACACGTTTTTGGTTCAAGGTAGAACACATAATTTGATTCTTGAAATTATTATAAGGTAACTTGTGGGAGCCGGAGCATTAAGTTAAGAGCTAAGAGCAGCGCAAAAGTCAAGGATTGGGTTGCTTCAATTAATGATGCGGGACTTCGGCCTCCTGAAGGCTGGTGTCATCCTCACCGTTTTGGTTCTTTTGCTCCTCCAAGAGGTCTTAGTGAAGACGGTAGTCAGGCACAATGGTTTGTTGACGGGCACACAGCATTTGAAGCTATGGCATCTTCAATTGAAGATGCAAAATCAGAGGTCTGTACCCTACATTCCATCACTCAATTTGGTCAGGGTTCATTAGGATTATTTTGATATCCTTTTGAAGTTCCCATTGAAAATCTGGAAATCTCATGCAGATATATATATGCGGATGGTGGCTGTGCCCAGAACTGTATCTGCGGCGTCCTTTTCAGGATCATGCTTCCTCTAGGCTTGATGCATTACTAGAAGCAAAAGCTAAGCAAGGGGTTCAGGTACCGTTAAGTATAAAATCTTAATCACTTCATTGTAGTAAGTGAGTCAGGAAAATTGTTTGTTAAACTTAGGATTAATCACACTAGTCTTCCCTATTAAGCTTTGTCAAAGTTGGTGAAATTGGATCATAACGAGAATTTCCATTCAACTAATAACTGTCAAGCTTTATGAATCCTTAACTGATTTATGTGTTTGATACAGGAAAAATTAGTTTTGGCTGTTCCTTTCGATGCCGTGTGTAAAAAGCGTGAGTCAATTAAAGTTTGGCTATTAGTAACTGGTCAGATATTCCCTTTGAGGATCAAATCTTAAACAATAGGGAGTAAGTTTGATAAAAAAAAATCAAAATATCAATAGAGAGTAAATTGGATGAAAACGTTTAACAGGGAGCAAATTGGATGAAAATGTTTAACAGGAACCTCTAGTTAATTCTAGAGTTTGTACTTTCATTTTATCAATCTGTTACAACTTACAAGTTTGATGCTGTCTTTTGGTCAAAAAGTGAATATCAATAAGTAGAAAAGGCCAGGAGTGAATGAACATCAATAAAATATTCCAGATTATCCATCTTTGGTGGCCTTTTTTTCAGTTATGTTGTGATCCATTAGCATCACAAATGTTTGGATGAATGGACATCCTTGGACTTCACAGTCACATATATGATTTTAAAAGTTTGGTGCATGCCCCCTCTTTTTTCTTTTTGATGCAGTTTAGAGTAATGATATGGGTCTTCTAGATGGTTTTTTAAGACTTTTTTTTTTTTTTAATCTGAGACCTTTTATGGACATGAAAGTGATTTTTTTTGCTACTGTTTAACTGCAGATACATATTCTTCTTTACAAAGAGGTAGCCCTTGCTTTGAAAATCAATAGCATTTATAGCAAAAAAAGGCTTCTTGGCATTCATGAGAATGTAAGAGTACTCCGTTATCCAGATCACTTTTCAAGTGGTGTCTACCTGTGGTATGCTGCTGACTTGCAAAGTCCTTGGAAGTTTCTTCAGATTTGATGTTTTGGTTGATATTTCCTTTTTTGTTCTGAAGTTTTCTGATATTAAAATTGGTTATATATAGGTCCCACCATGAAAAACTTGTCATTGTTGATTACCAGATTTGCTTTATTGGTGGGCTGGATTTATGCTTTGGCCGTTATGACACAGGTGAGCATAAAGTGGGAGATTATCCTTCCTTGGTATGGCCTGGGAAAGACTATTACAACCCTAGGTGAGCTCTTCTTTCTTTGAGGTTAATCATTGTTATGAGAGTTAAGTGTATAGTTCAGTAGATAAGCAAAAATGAATCACCCTCTATATTTTGATCTACCAAACAAAACAGAACTTTATTGAACTTCATCAATCAAATTATATCCCTAGTAAGTGACATCATGTCACATGTCAACATTCAACAGACTCCTGAGTCTGTAGGGAGCATGGTTTGTCGTTTGAAAGTTAAATCAGACCTGATACTCTGTTTAGCTAAATCTTCAACCACCCTAGATTTGGTCAATCCATGTCAATCTTGAAACACATGTCTACTTTGGTCAATCCATGTCTACTTGAAACACACTAGATTTGACTTCTCAGTTCTCTCTGACATTAAGAGTTAGTTGTATTTTAAATACGGTTTTCTGGGTGCTTTAACATGTTTTGTACATTATTAGGGAATCTGAACCAAATTCTTGGGAAGATACAATGAAAGATGAGTTGGACCGCAAAAAATATCCACGCATGCCTTGGCACGATGTACACTGTGCCCTGTGGGGACCCCCCTGCCGTGATTTAGCTAGGCACTTTGTTCAGCGCTGGAACTATGCAAAAGTTAGTGTTTTGTTACAATAGTTTAGTTTGTTAGGGGTTGAAGATATCCTATGACTGTATTTTTTTTTGAAATAACAATTATACACTCACACATCCACACAATTTGGAGCTCTATAATAATATATTAGTTTGTATATAATTGAATTGGTACTAAAATAGTATGTTAGTTTGTACATGGAGTATACATATTTAGTTTATGTACATTATATAAATTATTTATAGTTTAACACATTATGAACAACTTATATACTATTTTGAGACCAATTTAATTATGTACATATTGTACATGCTATTTAGGACCAAGATTTTATCCACATATATACACTGGCGGATCGAACCCACGATCTCATAGTGCCCACAAGGAACTAATACCATTGCACTACAAGGCAATTGGTATGCTATGATTGTATTCTTACATGCTATTTTTCATTTTATTTTCTTAGAGAAATAAAGCTCCACATGAGCAAGCGATTCCACTACTGATGCCTCAACAGCACATGCTCATACCACACTATATGGCAACAAGCCGAGAACTGGAGTCTGAAACTAAGAATGCTGATAATTACAAAGATATTACTAGGCAAGACTCCTTTTCTTCCATATCATCTTCTCAGGATGTCCCTTTGCTTTTTCCTCAAGAGGCAGATGCGCTGCATACTCCTAAAGGGGAACCAAAATCAAATGGTTTTGATTCCCCCAACTTCCTTGGTCAACCAAGCCGAGCTAGCATTAACCATGCCTTTTCATTTAGGAAGCTGAAAACAGAATCTGTTGGTCCAGATTTTCCTTTGAGGGGATTTGTAGACAATCTTGACACCATGGTTCATCATGAAAAATTTCCTTCAGATGTAACAATTCAGTCTGGAATAAAAAATTTAAATCCAGAATGGTGGGAAAGTCAAGAACGAGGCAATCAGGGTGGTTTCACAGATGAATTTGGACAACTTGGTCCTCGTACAACATGTCGATGTCAGGTGGGTTCATTTCTTCTCAAATTTACATGTATAAACTACACATTATCTTCTTACTCTGCTGCTTTTGAGCCTAGTATTTGCTTTTCATCATGCCTTTATTTTCTGATATAATAAATCTGCCTTTTTATTGTTATTACTAGAGGTATAATTGGGATGACGTGTTCCATTAACCTATGGGATAACCCATTAATTTTATGAACTTCTCTTATCTTGTCTCATTTTTTGATGGGTTGAGATGGTAATATGATGATACATATTGGGATATCGCATTTATCTTAAATAGACTTAAATGGGACAAGTAAAAATGCAAAAATATTGAAAAAATGAAACATTATTTTCTATGATATCCATAAGCCTATCAGGAATAACTTTAAATGGGATGAGATTTAAATGGGTTGAAATTTAAATAGGATGAGATGGGATATGATGAGATAACTTTAAACCATGATCCCATTAGGGACATTAAATGATACATGAGATGCGATGAGATAAGCAAATTTACACCTCTAGTTATTACACAAGCAAGTATTATCTATCCTTCATAATTGGCCCATCGGCCATGGCCTTGCACAAAGGACCTCTTATGCTACATGAAACATTCTCTTATTAGGAATATGGATAAAAAACATTCTCTTATTAGGAATATGGATAAAAAGGTTAAAAGTTCTCCAAGATACTAGGCTAGCATTTTAGGAATTTCAGATAGTTTGTTACACTGGTACATGTGTTAGAGTCTATTGTCCTCTTCCATCCTTTTTTAGTGGTTTCAGTATATTTAATAAAATCATTGACATTAATTTTCAGGTTATTAGAAGTGTAAGCCAGTGGTCTGCTGGAACAAGCCAAGTGGAAGAGAGTATACATAATGCTTATTGCTCACTCATTGATAAAGCAGAGCACTTCATTTACATCGAGGTATATTGTTCTCTTTTCCCTCATTGTTTATTTCAGAATTTTACGACTAGGAAAATTAATATATCTATTGCTCAACAAATAAGATTTTTTATTAACTAAAACAAGATAATTTCTGCAAAAAACAAAAAATCTTGGTTTGGGAATTATAATGGAAATGATACGCAAGGATTGAGAGGAGAATGCCAGTTGTGGTGTTTGGTCCAATGTTTTGAAAGGCTAACTTAGATATTGAATTTTCCTTTTTACTCCTCAAATACTTTAAAAAAATAGGAAAATTCTACAATACAGATTTTTATTCTACCAAGCAAGCATGTTTTGTAGTTATAAAATTTAAAATTTTTCTAAAATAAAATTTAATGGAGGATATACTAAAAGGTTTAGTATCATAGGATGTACCTACCATCTTTTGTATGTAAGAATGTCCCCTTAGAACTTAGAAATAATTATATAGAAGACACACATATCTAAATGGGAGACAAAGTTCAATGACGTGTGTTTTTACATTTTTTCATAGAAACAATTCTATAACTTACGTACAGGTAAGTTTTAATTATATTTAATTATCTTTTTAGTTATTTTGTTTTCTTTTTTTAAGTCTTATTTTATTCTTTTTATATTTTTTTTTTGTCGTCTTGTTCTCGGCAACAAGAGCCTCAAAACCGTGTGTTTGCAGAAGACATGAAAAAAAAGTCTGTCAATAGATTTCAAAACTTTTATGAACAAAGCACTGAGCAACCAAGATATGCTCAGGTGGAGGCCCACTCATTGAAAGCTGTAAAAACTGAGGACCTTAAGTCTTGAGGCAAGAAAATGAGACATGTGCCGCCTAATACGAAAAAGTCAAGGCAAGCTGCAAAAAACCCTTTTGAAACACTGGTTTGAACTCTCACCACATTTTTTGTTGCAAAAGAAAAAATAAAACATGTTTTCTTCACCTTGGGTGTTGCATGCACAAGGCTTCTTTAGATTTACGGGCTGGTACGTGTTTTTTTGATAAGAACTAGTGCAATAACGGAATTTTTAGTAAGATTAATGGAGATATGATGTATTCTTAATCAACAAGAAAATTAGTGAAGAAACACCAAGTATTCGAGAGGCTTAGAACTCTCCAAAAGAGCAAGGCTCAATCCAAAATATCTAATGCCTCCTACGTAGCACACACGCTTCCTATGACCGATTTCCACACCTTTTCCTCACAACAAAATCTCAAACTCACTCATAAGAGAATTACACCTCAGCACCTATTTATGTATTACTTGTGTTGCCCTTTCTCCTAGAATAAATGAAACGAACTTGTGGCTTAACATTATCCCTTGCCCAAATATTTACTTTGTTCTCAAAGTGAAATTCAAGAAACTATTTCTGAAACATGTAGAAGTCTTTCCAAGTTCTTCAAACGCAGGCAATAATTTCCATTTTAGTAACACTTCAACATCACCAGGTTAGTCATGACCCTTGGGGCGCACTCCCAATAACAACTTGGGCTCCACCAACAATTGTAGCTCAAGAGTTAATTGTAGAGGTAGCATTGGAGAAGAGTTAGTTACCCCTTGAGCTTGTCGCAATTGTGAAACATGAAAAATAGGATGTATAGTACCTGAAAAGGAAAGTTCCAACTTGTAAGCAACCTTGTCAATGCGCTGAAGGATCCTACAAGGGCTTTAGAAGCGAGCAACAAGTTTCTCATACTTGAGCTAAGGAGCATTGTCTGTAAGGTCTCACATCAAGAAAACCAAGTCTCCTTCAACAAACTCCTCTTGGTGCCTTTTACTATCAGTCTGTAGCTTTATCTTTTGTTGGGCTCGAAGCAAATGCATCTGTAGGTCATCTAAGAATGGCATAACGATCCTCCAAGAATTGATCAACCAATGAAACCAAAAGCCGTGCCACGCTCATAACGAATGAGATGGGGAGGGTCACGACTATACATAGCTCAAAAAGGAGTACAATGGATGGAGGAATAAAAAAGTGTTGTACCAGTATTCTGCTCAAGCCAACCATTGAGCTCAAGTGCGAGGCTTTTTTGATGCAAAATAGCGTAGAGAAGTCTCAAGACATCAATTGATAACCTCTGTCTGACCATCGGATTGAGGATGATACGCCATGCTATACTTAAGAGTAATGCCATGTAACATGAACAATTCACTCAAAAAATGGCTTAAAAATACACGATCCCGATCCGAGAGGCTCTTGGCAACTGTTATCGTATGCGATCAAGCTGGGGAGTGCCCCCGGCGCAGACAAGACGGCATAGATCGTTCGGATGATCACGAGATAATTGGGTAAGCCTGCCATCATGGCACGCTTGTAGCTCGGAGCAAGTGACCTAATGGAATGAGGAATGTCATGAAGCCATACAATTTTCTTAACAAAAACTCCAGCAATTGACACAACAGTAAATGGGTGTTTCAAGCCTATAAAGTGAGCAATTTTGTACAATATCCAACCACAAGTAACCGATTCACCACCACAAGTATAACCATTAGAACGGGGTAGACCTTCAATGAAGTCAAGAGTAATTTCATCCCAAACTTGAGTAGGGAGAGGAATAGGCTGAAGCAACCAAGCAGGTAGAGTAGGCAAATGCTTGTTTTGCTGACAAATGGTGCAATTTTGTACAAATTTGATAATATCCTTGTGCATGCCAACCCAGTAAAACTCAGTTGCAATATGTCAATAAGTTTTTGTCTTTCCAGAATGTCCTCTAGTTAGGGAATTATGAAACTCTCTAATAAGGGTAACAAGTAGCTTAGAAGTGCGTGGAATCACTAAGCGGCCATTGTAATACAAAGCCCCTTACTCCATCGAGAATTCCACATGTTGTTGAGTACTTGAATTGATGTCTTCTCGTAATCTCTTAAGAACTTCATCCTCAGTTAATTCATCATTTAGGGTATTCCAATGTTGCCATTAGGGAATTGCCAGCATAACACACTACCTATTCAGAGATGCGTGAGAGTGCATTAGCCACCCTATTGCTTGCCCCACTACAGTATTTTATATCAAAATTATACCCCATGAATTTAGTAATCCATTTTTGATACTCAACTCCAAATCTGTTGCTCTAGCAAAAACTTCAAACTTTGCTCATTTATCCTTACCAAACAACGCCTGCCAAGCAAATAGGGCCTCTACATTACAACAAACACTATAGCCATCAACTCCTTTTCATAAATTGACGTCAAACGAGCTTTAGGACCAAGTTTGTGGCTAAAAAATGCTACAGGTTGTTGGCCTTGCACGAGTACTGCCCCTAACCCAAAACTATAGGCAATGAAGGGCCGTGTAAAATTAGGGTCATTGCACGTTTCAGCTCCTCAAAAGCCTTATCAACCTCAGCATTCCACCCAAACTTATCCTTTTTTAGCCACTCAGTTAGTGGCAAGGCAATTCTGGCTTATCTAGCTACAAGTTTTCTATAATAACCCATCAAACTCGAGGCCACGTAGCTCCCTTAAGTAGGTGGATGTTGGCCAAGAAACCATGGCCTAAATTTTGCTGGGATCAACTGCAACACCCTCTCTAGAGATGACATGCTAAAGGTAAGACACTTGTGTTTTACGAAACTCACTTATTACGATTGGCATATAAATTGTTCTTTTTCAAGATACTCAAAACTTGTGCCAAATATGATTGGTGGGATTCCTCATTAGCACTGTAAATCAAAATGTCATCAAAAAATAATATAACAAATTTTCTTAGGTAATGCCAAAACACATTATTCATAAGTGATTGAAATGTTGAGGTGAGACCAAAAGGGCATTACAAGGAACACGTAATGGCCATCATGAGTTTTAAATGCTATTTTGTGGACATCCTCGTCTTTGAACCTGATTTGATGGTAACCTGACTTCAAATCAAGCTTCGAAAAAATCTATGCACTATTTAATTCATCAAGGAGCTCATCAATAATAGGAATAGGATACTGAAGATTTAGATGAAAGAAATATTTTTTTTTTTATTTCATAGATTGTTCTATACAGAACATAAACCAATATATTTAGGCTTATTAGGACTAATTTAGGGTCTAGATCCCCAACTTTTAGCTAACATAATATTCATAATAATCACTGAGATTGTTTCCTATTTGTAAGATTTTGGTCAACATCAATAATTACAGAGATTGTTTCCTCTTTGTAGGATTCTGGTAAACACCAGAATTCCTAGAATCTAGGGATTATGTTTTTCATCACTCCTCTTCAAGTTGGCTTGAAAATATCCTTCATGCCGAGCTTGCTCACTAGCCTATCAAAGTGGTTCTTTGGCAGTCCTTTAGTGAGACAGTCAACCTCTTGTTCTACAGTAGGTAGATAGGGTATGCAAATTTTTCCACTTGTTTTTCCTTGATGAAGTGTTTGTCAATTTTGACATTTTTAGTTATATTGTGTAGAATTGGATTGTGTGATAGTACAATTTTAGAAGTTGAGGTGTTGATACATTTTGGTCCATAAGAAGTCTTTCCAACCACAATATTTCACAAATTCCAAGTGTTGTTGCTCTGAACTCAACTTCAGCACTGCTTTTGGCGACAACTCCTTGCTTTTTGCATCTCAAAGTGACTAAATTTCCACCCAAAAACACACAATACCTTGAAGTTGATCTCCTGTCAGTGATACTTCCTGCCCAGTTTACATTAATGTAGACTTCTATCTAAAGCTGTCCTTTGTTAGCAAATAACAGTCCCCTTCTTGGTGTTTCCTTTAGGTACCTTAAAATCCTTACTATTGCCTCATGGTGTTCACTGCCTAGTGGGTGCATAACTTGACTCACCAAGCTAACTGTGAAAAAGATGTCAGGTTTGGTATGTGCAAGAAATCCAGCTTACCTACAAGGCACTGATACTGCTCCTTATTCACCTGTGCATTTTTGCAACATCCAATTTTAAATTAGGCTTTATTGGGGGTGTCTGTTGGTCTATAGCCCATCAGCCCTACTTCTTCCAAACAAATCCAAAATATACTTCCTTTGAGAAACAAATATTCCTCTCTCAAAACTTGCAAATTTCATTCCCAAAAAATACCTTAGGTCACCCAAGTCTTTGAGTTCAAATTCTTTTGTCAATGCCTCTTTCAATCGCGGCTATATCATATCCTATCAAGATGATGTCATCAACATACACAATTAGGATAGCTCTCTTTCCTTCCTTAGAGTTCTTAAAAAATAGTGTATGGTCTCCATTGTTTTAGCTGGACCTAAATCCCTTTACAACTCTACCAAACCTCTCAACCCATGCTCTTGGAGATTATTTTAATCCATAGAGTGCCTTCACTAGTTTGCACACCTTTCCATTGCCAAATTCCTTTGCAAAACTAGGTGGTAGGTCCATGAGTACTTCTTCCTCAAGGCTGCCATTTAGAAACACATTTTTACGTCTAGTTGATACAGAGGCCAGTTGTAATTTGTAGCCACAAAGAGCAGCATCCGAATTGAGTTTATTTTGGCTACAGGTGCGAAGGTTTCTTGATAGTGAAGGCCATATGTCTGGATAAATCCCTTAGCAACCAGGCTAATTCTGTGTCTCTTTATTGACCCATCCGCTTTATATTTAACAGTAAACACCCATTTGTACCCAACAACCCTTTTTTCCTCAAGTAAGTGAACAATTCTCCAAGTTTGGTTTTTATTTAGAGCCAACATCTCCTCCATAACAGCCTGTTTCCAGTGATAATTTCCTAGGGCCTCTTGTATGTTCCTAGGGATAATGTAGTAGGAAGAGATAGATTGGTGTCGTACGTTGTACCTGGGTGTAAGTCCAGATTAAGCCTTGGGAGTTTACGTTGGTTAGATGCGTGATGTGGATAAACTTTGCTAATAAGGGGTTTCTTTCGTGTGTAAACTTGTAGATTTGTGGTAGGATATTTACCCAAATTTGGGTCCTTGTGAGGTGTCTCTCCTATATCAATATTAGCATGATGTGGCAATAAACTAGAATTAAGTTGTTCAAAATCTAATGTTTCTTTTTCAAAAAACTCCATTTGAGACAATCTCTCGTTATTTATTTCCCTATTTGACTCCAAATCAAATTCAGCTTTTTGACTAGTTTCCTTATTTAAGTTAGAGTCATCACTTTGAGAATCCTTTTGAGAATTAATTTCCTTAACTAAAACATAATCTTTTCTATTATGTGTACCAAGGATTCATTAGGAAATTAGGTATCTGGTAATACCACAGAATTATCCCAAAAAATCCCAAAATCTTCTCTTTGACTCTCTCCTTGAAGATGTTTTTTTTTTCAAAAAAAGGGTTTATTTTCAAGAAAGATAGCATCCATGTTGACAAAAAACTTTCTATTTCTGGGATTGAAGCATTTATGTCCGTTTTGGTTAGCAGCATACCCCGCAACGACGCATTGTTCAACCCTTGAATCCAACTTGGACCGAGAAAACAATGGTTGGTGAACAAACATAATGCAAACGAAAACCTTTAAAGGCAGATTTGCACTTCACTGATTAATAGGAAATCATTTTCAAAGCAGTTAATTGAAGTGTCATGATTTAAGACTCGAGTGGGAACCCTATTTATCAAATAGGCAGCAGTGAGGACTGCCTCTCCCCAAAGGTATTTTGGGACATTCATGGATAACATGAGTGCCTTACTAACCTCCAAGAGATGGTGATTTTTCCTCTTTGCTATACCATTCTGTTTGGGAGTATACCTACAAGTGGACTAGTGTTGGATACAATACTGAATTAAAAAATTCAATCCCATTGTCACTTAAAATACTAATTGTTTTTTGGAATTGGTTTTCAACCATGTTATAAAATTCTTTAAAAAGTTTTTCAACTTTAGCCTTAGTATTCATTAAGTAAATGTAAAACCAACACAAACAAGTGTGGTCGTCTATAAAAATTACAAGTTAATTTTTGCACCTCCCCATATGGCTTTCCTATGGCCGTACTCCTCCCCATAGCTAGTCGAGCTCCTCCTGAGGTTGCGGTGACTGATCTAGAAGCCCACCTCATGTGTGAGTTTGGGTAACCCTCAAAAGCCTTGTGGGAATTAGCGAGCATTTGTTTCTCTTCCATCTTTTGGGCCAAATCCATGGCCCTGCCCAAATATTTGGACCTTGACACATGTTTATGGTTTCAGCCCATTGATAAAATTACCCAAAGCTACCTTGTCGGAGACATTTTCCAACGGTGTTGATAGCTCAATAAACTTTCGCCTATATTCTCGAACACTTCCCTCCTATTCCAGAGCTAACCATTGGTGCCGATAACTATTTCAGAAGCAAGAGCTTCATCTCCTCCCACAAAACAATTGTTCTTTTCTTAATTTCCCACAGGTATCATAGTAAGGCATCTCCTTTGAAGCTAATTACAGCCACCTCAAGTTTTTCTTCATTAGTGAACTGGTGAAAGGCAAAGTATCATTCAACCTTCAAAATCCACCCATTAGGATTGGTTCCGTCAAACACCAGCATCTCAAGTTTCCTGAATCAAAATTATGGCTCTACCTTGAGAAAGTAGTGGTGCAACCAAACTCCTGTGAATCCCCTAGGGCCTCACCATTGGGCTAAGAAGCATAGCCTCTTTTGCCTTTTTTGATGGCAATGAAGCATTTAGATTGGAATCCTTCTAAAGCTTAATGAGCTTATCAAAATGCTTATTCATGTTCTACAACTTCTCCTTCAGATTATCCATTTCTAGGGGAAACTTTTCTTGCACAGCATCAACTACCTCTTGCATCGTATCCGTGCATTGGGCCACATTCTTATATGCCATCTATCCAGATTCGTGCTATGATACTAAATTGATAAGAGCTAGTGCAATAATTGAGAATTTTTAGCAAGTCTAACGGAGGTATGATTATTCATGTTCTGCAACTCCTCCTTCAGATTATCCATTTTTCGGTGTAACTTTTCTTGCATAGTCTCGACTACCTCTTCCATCGTATCCATGTGTTGAGCCACGTTCTTAGCTTCCATCTACCTAGCTTTGTATTCTGATACCAAATTGATATAGTAAGACTAATGGAGGTATGATTATTCATGTTTTGCAACTCTTCCTTCAAATTATCCATTTTCCTGTGAAACTTTTCTTGCACAGCGTTGACTACCTCTTCCATCGTATCCATGCATTGAACCACGTTCTTAGCTACCATCTACCCAATTTTGTGCTATGATACCAAATTGATAAGAATTAGTGCAATAACAGAGAATTTTTAGTTAGATTAATGGAGGTATGATGTATTATTAACCAATAAGAAAATTAGCAAAGAAATACCAAGCATCCGAGAGTGTTGGAACTCTCCAAAAGAGCCAAGGTCAATACAAAATATCCAATGCCTCCTACGCAGCACACATGCTGCCTATAACTGATTTCCACACCCCTCCCTCACAACAAAATCTCAAACAAACTCATAATAGAATTACGTCTCCGCACCTATTTATGTATTACCCGTATTGCCCTTTTTTTGAACCTCTGGCCTAACATTTTTTTTCCCATGCATTAAGAAACCATATTGTTTCCATTATGGAGAAGACAGTATTGTCTGAAGTTGGAGACTGTTTGGGTCTTTCTGCATTGATGCACATATTTTCTTCACTTTACATTGTCTGTCCTGGTAAAAGATTCAAACTTGAGCCAGTTAGAAGGTTGGAACTGATCAATGGAAGGATTATTAACTAGCATTTATCTGGTCATGTATCTCTTGATTTGAATTCTTCACGTTGAAAAAAGAAATTGATTTTAGAGAACAACAATACCTCTTTAAAGACTACTCTCTGTTCTGTTTGTGGTAACTTTCTAATCATACATGTTTGCGAGTGTTTCTATTAGGTTTATAGTCTTCTCTAAGGATGAAAACTTTGACAACATGAAAGAAGATTAGATGGAAAGACATAATTTTATAGATTGCTCATTTGCTAGTGCATTACCCCATTGAGACTGATGATACTGCTATAACTCAAATTACTTGGGAATTGTGCACTCATTTTGTTTTTTTACCTTAATTTCTTGGCAATTGAATGAGAACTTAATTTAAATTTGCATTTATTTGGGGAAAATATAGTGACATCCATGATACCATTATATCCATTATTAATAGTGAAATATAAGTACCGACCTAAATAATCTAGAAGGGTGAATAGGTATAGAACAAGAAATTACCCATTAATATTATCACAAAGCTGCTAGACATGCAATCGCGTATAAGACTAAATGCAGCTTGTAAAAGATTGAACATGATGTTTAGGTGTAAACAATCCGGGCCAACCAAGGTTTTAAAAGGAAAAAACTAGCCTTGAGGCGTTTTGTATTTAATAATAAAGGCGTAAGTCTCGAGGCAGATTGAGGCGTAAGCCTTAAGGCGTAAATTAAAAAAATAATAAAAAATAGCAAGCATATATAAATAAACTACAACAAAAATAAAATAAGTATAAAAAATTATATCATGTAAAAAAAAAATAAAGAAAAACAGAAAAATAAAAATGAAACATAGGACAAAAAATAAAATAAAGAAATAAGAAAAAAAGGTGTGAAAAAAATAAAAATAAAAAAATAGATAAATAAATAGTAATAAAAAAATTAATATAAAGAAAATAATAACAAACAAATTATGTCATGTAAAAAAAATAAATTATAAAAAAGAAACATAGAAAATATAAAGAAAAACAAAAAAGCAAAAAAACAAAATATAAAAAATAAAAAGAAAATAAATAGATAAATAAATAGTAATAAACAAATTAATATAAAGAAAATAATAACAAACAAATTATATCATGTAAAAAAAATAAATTATAAAAAAGAAACATAGAAAATATAAAAACAGAAAAGCAAAAAAACAAAAAAAAAACAAAATATAAAAAATAAAAATGAAACATAGGAGAAAAAACAAAAAAACAAAATATAAAATATAAAATATAAAAATGAAACATAGGACAAAAACTAAAATAAAGAAATAAGAAAAAAAGATGCTGTGAATAAAAAATAAAAATAAAAAGAAAACAAAGAAGTTGAGCAGTTGAATAAAAAAGAAAGAAAGAAGAAAACGAAAGAATAAGAGAACAGAGACGAACAGAGAAGGAAGAAAAACTCGAAAGAAAAACAGAGCCAAGGAACTTGAATCAAGAAATTATGAATCAAACAAGAGTGACAGGTAAAAGTAAAAAAGAGGCCGAAGTTCGTTACCTGTTCTTGGCCGCTGAAGTCGCTCGAGTAGAGGCTGGTAAAAAAGAGCCGAAAAAATATTCTATTTTAATTCTCTGTTTTCATTTTATTTTATTTTTCTTGTTTTATTTCTATGTGTAAGCTGGATTTTGATTGGTTTTAATTTAAAACTTGGATTGGACCCAAATTCTAAGAAAAGTTCATAAAATTTCTCAAAAATTTTCGAATAACTGAGATCTATACCTTTGACGCCTAACCACATACACCTCCATGCGTATGTTTGTTCTTTCAATTCACAGATTGAGGCATACGCCTCAAAAATCAACAAATAAACTAGCCTTGATGGGTTTGTTTTTGCATAGCGCCTCAATGCGTGCCTTGAGGCGATGCCGTGAGCATTTTTTAAAACCATGAGGCCAACAAGACTTGAGAGGAAAATCACTATCCATTAAACCATCTAACATTTTCAATATGAAATTTACTTAAGGTTGAAATATATTATTGGTCCTTAAATTTACACTTAGATTATCAAACTTTTAGAATTTCACACATAAGTCCCTATATTTTTTAATCCTACAATTTAGTCACCAAATTTTTAAAACTTTACACATAAGTTCAAAAATTTTGATTCAAAACATGCTTTAGTACCCAAGATATGTGAATTCTTATAGTTTGTGGACTAAATTGTTGGTTTTAAAAATTTAGGGACTTATGCGTAGAATTTTAAAAATTTGAAGGCTAAATTGTAGAATTAATAGTTTGGAAACTAATGGAATAGTTAAGTCTTTATTCAATAATAGAGAAACCTTAGATTATCCTTACAGTTATAAAGCCTATGGTTTAATCTACTTACGAGCTGTCAATCTGCTCCACAACCTCCACAAGGTATGTGTTGGATTCAAACCAACTAATAAGTTTGAGTCATACGAATTACCGAATCCATTCAAAGAATAACCTAAAAGATTAGTACAAATAACACAATTGATATGATTGTTTTAGATGGATTAATGCGACGAATAACCTTAACCTATGCTTCAACCATATAAACAATGTAAACAAGAAGCATAGAGATACCTAGAACAATACCTTTTTTATTTTTGCACGCTTCCAAAATCCATGTTAATAAATAGGCTCAAGCCTAAAATAGCATGATCATAATAATTAGCGTGAGTGCAGTTGATTATTAGGCTATTTTATTAGCAAACTTTATCTTGGCAATTTTGAAAATACCAAAACCTACCTATGACCCTAAAAAATCGACTTTCGAGCCGATTTACAAGGTTGATTTGAGATCGGTCGACTTTGTGGTTTTTAACCTATAATTTTTATCAATAATTAGTTCACAATATAGCTCTTCTCTATATGAACATCGAAGCTTACACCCAATCAACCAATCTGTAATAGAAATATAATTTAAGAAAAAATGATAAATGATAAAATATAATAGAAATTTTAATATATGTATAAATATTAGTTATATAATGAAATTAAAATATGTGTGGCTGAATTACAATTTTCGTCTACTAACTTTATCACTTTGGTTCTTTAAAAAAAAATTTGTTAACTTTTCGTCAACTAACTTTTCATATTTAACACAATCTAATTTAAAAATTAAATTAAATTATACTGCAGTAGTCAAAACTAACGGATAAAAAACTTATTTTTTGCATTATTAAGTCTCTTTAATTTTTAAAGTTTAACATATTTAATCAATTATCTTTAAATTTATTCTAAACTTGTTAAATATGAAAAGTTACAAAAATTATATTAAGAGTCCAAAATGTTAAAAGTGCTAACGTTGATGGATGAAAAGTGTAGTTCAGCAAATGTGCTTTTTAAACCTCTATAATTTTTTACCAAAACTTAGTTCACAATATAACTCTTTTACGTATAGGAATTGATGGCTACGCTCCAACAACCAAAGCATAATAGAAATTATAATTAAAAAAAAAAAAAAATTAAAAATAATAAAATATGATATATGTATAAATATTATGAATATAATAAAATTAAAATTTGTTATATGTAGTTTGGTTTGATTTTTGTCTGTTTTGTTCAATTAAAACCTCTAATTGACTCGATCAGGTTAGTTTTTAAACTTTTTAGACCTACAATGAACCAGCCAACTTATAAATAAAAAGTGTTGGCTCGGCTTCATCTTGGATTCGGTTAAGCAGTTTTTGAAAAAAAATGCTCACCCCTAATACTAATAAGCCAAAGTTTAAGAGAGTAGAGAGTAGAGAAAACAAACTGAAAATAGGTGCTCCACAAAATGCTCTATCGTAGATAAAAATGATTCATAGAAGTTAATGATATATTTATAGCAAACCTAGGTGTAAAACATCACCTTTTGATGTGGAAAAATTATTTATGGTAGTTGGGTGCTGAGTGTGATTAACCAAATCCTATTAGTGGGATCGATTATTCTCAAAATAATGTTACCTGGTTACCCCTATGAGATAGGGGATTAATCCCTCCTTTTCTGGACTTCTTTTTTAAAAGTTACTTGGTTTAACATGATCAGTTGGGGATTAGAGGGAGATTGATTCGTCAATAGGGGATAGATCCCTTGTGCAAAAATTGGGTGTGTGCAATTTTAGAGGGAAAAAAATCATATAATTGTGAGTAACTAATCTGAGGCTAGTGTAACTTGACTGGTAGACATGTTCTACTTTTACATTGCTTAAACATAAATCAAAATGATTGATACGAGATTGCTAAGCTTAAAGGTTATGCAGTTAGAGAAACAAATCAAATAATCGTGAGTAATATTATCATGTGAGTATAAAGTTACTTCCTTTTTTGTCACAAAAAACACTAAAGATAAATAATTAATATAGGTAATAAGCATAAATAGCCAAAGTGAGTTTAACCACACCAAGCATAATGCAAAGACAAATGAAACATACCAATGATAGTATGAAGAAAAATAAACACACAATCTAACAATATTAAAGTTTCAATTGAAATATGCAATCCAATTGAAAAAAATAAATACAGTGATAATTGTAATTAAGATGGTTTGTGCGAAGGTGCACCGCAGAATAATTCCATGAACTCACACAGCTCAGTCGACCAACTTGGAATATGAGAGCTATAGTGTTGGAACTGGTCTGAGTGGACAGTGACGTGGGTGCATATTCCACTCATATCTGTTCTAATTTCATTCTCAAATTTTTACTTGGGTATTCAAATTGTTCAATTGCTCCCCAAGGTAGGCCACATTGCTATGGATGGAAGTAATATCATCAGGAGCAAAACCAAATGGTCCCTTGCCACGCGCAACACCAGTAGGCAAGTCACCCATGTCATCATCTTCCTCAGGTTTTACAGCCTTGCCTAGCTAAGCTGGCCAACAAAAGGGTTTTTTATTTTATTAGTGAAGCCTTATTAATGGCCCAAGACCTTCAAGCTTGGGCTCATTTACAGGAAATGTAATTCCATCTTTCATTAAGTAGTAGCGATATCAAGCAACCGTGAGGCAGGGCAAGGTTATTCTGGTGGTCACGAGATCAAGCGACAGTTCATAAAAGAGTTTCTTGTTTCCCAATATCGACAGAATTACCAATACAAATACAATACATGAGTTTTACTGTGATGGCACAAAAGTTGTATGCTTTCAAGGAATGATGTTTGCACTGATGATCAAATTTAGGGCTCTGTAAGTAGGTTTTAAACTATACTGCATAAACTTTCCCAAATGGATAACCCGATTGTTCATAAGACTGAGTTCACTACTGTATTGTTCTAGTGGCCCCTAATATAGACCTTATTTTGGAGGGGACCAGCCCTGATTCTTAGGGGATGTTCGCATAGAACTTTCGAACCAAATTTTGTGACCCAATTTGTTCGAGGTTAAATAACCTCTACCAACTCAATAATGTTAGTTTTTGGGAAACACCAATTTTTCCAAAGTCTTCTAGTACAATTTTATGTTCAACAAAAATAGGGCATTCCTTGAGTTTTGGGTGCATTGGGATGCACATAATCTTGGACATTGGTACTAAGCTAAAATTTTGAAAATTTTTGGGGCAAAAACAAAAATTTTAAAGATAAGAATTTTTGTTGGGTTTTAAGATCGAGGGATGGGTGAAGAGATTGTGGTGTTTGATCGAAGAAACAACACAAAAAATGCGAGATTTGAGCGTTTTAAAAAATGTTTTTTTGGATGAGATTTGATCACTGAAATGGATAGAGGATGTCAAGGCGAGTGTTTTGGTACAAAAAAATGAGACTTGGTGAAGTTTCAAGGTATTTGGGTGATCTTAAAGAAAGAAATGTGTGTGGGGGTGGGGGTATGGTATGAGGGAGGATGTATAAAACTTGACAAGTGGGACAATCCCTTATGAACCCAAAAGATGGATTGATCCTTGTTCTTGACTCATCAACCCCTTGTAGGAATTTTAAGAAAAAACAAAAAGAGGGTACCATAAATCCCGAATTTTGATAAAAACTCCCCCTAAATATGATAATATCCCAAAATAACATAAAATATCGTATCACATAACTCATAAATTTGTTATATGGTTGAGTTAAAATAAAAATTTATTAGATGGAAGTGACTACTCTTGATACATTGTTCATGTTAGGCATATAGTTACATATCAACAATTACACAAGTGAGCATAAAATAATTTTAGATTACACAAATATGTTAGAACACTTCATTCATGATATCTCAATAAATAAACATACAAATTAATGTACTCGAATTAGTGAGAACACAATTTTATTTCTACACAAGTGTTTTTTGGAGTGCCAAGAGAGAGATTTTACACCATTATTTTGTAATGAGGTGAATCATGTACTTATTTATTTGTATAATTTATTTATTATTATTTTTCACTTCCGCATACTTTCTTTTGTGCAAAATATTTCATTTTTTCAAACACTATTTTGCACTTTGCATAAACTTTTACGGTGCATATGATGTGCACGAACAATCTACTAAAATTGATGACTTTCACACTGTGTGAGGTAGCCTTCTTTGTTCACTGCGGTGGGTATAGGACTAAAAAGGATTTCAAAACAGAAACAGATTAATTAGTGTCTTATTTGTCAAATTTCATTTACTAACACAAGTATGTTGTTTTCTAACGGATCATGATCAATACCTTAGTAAAAAAGGGTCAAGTGAGTGAGTAATTTTTTCAAGGCCAAAAAGATTTAGAATCCTTGTCGTCTCTCTTTTTTTCTTTTTCCTTTTTTTTGTTTTGTTTTTAATGAAGGTAAAAAGCTTAAAGCACATAGTATAATTTAAAGAAAAATATTTTTTTGTTGACCTATTTTATTTAAAGCAATGTAACTCAAACTTCTTACCCCAACCTCCTTTTTGTTTTGAAATCATAGGTCGTGGTGAAGGTTTGGGAGCTTGAGTTACATGTTTTTTATGAGAGTATATGGGTCTATTCCGAGGTGGGAAGGACATATGATTATATATGTTCAGCTTTTATAACATTAATTGCATATGTGTACTCATGATGGATAGGATTAAATAGGAATCTACACCTAGGTAGTTTATGTCATATTCTACCATTTTTATAACTTATAGGAACAAAATTACTTGGTCTAGGTGTATGAGATATAAAATTAGCTTGAGAAGTAGAGATACAAAGTCTCGCAAAATGAGTTCTAGAAGATGATGGCTTAGATTGCTTGTTAATATGGTTTGGTCCCCTCGTCTCCATTAAGCTTTCCATAATAGTTAAGAATTTTGTTTTATTTTTTTGGCTCCAATGGTCAACCTCTTAATGGCTTCGCATGATTGTTCAAGTCCTTGAACAAGCTTTTTTCTTGCAAAATTTAACTAGGCATTAACTTGTTTTTGCAATTCATCTTTTTCTTTTTCTAAGGTTTAAGGCTTAAGTTCACGTGTTTTGATTACATCACTCAATTTAGTCACTTCTACATGCAGCATATCCTTATATTTAGAATCAATGGAGTTAATAAAAGATCTTCAAAATTACTAACAATGAATTTAGCAAGAAGGTAAGAAGAAATAACTTCCTAATTATCTGAGCCACTTTCAGACACACTTGAGTGTCCATTACCTATTCCAATAAATGCAAGAAAGTTTTTCCATAATCTGACTCACTAGCTATCTCATTGTCACTTTTCGAGTCCTTGAGAGTAGTATTGAAGGCTCTTCCATTTTTCTTCTTATTTGCACACTCAGCTACAAAATAACAAATACCACCAAATGTATAACATTGGGGACCAATACTTAGTTTTCTTACTTTGAGAACTTGTAGGTTTTAATTCTTTTACTTTACAGTTCTTGGTGCGGCTTAATTGTCCTAGATTTTGGTTTCTTTTGTTGAACTTCTTGAATTTTTGGCAAACAGCAACAATTGCTCATCCATATCGTTGTCATTGTGTAAAGCTTTGTTCTCTATGCTTTTGAAGGCATTACTTTTCTTTTCTTAGGTGGTTTGAGAGTCGGTTCAAAGGTCTGGATTGGTTTGATAAGTTCATCTAGTATGGTGGTATCTAGATTTTTGCTCTCTTCTATTGCAATTGCCTTCATCTTAAATCGTTCAGTTAGGTAGCTGGAGAATCTTGCAAAATTGTTCAGGCTATTCAATTTTTTCTCTAAAATTGGAACAAGTATTATTGATATCATAGAACCTATCATAAAATTAATGAAACATTTTACTCTTCCATTTTTATAGATTCAAACTGAATGGTAGCAGTTCCAGTTTTTTTTGCTTCGCTCTCTTCAAACTGAGTGGTAAGCATTCTCCTATGCTACTTGGACTTAGATACAGGTTTGGGATACATGTATCTAGGCATCGGACTTTCTAAATATAGAATTTTTGGACACGATATAAAGTGTCCAACTATTGGACACGGCTATTAAATATATATATTTTTTATTTTTATTTGAATATTAAATTATATATTATTTTTTAGGTTTTTATTAATTGATATATTGCTAGCTTGTTTCTTTTTAAGAGATTAATTTTGAAAGCCCAATATTTTTTTTTATCTATAACAAAACACCCATTATATGAATAAAAAGTAAACTCATTGTTATACACAAAAGCCCAACTTTTTAAAAGCCCTTTTAATATTAGGTATCCAAAATCTTCTCTATTTTTATCGTCTTCAAGAGTAGCCAAATTTTTTGTGGGAAGAATTAATTGATTATTAGATTATACTAATTGCATATTTATTTTTAATTCATAATATTTTTTATTAGTGAAACTTTAATTATTATTGTGTTAATATTATTATATAAAAGCCCATTTTCAAAATTAAGAGTCTTTGAAGACTAACAGGCCCAACCCATATAAGCAATAAAGAATTAAAAACCCCAAAAGTTTGATATCCTAAATCTAATTTAACTTTTCCCCAATGCCGCCAACTACCTCTTCTTTAGCAACTTTTTCCAGATCTAGCATCATCTTGTTCGTTAAGCTCTAGTGTTGTCTTCTTTGTTAAGCTCTAGCGTCTTCTTCATCCAACTTTAGTGTTTTCTTCATCTTCTTAAGCTCTTTAGCTTCTACTTCTTTCTTTTATTTTTTATTTTTTTAACTTTCACTGTTGTTTCTAGAAAATTTTTGTTGGATTGGACACATCTCATACTAGTGTCAGTGTCGATGGTGCCTTGTGTCGACACTAGTACGGTGTGGTAAACCAACAAGGAAGGCTAAAATTGGAGCAAGCATTACTGATATGACAAAACCTACCATAAAATTCATTAAACACTTCACTCTTCCATTTTTATAGATTCAAATTGAAGCAGTCTCAATTTTATTTGCTTCATTGGAAGTACCCTCATGTGTAAGTGTGAGAGCATCCAATTACTTTTGGCAATCTCATAGTCTGAGATACGATGGAATTCATCCAATCTACACAGTTGCAAAAAACTAGTTTAGACCCCTTTGATTTGACCTACTAAGTATACTTTCTTGACATCCCAAACTTTCTCATCTTGTCTAGGGAAGGCTTGCATGCGAGTTTTACAAAAAGGATAATTACACCCTTATCCCCCTCAAAGAGCAGGGGTCGTACAAATGACCTACCCTCTTTCATGTGATCCATACTAATAGTCCTAAGAATGTGCACTAGATGTATATAGTATTGGTTCTGATGCAAATTAAAAAATATTAGTGTAGACCTAAATAACCTAGAAGGGGTGCATAGGTTATAGCACAAGATATTACCAAATAAAATTAATTGTCACATAGCGTTCAAGTATGCAATTGCGTATAAGAGTAAATGAAGAAAGTACAAGATTGAACATGATATGTAGGTGGAAACAATATAGGCTAGCACGATCAAAGAGAAAGAATATCAGTCATAAGACCACCTAACATTTCTACTATGAAATTTAATGTTCAATTACAGAGAAGTCTTAGACTACCCTTATAGTGATAAAGCTCATGGTGTAATCTACTTATGGGCCGTTGCTCTACTCCACAACCTCTGCAAGGATGGTGTCAGATCCAAACCAACATTCCGATAAGTTTGAGTCACATGAACTACTGAACTCATTCAAGAAATAACCTAAAAAATTAATACAAATAACACAATTGATATGCATGTTCTAGATGGATTAGTGCGATGAATAACCTTAACCTTTTCTTCAACCAAATAAACAATGTAAACAAGAAGCATATAGATAACCTAGAACAAAACCATTTTTTTGGCACAATTCCAAAATCAATATCAATATAAATAAGCTCAAAGCTAAATTGGCATATCATACTAATATGCCAGATGAGAGAATAAAAACAAAATCTAACTTAAGAGAGCAAAAAGTAGAGAAAACAAACTGTAAAAATAGGTACTCTAAAAATTGTTACTTTTAGTCGTGGATGAGACAAAAAAATTGCTCTGTTGTCTAATAAAAAAGATATAGAGAGGTTAGTGATATATTTATAGTAGGCGTAAAACGTCACTTTCTGATGTGGCAAAACATTATTGAGTACTGACTGTGATTAAAGATTGCAACAAAAAAATAAGAAGACGAAATTAGCTAATTCTCATGGATCGATCCCTCCTAAAATAATGTTATGCTTGCAAGTTACGTAGTTTAAAAGGATCAATTGAGGATTGGAAAGGAGTCAATCCCTATATAAGGGAGATTGATCCCTCGTGCAAAAAATTTACACTGAAAGGAAGGGATCGGAGTAAGATCATTTAGAAATCGGTCCCTCAAAATGAAAAAGCTTATAAAAGTGCCATGCAATATCATAATTAATTCAAACGAAGCATATGTCACATGCACATGTATATGTATGCAATGATACTAGATATGAGAGATTTGAGCATTGTGGCCTTGATGCATTATATGCGACTTTGGAACTTGTTATGAGAAGTCCTACGAACTAAGCACTTAAATATAAAAGGTATGTCCCCAAATTGCCAACACTCGTGATCCTCTCGTTTAGAATTCTAAGTTGAATTGAAATTACTAGAAAGGAATTATTTATTGATGGTAGGAAATTATAGTTGGACAAGTAGCCTTTTCATGGGGAATTTGGAGCCACATCTACACATTTTTTGTTGACCTACACATTTTTCTATGGGTAAAAGTTTTGAATGGTACCAAAACTTACTATAAAGGTCCACTTTAGTACCACAATTATACAGGCATACACAACTAGTACCTTTACACAGGAGTATACTATTATTTTTTTATTGAGATTGAACAAGTTTGATCAATTTGAACCATTATAAAGGGGATATTTGTGTCATTTTTACTTTTAGTGCCTACCCTATCAATTTTCCCGCAAAACATAATTATAAATGTGTTACTTCTTCCACCATTCTCCCTGCCTCATATTTTCTTATCATTTTCTTCTTACTCCATTCACTTTTTTGTTTGTTGCTATAACTTGTTTTTTCTTCACTATCAGAGGAATCTCAAAACATTAAGAGAGAATCCATTAATCAACAATAAATTCATATAATATTTGCAAAAAAATCCTAAATAAAATAGAGCTTCCAATTAAAATAATAAAAAAACTCATAAAACAAACCCAAAATAAAATAATAAAAAATAAAAAAATTATCAGCTCACATCCGCAGTATTACATCCCAGGGTTGCAATTAGTCCAAGATATAGACTACACTGCAAGTTTTCTACAAAAACAAAAATACCCATGTTCATTCATTTTATTGTAAAATGAAGCAGTTTTAGTGGAAAAATTGGTACCGGTTTTAATAATTAAGAAAAATTTTAGCAATAAAAAATTAAGTGAATAGCCTGAGAGAAAAAAATGAAAAGAATATATGAGGAAAGGGGTGATGAAAAAGTAACACTTATAACAGTTTTTGGCGAGAAAATTAATAGGATAGAAGCCAAAAATAAAAATGACACAAACATCCGTTCATAATTGATCAAAGTTGGTCAATCTTGTCATAATTTCAATTGTACCTATTTGAAAGCAACATGATTTTTGATGTACCCATAAAAATTATAGTACTTATATGCACCTTTTAGAAAGTTAAGGTATTGGTACCCAACCCCATTTTTCTATTCAGGGTTCCTACTTCCTTTCATAAAGTTGCAGCTCCTTGAAACTTACTGACTCATTTTTTTTTTTTTTCAAAATAATTATGGCACTTCTTCCAGAACCAATTTTTCATATCAGGTCTTTCAGGAGATGAAATTATAAGGAATCGTGTGTTAGAAGCATTGTTTCGTCGCATCATGCAAGCATACAATAATAAGAAGTGTTTCAGGGTTATAATTGTCATACCTCTCCTTCCTGGCTTCGAGGTTTTGATTCTTGGCCATGTTTTTTGAATTTTTGGAAGATTTTATCCTTCATGTGTTTTTGCTGACTTCATGAATCATTAGGGGGGTTTGGATGATGCTGGTGCTGCTTCAGTTAGAGCCATAATGCATTGGCAATATAGAACAATCTGCAGTGGGCAGTATTCAATATTAAATAATCTTTGTGAACTTCTTGGTCCAAAATCACACGATTATATTTCTTTCTATGGCCTTAGAGCTTATGGTAGACTCTTTGATGGTGGTCCAATAGCTACTAGTCAGGTATTTTCTTTTGACTTGATACTCCACACGATTTACATAGTGTTTACTAATTGATGGTTACGAGGAATGATCTGAACTGGGGGTGTTTGCTTCATGAGTTTGTCAAAATCGTAGCTTCTGATGCATCAAGGGATCTCTAGTCAGTGGCGGATTTAGAATTTATATTCAGGAGGGGCACCACACATGCAATAAAAAATAATATTTGATACTTCTTAATAATTAATTATTTTTAATTAAAAATATATATTATATATATCTTATTTTAGTAAAAATATGTGCAAATTATTAAGTTTGTATTGAGTTATTGAATATTAAATCTAAAATTTAAAATTCAGGTGGGGCACAGTAATATTTTGTATATATAATTATCTATAATTTTATAAATATTACACGTAAAATTTTATTTGTCGAAAATTGAGGTGGGACACGTGCCCCTCCTGAAATATGTACAGTTCCGCCCCTGTCCCTAGTCCATACTTATTATGGAAATATTAATATAAGAAAATATATGTCATACTTTTACTGCTTTTGCAGATCTATGTACATAGTAAAATCATGATTGTAGATGATTGTACAACTTTGATTGGATCAGCTAACATCAATGATCGAAGTTTGCTTGGTTCAAGAGACTCTGAGGTGTATCTTCTACTTGAAGTTTCCATTCCAGTTGTTATCATTTGTACTCGTGGTCTTAGGCTTCCTCCCATCCTATGTCTAGATTGTTGCATTAACTAATTTGCAATGTGTTTCAGATTTGTGTACTTATTGAAGATAAAGAGCTGGTTGATTCATATATGGGCGGAAAGCGATGGAAGGCTGGAAAATTTTCTTTTAGCCTTCGGTTATCTCTGTGGTCAGAACACCTTGGTCTTCATGGAGGAGAGGTAGGTACTATTTTCTTTCCTCTACCTCTGTAGTCGATGAATGGTATGCTAAATTTTCAAAGTAGTTTGGTCCATTGTTTGTTTGAATTTTTCTCAGGTTGACACCCTAATTGACCCTGTTAATGATTCTACCTACAAGGATATTTGGATGGCGACTGCAAAGGTAAGAAGCTTTGGAGAAAAATATTTCTTTCAGCAGCTGTTCACCTTTACAAGTATTAAAATATATGGTCTAAACATGATACTTGGAACGCACGGGTAACGTTAGTTAAAAATCCCATTTACACTGATCCTAGAAAGGAGTCTTCCAAGTAGGCTTGATATCTTCTTCTCCTCTCTCGATTTTCCTTTGTTTTTTAGATTGCTGCCTTGCCTTAATGGAGTCAGGCGGTTTGTGGTGGTGCTAGGAACAAAACTTTACTAATGGTTTGACTTGCACCCATTGTGTCATTGCCTATCTTCCTGCACCTTGTGCACCTAAAAAAAAAAAATTAAATAAATAAAAGAAAATAATAGAAAGAAATTGATTTTTTCAAGCATGGGTGACTTCATTTAAGAAAAGAGTTTTAGATCTTGGCTATGAAAGTTCACCATGTTTTAACAATATGTGGTTCATTTTGCAACAGACAAATACTACTATCTACCAAGATGTTTTCTCCTGCCTACCTAATAATTTCATACACACCAGGTCTGTGATGTGCTGCCTCATTGCCTCTTTCGTCAACATCTGTCCTTTTGCTAACAACATATATTTTCCATGTATATGGTTTTCAATTTCATGCAGAGCTGCAATCAGACACAGCATGGCTCTTTCTAAGGAGAAAAACGGACACACAACTATCGACTTAGGAATTGCCCCTGAGAAGCTGGAATCAAACCATAATGGAGATGTCAAAAAATCAGATCCTATGGAGAAGTTAGAGTCTATTAAGGGGCATCTTGTTTCTTTCCCTTTGGATTTCATGTGCAGGGAAGATTTGAGACCTGTGTTTAATGAGAGCGAATACTATGCATCTCAAGTTTTTCATTGAATTCGGATAATTGGAGTAATCAGAAGGAAATATTTTCTCACTCAGAGGGACGTCAAAATCGAATGTTAATTTGGTAATTAATTTTTTTCTATTTTTTACGGAAAATCTGTCTACAAATCATACCATAACTTAGAATTCATCAGCAAGAAAAAGAAGGTAGACGGAAAGGAATTTACAGGGTGAGACTTGATGGAAGCCTGCCTGTTGATCTGTTTCTTACTGTAAATTGACTGAGTTATTCTTTTTCCGGCTTCAGGGATGTTATCCATTTAAGATCTGCTGGCAGGACAGTAGACATTCACATGCTGCCTTGTACACACCTTTTCAAAGAGGGTAATGACATGAAAACAAAGAATACGCTTCAACAAGTGTACATAGATGTTCATGAGTCTTGGACAATTCATTTTCTAGATTTAGGTATACATAAATTCGTTTGTTTGTCACCAGATCTCTCATAATAAAGGAAAGGAAGACACTGTTTCTGAGAGACCATTTTCTAAGCAATGGAAAGTTTTAGCGCAGAATTAAGTTGGTTGAGACTAAATCTTTTTAGTTAATTTGTGTATTTTATGCATTAGAAACACAGGTTAACTCAGGTTTGCTATCTTAGTACTACCCTAATTTTATTTTTGGTACATTTTTTACCCTTATTATTAATTGATACCTTAGTGATACCCACTTTTAAAAAAATGTATCAATTTGTTGCAATTTTTATAGGATTTTGGGTCAATTTTGTCATATAATTTTACTCAATTTTTTCATTTGTCCTATAATTATTAGGGTAGGTCTATCAAATCTTATAATTTAAAATTTGGATCAATTTAGTTCAATTTTTTAATAACTTATATTTTTTTAGAGGTAAAATTGGATTTTTCTTTTTGTACTGTTTTACATTTCTCCTCCTCTCCCATTTATATCCTTATCTCTCTCCTATACTTTATATATCTACTGATGGTGGCAAACACCTAGCAGCTGTTGGCCGGTTGCGTTACTGATTGCATTTTCGACATGTCTATACCGAACTTGATAGGGGTGAATTTTGTATTACTGATAAGACCATAAATCTACAATATGAAAACTACATTTTGCTTAGCAGAACATTTTTTACAAAATCTAAAACTCTCCCAATTATGTCACACATAAACTAGCTCTGATTAAAGAACGTAGCTAGCCAATTACATATACTAAGAATAGCTTCAAATAATAACATCTAAAAGTGGAGAGAAATGTTAAAGACCCACATTGGTTTTTTTTTTAACCATCTTCAGTGTTACCCAATTCTTCAATTGTATTTATTATGCTTTTATCATAAAAGCAAAATAAACCATGAATGTCAACAATGATGCTGTAGGAATCATTTTTCTTAGTTTGTTTGAGTTTTCAACCAAACATATATTTCAAACAAATCATAATAACAGATATTCCTTTCAATCTTTTTTTTTTTTTTTTTTTATAAACATAGAAATATAAAATACGAAATTTCTCAAATATTTAAAAGAGGAAATATGTTTTGTAATTAAAAAAAAAAAAAACAGAACGAGAACGAGAACATGATAGAAGGTAGAGGTAGTGAGTGTGTTTTTTTTTTTTTTTTATAATTAAAAAATAGAAATCCAATTTTAGCCTTTAAAAATATTATTTTAAAAAAAAAATTAATTATATTGATCCAAACTTTAAATTATTGGACTAAATAGATCTACCTTTATAAAACTAATGTATCAATTGAGTAAAGTTACAAGATTAATTGGATCCAAAACACATTTTTATATGTGACCATTATATGCAATTTTAATTAAGGGTATTTTTGACATTTTTATCTTTTCCTTTCCTTATAATAGAAATAATATATTTTTTCAATTATTTTTTACATTTTTAACCAGTTTTTCATCTCAATTCCCCTACATTAGAAACAATATTTTTTCAGTTAGTTTTTTTGTCTCTTGCCTTTCATACAATAGAAACAATACTTTTTTATAGTCATTTTTGGTATTTCAGCTAGTTTTTTCCTCTCTTCCAAACATTATTTTTTTAGCCTTTTTTTTTTTTTCCCCACCTTTCTAGTCAGTTTTTTCATGAAATTCCTCATCTACATTTTTAATTGATTCATACTTTATAAATAATGCATTACCATAGTTTTTCAATACCTATTTGATGTATTATTGACTAATAAGTTCATATTATAAAAAAAAATGATTTTAGCTAATACAAAAATGTAAAACAAAACAAGAAAAATGAGAGATTATAATTTAGATATTGAAAATAATTGAGTAAGTGTAGCTAACTATAAAAATGGGTGGTACCATATTACTATTTTTTTCAACCCATTACATATTTTTACTTGATAAAGAATACTAGAACTATTAATGTTTTTGCCATTAGAAACTGTATTTTATAATCAAAATTCATCATACGAGAATGCATCAAGTAGATATTGGCTAATTATGGTAATGCTTCCTTTATGGAATATGAATTAGTTAAAAAAGTAGGGGAGGAAAGAGAATAAAATTTTGGCTAAAAATAAAAAAAAAATGACTTAAAAAAAAATTTATTGTAGGAAGAAAGAGACAAAAATGCCAAAAATATATTTCATTAAAATTACATATGTGGGTTACATGTGCAAATTGCACCAAATTGGTACATTTTTTTTTTTTTAAATTTGGGTGGTACAAATTAATAATAAAGGTAAAAAAATGTTACCACCAATTAGTCAATTGTTTAACTAAAATGTACACTTTAGTTACATATTGACATACGTAATAATAATTTAAATACCTGTATGTTGGAACTTTTGTCAATTATACAGAAAAAAATTTATTATTGAACTATGATGTAGAGTAAATATTTATATCATGAATAACTCTTTTTATCACAACTTGATATATATCATAATTTACATGGCATAATCTAATAGGATTTTATTAGTAAAATGTCCTATAATCACTTATTTATCTCACATTCTTAATTTTATATCTAGTTTATAACTGATACATCACTTAATACATGTATTATTACTCTTATATCGATGAACGTTATGTACATTTTAAAAATTCGTGTATGAAAAACCCTAAAATAACAACATTAGCTTTCTTGTATTTGACTTTTATTTATTTTTATCCGGTCTACCGTCTTTGATGATCTTTTCTGCCCTCTGTGTTACTATTGCTTTACTTTAAAGAAGCAAGAGAAGTGACTAATAATACTCACAAAGAAAGTTGTGCACTACTTAAGCTGTTAAATAGAAATGTCGAGTAGGTTATACCATTTTATTTTATATCTTATTTACTATTCTTAATAAACTCATGATTCAAAATTGTTACTCCATCCATTCTATTTTAGATTGTAGTTCTAATGCATGTTATTTTATACATAATATTTCATCATTTTTTTATTAAATTTTTACATTATAAACAATTATGTTATATTTTTTATTAGGTCAAATTATATTATTGGTCCTTAAACTTCAGTTAAATTACACTTAGGTCCTTAAATTTTAAATTCCATAATTTAGTCTCAAACTTTTAAAATTTCACACAGAGGTCCCTAAACTTTTAAATCCCACAATTTAGTTCCTACACTTTTACAAATTCATATATAGGTCATAAAATTTTGATTAAAAAATATGTATTTTAGTATCAAATATAAGAATTTTTAAAAATTTGAGGATTAAATTGTAGAATTTAAAAGTTTAGGGATATTATCAAATTCATATAGCACGTTAAATTTAATAATCCAAATTCTTAATTAATATTAAATAAACATTAGAAAAATATTGTTTATAAAATGGGTTCCATTAAATCCCTAGAACAAAATTTCTACTCCATAATATCCATATTTGAATCAATAAAAACAAAAGGAAAACTTATAAGAAACATGAAAATTACACTTAGAATAAATGAATGGTGAAATTCTTGTGTGAAATTCCTCCAAAAACCCTTCAAAGCTACCTCTTCTTGCTCAACAATGGAGAAAATTCTCTCAAAGTGTTTTACCTCCAGCTACTCAATCCCCCTCAAATGCTCATCTTAGATTTAAGTTATTAAAAAATGACCTAATATGGACATTGGGATCATATACTAGAAAATCCAAGGGCTAAGGTTAAAAGTTAGAGTAAAAGTGGATCTAATGTGAAGATGTTCGCGCACCAGAAAAAATTTGTACACTGCAGCCCAAGAATGTTCGAGCCGCAGCACTAGCTACTCGGGACATTGGTATGTAATTTCTTAAAAACTTAGACAAATTTCGAGAAGTGCTTATCCATCTTGCTCTTTTGAAACCTTTGGGGATAAGGTGGTGGAGGTGTGTATGCAAGACTCAACTTAGATGCATAAGATTCTTTTGTTCTTTCTCCTCTCTTACTTCACTATTTCCTTCATCCACTTTTTCTTTAACTTCATCCTTATCTCCTCCTAACTTCTTACCTCTACGAAGTGTGATACCTTTGCATTGTTCTTTCCCATCTCTCCTAGGATTTAGTAGAGTATAACTAGGGATACAACCTTGTAGTTTGTTATGAAGTATTTGGGCCATTTTTCCCATTTGCAACTCTAAATTTTGGATAGAAACTTCATGTGTAGATTCTAACTTATCAACTCTAGCTTCCAATTTGTTACCTATGGTGTTAAACAAAAAATCAATACGATTTTCCATACCCTTCATCATAATCATCATAGCATCAAACTTGTCATCTAATCTTGGTTTATTCCCTTGAGTAGGGTTGTTCAAAATTGGATGGTTTAAATGGTGGTCGGTTTTGAAACTCACTTCCTTGATTGTTGATGTTGCTCCATGAAAAATTTGAGTGATTTTTCCATCTCAAATTGTAAGTGTTGGAGTAAGGATTTCCTTGGCGATTGTAGCTCCCCATAAAATTCACCAATTTTGAATTGTGCATACAAGCGTCACTTCCATGGCTCTCATTACATATTTCACACACCAATAATAGACTTTGCACCATGTTGACCCCCACTAGTCCCATATCCAATTTTTTAAATAATCCCAATAAAATTGCATTAGTTTGGGCTTGTAATGAAGTGAAGGCATCCATGTCCACCGTACCACTTTGTTTCTTCAGAATTAACCTTTCAATCGGTCATCGACAATTGTTGGAACTAGAAGCCACTTTGGTAACCCATGATGTGGACATCTTCTTATAAGTTCCTTAAACCTTTCTCATGTTTCATAAAATGACTCCCCCTCAAATTGTTGGAATGAAGTGATGTCATTCCTTAACTTTGCAGTCTTGGTGGGAGGAAAATATTTAGCAAGAAACTTTTGGGCTAAGTCATCCCATGTTTTATGGAACTCGATGGTAGAGATTGGAGCCAACTCTTAGCTTTATCTCAAAGTGAGAATGGAAACAACCGAAGTCTAATAGCATCATCGAACAACCCATTTTGTTTGAATGTATCACTCAATTTCAGGAAAGATATTAAATGGGTGTTCGGATCATCATTGGCTAAATTCCTAAATTGGTTCCCTTGAATCATTTGTATGACCGCCAGCTTCAATTCAAAATTGTTAGCATGAACATTGGGCCTTCGAATAGACATATGAATACAATCCACCATTGGTGTGGCATACTTTTGAAGAACCTTAGATTCATCAACCCCATGTTGAGCCGGTCGTGGTTGATTTGGTTGTTGATCCATAGTAGGAAAATTTAGTTGAAGTCCTTCTCTAATCAACCTCCAAAATGTCTTTTCAATTTTTGGGTCAAAAGGGATGGTCTCCAAACTTTGAGCCCTACGCACTCAAACTTCACAAAAATAAAACAAAGTACAAGAAAATATTAGTAATAAAAGAAATGTTCAAAGATGAGAAGTCTAGCCATAACTCAATATTACTCCTAATATTTGCTCAAATTCACGGCAACGGTGCCAAAAACTTGTTACAACTTTTTGCAGGTATACAATAAGTACAAAAGTAGTAAAGTGTGCGTAAGCAAGAGTCGAATCTCAAAGACTTGAGATAATATTTTTTGTATTTTAAGACTAGCTATCGAGGTTTTTGCTTTCTTGCTCTATTTGAACGATCAGATTTTTGAAGGTGAAATTTAAATGCCAAATTGAACTAAGTGAAATTAAACAAAAGAAGTTTCAACACAATTAAGAGAAGTTCAGGAATTCGACTTCCTGCTTTCTAATCCCATGATTTTTTATATCTTAGTAAGACTAAAATAAAATGCATGGATTATTAATCAAATTCTACTCAAGTAATTATTACCCACATGTCTTTAGTCATAAAAATCTAAATACATATAAACCTAGCCCACATGTCTATGATCATCTAAGCATACATGAGCCATTAAGTACTTAGAGTTTAAAAGTGATTACACACATAATAATGAAAATTTCTTGCCTCATTACACATATGCCAATTTAATGCATATTCATAATTTCATACTAATCTTTCAATTGCGCACAAAATTAACAAACACTTAAATAAGTGATTAATTTATAAAGGAGCATTAAGCACATTAAATTAGATAATCCAAACTCTTATTAATATTAAATAAACATTAGAAAATAATGTTCATAGAATGGGTTCTATTAAATCCCTAGAACAAAGTTTCTACTCCATAATATCCATCTTTGAATCAATAAAAAAAGAGAAAAACTTATAAGAAACATGAAAATTACACTTATAATA
The DNA here is from genome assembly GCA_029378325.1 of Elaeagnus macrophylla. Lineage (NCBI taxonomy): Eukaryota > Viridiplantae > Streptophyta > Magnoliopsida > Rosales > Elaeagnaceae > Elaeagnus > Elaeagnus macrophylla. Next base: position 20,809,746 of record CM055652.1, read on the forward strand.
GATAAATGGTGAAATCCTTGTGTAGAATTCCTTCAAAAATCCTTCCAAGCTGCCTTTTCTTGCTTAAGAATGGAGAAAACTCTCTCAAAGTATTCGACCTCTAACTGCTCAATAATACTCATATTAGGTTTAAGCTATTGAAAAATGACCTAATATGGACCCTTTGATCATATCTTAGAAGATCCAAGGGCTGAGGTTCAAAGTTGGAGTAAAAGTGGATCTAATGTGGAGATGTTTGCACGCCGCGACACTAACTGCTTGGGACATTGGTGATGTTCGTGCGCCTCAGCTTGTATGACTCACCACCATAGCCTAAGTCTTCCTTCTCATTTGTGCATAATGTTGGGCCACTGCCTAGATAAAGTACCACTACAACTTAAGCCTTCCTATTGATTTTTTTTTCCAAGTGCACCGCGGCCCAAATTGACACACGTTGTGGCTTAGCTCTTCCCATTTTTTTTTTTCACATTTTCAGAGATCTTGGTACCGCAACCCAAATTTCAACCGCCGTAGCCTGACTTCCATTTCTTCCATTTTGGTCCATTTTCACTCTGTTTGCTATCGTTCCATTTACATTAACAAGCTTAAACACAAATTGACCATTTTCATGATATTTAGTATGAAACAAGACAAATATTTTGCCTAGAAATGAGAAAATAACTCTACTTTTGTAGAGTTATCATCTATCCTTTATTATCCAAATTGAATCGTAACCATTCTTTATCCTAGGTAAACCAAAAACAATGTCCCTTCCCACATGCTCCCATTTCCTCTCTAGCTCCATTAGTGGTTGTAAAAGACCTAAAGATCATTGATGTTCTGCTTTGACTTGTTGACATGTTAAACAATGTTTAACATAATCAGTTATTTCCCTCTTCATCATTATCCTCTGGTAGTGCTTGCTTAAGTCCTTATACATCTTTGTTCTCCCTAGATGCATTGAATATGGAGTATTGTGAGCTTCATACATGATTTCTTTCCTTCATACATGATTTCTTTCCTCAACTCTTGATCATTAGGAATGCATAATTGATTCCTATATCTCAATACCCCATCTTTTGATAGAACAAAATCTGACTGCATTCCAACATCAACTTCAATTTTGATCTTTTTAATGACTGGGTCTTCATTCTGGCTACTTTAATTCTGTCAAAAAGAGTAGATTGGACCTTTAATGTAGCTAAATAGGCTACATCCTTTTGGGAGAAAATTTCAAGTTCAAACCTTTGGATATCAAATCTAAGAGGAGTGGGTATATGCCTTATAAATGCTAGAACACCTGAGAACTTCCTGCTTCATACATCAGTAACTACATTTGCCTTCTCAGGGTGATAGTTAATGCTACAATCATAATCTTTTACCAAATCTAGCCATTGACAATGTCTAATATTTAACTCCTTCTAAATAAAGATGTATTTTAAGCTTTTGTGATCAATAAATATCTCACATTTTACCCCTATACAAATAATGCCTCCATATTTTCAAGGCAAATACCACTGCAACCAATTCAAGATCATGAGTAGGGTAGTTGTTTTCATAGTCTTTTATTTCCTGTGAGGGATAAACAATTACTCTCCCATACTACATTAACACACAACCTAACCCATTCTTAGAGTCATCACTATAGATGACAAATCCTTCTGTACTTGATGGTATGACTAAGATAGGTGCTGAGATCAAGCACTTCTTCCAACTCCTGGAAGCTGCATTCACATTCACAAGACCAATGAAACTTTTTTTTTTCCTTATTAGCTAAGTCAATGGTGAAGTAGTACATGAAAAGCCTTTGACAAAACGTCGATAATAGCTAGCTAATCCTAAGAAGTTTCGTACTCCTTTCACATCGTTGGGAGTTGACCATCCTTGTACAACTTCAAATTTGTCGGGGTCCACAGTGATGCCTTCCTTAGAAACAATGTGGCTAAGAACAACATGATCCAACCAAAATTCACACTTCTTAAGCTTCGCATACAATATTTTCTCCTAAAGGATGTCTAAGACAAATCTCAAGTGTTTCGAATGCTTCTTTGATTGTGAGTAAACGAGAATGTCATAAATGAAAATGATCACAAATTGATCCAAATACTCTTTGAACACTCTATTATCAAGTCCATGAATGTAGATAGTGCATTTGTTAATCCAAAAGGCATAAAAAGAAATTCATAATGACTATAACAAGTACGAAAAGTCATCTTAGGAATGTCTTCCTCTTTTATCTTAATTTGATGGTATCCTGATTGCAAATCTATTTTAGAGAAATGACTGGAACCTTGAAGTTAGTCAAACAAGTCATCAATTTGGGACAATGGATATTTGTTCTTAATCGTGACTTTATTCCACTCACGATAGTCAATACATAATCACATAGTCTTGTCTTTCTTCTTTACATATTGAGGCTCTCCAAGGAGAATGACTAGGTCGGATGAAGTTCTTATCCAACAACTCTTTTAATTGCACCTTAAGTTCTTTTAAGTTCTTATCGAACAACTCTTTTAATTGCACCTTAAGTTCTTTTAATTAAGTAGGGGCTATATGATGAACACAATTTTGATCTATGTTTTGTTATGTTTTTAAGCATTCATTTTATGTTTTATTTTATTATTTTCGTGTTTTGGAAGGTATTTTTGTGTTTTGTAGGTTTTTGGACTCTTAGAAGAATATTGGATTGAATGACACAAAAACAGAGAAAATGGAGCAACAAAAGCTAGAGAATGTAAGGCTTACATTGGAATTCAAAAACTATGTAAGGGTTACATACAAGACAAAAGCAACGCGCGCCTAGGCATGAAAAACCTGCGCCTAGGCGGGGAGGTTTCTGTTTTCTACTCTGGAGCCAAAATAGAACGCGCGCCGAGGCATGAAAAACCTGCGCCGAGGCGAGCGTGCCAAAACTGCCCAGAAACCCTAAAACGCGTATTCCACTTCATTCCTCCTATAAATACCACATTATACCTCTCCCAAACATAAGTTTTCATAGCCAATTTGTTCTCCACCTTAGCTGCTACTGCAGCAAGGGTTTTCCACCCAAAAATCAACCCAAAATCAAGAGGAGACCCTCCATTGTTGAAGCTACTCTAAGGATTTGAGAAAGGGGATCAACCAAGTTCAAAGAATTGGAGCTAGAGGATTCATTGGGGTATTTTTAGTGTAATATCTTTTTCTTCTCTGATTTTGTGGTTTGCCTCCATGACTAAATTGATTGACACCAATTTAGTTATGGTTGGCTAATTTATGTATTTGGGATTTTAGTATTGCTTCCAATGATTGGAAGAACAATTTTGTAATTTAATAATATTTAAGTTTTGGATTTATTTCTTGTTCATGTTCTTATTATTTTTTGATTGTGAATTAATGGTGGACCAAACCTTAGTTTGTAGTTAGAAAGAATATTTTAGAATTAGGCATTAGAAACGTCATCTTTGCTTAATTGTGCATTATGAACAAGAGCCTAAATTGATTGCATTGATTTGTGTTAGTTTAGGTGGTTAGAATTATTTCCTTGAGCTAATTTCGATTGATTAGTTAATGATCCGGATCAAAGACGTTAATTAGTTGATCGTAGTGAAAATTGCCATTGATTTGGGATTTTCTAGGTTTAGTGAAAAAATCATTAAATCCAACTTTTAATTGAATGCTTAATTTGTTTTTGCCATGAATGGATAGCGAACTAAAATTTCCATTTACATCCATCATCCTCCCCTTGGTTGTGATTACTTTTATTTCCATTTTATTTTAGTTTTTGATTTAATTCTGAATTTACAATATGTTCTTCAACCGACAATTGTTAGAATGTTTAGGATTGTTTGTTCGACTGAATAAGAAAATAAATAACGTTTTAAAACCACTGCAATTCCTTGAGAGACGATCTTGGGAGTATACTTATCACTCATTATAAGTGATTCGTGCACTTGCGAGCTTTTTATAAAATACAAAATTTGACTATCAAGTTTTTGTGCATCACTATACGATAAGGTGCCTTAGAAAATGGGGCAATACCAAGAAACTAAATCAATGGCAAATTATATTTCTCTATCAAAAGGAAAACCTAACAAATCATCTGAAAAAATATATGGGTACTTACAAACGACTAGTATGTGGTCAACATTCATTTCCTCCTTCGATACTTCAACAATAGAAGCTAAGTGTCCTATACAACCTTTATTCATCATTTTTTGGGCCACCATTGTAGAAATTATCGAAACACTTAACTTTTGTTTCGTAATTAAGGGTAAAGCTAGGTTGGAAGGTTATAATCTTATAGTGACAATCAAGGATAGCATGGTGCATAGCAAGCCAATCCATGCCAAGGATAACGTCAAAGTCATAGATCCCTAAGATTATCAAGTTATCAGGTAGTAAATGGTCTCCAATTTTAATAGGAGAAGCCTTCAGGCTATATCTAGATTCCATGATTTCACAAGATGGTGTGGAAATGTTGAACAATTCATTCATAAAAATTGGTTTTGTGTTAAATTGCTTTGTAAAGGCATAAATAATGAATGAGTATGTAGCCTTCAGGCTAAACATGTAAGTATGTTCATCATACCTATTATGCCAGTTGAAATATCATTGGCTTCTTGTTGAGTCAGGGCATACACACGAGCTTCAATTCTCTTTTGAGCATTATTTTTGTTATAGTTTGGCGTTGGATCTCTATAGAAATCACGAGCAATGTGTCCAGCCTTTTCGTATTTGAAGCAAACACTACTCCCTAGGCGACACTCTCCATGATGGTCTCTGACACATTTAGGGCACATAGTCCAAGGTTGTTTATTTTGATCACACCATGTACCATTGTTTGTATCCTTGTTTTTATACTAGCACTTTCGCTTTTAGTATTGGCCCTTGTCTTACCAAAACTTTCCCATTGAGTCGTTGCTTGCACCACCAAAAAGAGTTTTACTTGCTCCATGGACGAATTTTTGGGGTCTTTCGATCACTAGTGCCTTATTCACCAATTCAATGTAAGTGGTTAACTCAAACAGTAAAAGAGTTTCCTTATTTAGAGGCTTCAATCCTTCCTCAAAGCGTTGGCCTTTTCTTTCCTTACTTGCCACAAGAGTAGGGGCAAATTTTGAAAGTGGAGCAAACTCTGCCTCATACTCAACAACAATTTTGTTTCCTTGTTACAGTTGAAAAAACTCGCATTCCTTCTATATTTGAACACTTTTTGGAAAGTATTTCTCATAGAAGGAGTTTCGAAACATCTCCCAAGTAAACAAATCCATATTTCCTTCAGTTGTCGTCCCATCATCTTCCACCAGCCAAGGGCATCTCCTTGAAGCATGTATGCAGCATTTGCAATCTTTTCTATCTTTATCTGTCTTGGTACAACACACAACAATAAAAGCCTTTTCCATCTCAGCTATTCACTTTTCTATCGCTAGAAGATCTATAGTACCCTTAAAGGTCAGTGTTGACAATTTCTTGAATTCAGATAAACTACTTCATTCTTGTTGTGGTTTAAGAGGATGTTATTGTTGTGCTTGCCTGATAGCAGCAATTTCTTGTATAAACATGCCCATAGTTGGTTGAAGTGTTTCTTCATTAAGATCAGCCCCATTATTACAGTTTTCACGTGATTTAGTACTACGACTAGCCATACTAAAATTTTCAAGAACAAAATATAGTCACTACTATTTTCCATAAGATTCTTAAAACATCATACAATGGTAAGACTATAAATTAAAAGTTCAATACATTATTAAATATTTGTTAATAAATATTCATGGACTTTAAAAGATCTCAAACAGGGACCACTTAAAAGCCACATCACCGGATGCATTCTTTATGTCGTCCAAAGCTACTACTCATTATTTGAAAAATATTAAAGTAAACATGAATTAGCTAACACTCAGTAAGTAAATCCATTTACATCATGATCAAAGAACATGACAAATGTATTATTATTTTATTTTTGTATTTATTTACATATTTTTTTATATTTACACATGTCATCTTTTCCTTGTGCTTTTGTTCATTTATTGTTTCAGTGGTTGTTTTCATATATTTTTTTTAATGTTTATAGTAGAGCCCTTGTATGATACCTATGTCATTGGTAACCAATGGGCCATGATTTTAGGAACATGTTCCAACTACCGGATCCTTGATAGTATTGTACTTGGGGCATAATATGAGTGTAGACCAACTAAAGTCGCCACTACAACATCAGTGATCCCAAAAAGGGACTATCGTCCCCTGTGGCCAACTAAACATATGAGGGATCAATCATTCATTTAACTATGGTGGGTCTGTCAGTCTCCTGCGTCCCTTGTCCACTCCACCCTCAAAATATAAGCACACACAAACTTTAAACTTCTTACTTCATATATCTATGACAAAACATCATTATCTCTTTTCTTGTTTCTTAATCCATATGCTTAAAATATTTTTAACATATTAATGCTCATGTATGATTTGGACATTTAATAATGAACATGTATGCATAAGCATATACTATTAACTAAAACAACTTTAGAGGCATATAAATTTCACGTAAACATATAACATACACATAACCTACTCTAATGCAAAAAGATTGAGATTTACTTACCTTAAACCTTTAGACGAACTATCTTAATTATTTTAAATAAATGTATACTTCAATAGCTCACAACCTAAGTCTCTTTAAAATCCAAGAAAGAATAATTTTGGGAAATAAGGAATAGGAGTACGTGGTAGAGAAAAGGACTTTGAGAAGAGATTTTGGGAATGGATTGAATAATAAGCATAACATATATATATAGTACTTCAAAACTTGGATCCTTGGATCTCAATAAAATTATTGGAGACAAATGAACTTACCCATCAAGAAAAATATTTAGTTTTAAAATGAGAACTTGCCCCACAAGTAAAATATTTAATTAATAAAAGAATTTGCCTACCAAAGAAAATATTTAATTAATAAAAGAATTTTCCCATCAAGTAAAATATTTAGAGGTAGAGTAAAATATTAGTTAAGAAAATAAAAAAAATTATTAATTAATTACGTAAAATATCTAAGTGGGAGATTAATCTGATAAATACCTCTTATACTAATAAATTAAATTAATTGTGTTAATTTTCTATAAGACACATATAGGATAGATGGAGCATTGTTGGACAATTTTAATTTTTAATACCAAAATATTTTAGGATAAAAATTTAGATCATAACGATTCAATAAGATATATTATGATAAAATATATGAAAAAAAAATCTAGTCATCACAAATTCATTACTAAATACTAAGATATCATCAATATATACACAATAGAAATTGTGATATTTTTTAAAAATATATTTCATATATCTTTGAAAAATTTATTTGAAAAATTTATGATGCTTTCTATAGTCTAAATAGAACAACCATCCATTGAAATTGACCATATAGGCAACTAAATGCTGTTAATTTTTGTGATTTATCATCAAGCCTTATTTTTCAATATCTATTTTTATAATCAAAACTTGAAAAATACATCTTTTCTTTTATGAGTTATGATAATTCTTCTTTCTTTGGAATAAATCATCAAATTTTTTTTATTTAAAGGTTTGAAGTTTATTACCATTTTCTCTTTTCATTTTCTTTTTTCAGCTTCTTTTTCTACTAAAAATATTGGGCTAGAGTGTGGTAAATTACTAAGAATGACTATTTTTAATTTCAAAAGTTCTTGAATTTATTTTTCAAATTCTTGTTAATCCTCTAGAGTATAAATCATTAGTTTTCATCTTATGACCTTTGAAGAATTTTTTTAACTTTATATTTGCTATTTTATTAGACCTGTTGATATCTGGATCTAATAGGTTTTTTGAACATACTATTTTTTTTTTTATTTTTGTTAAGGCTTTATCTTCTTATATTTCATTCAGAAAAGGGTTTTGGTTAACCTCTAAATCTAAAAAAATATTTTCTACATAATTTTTTTTTTATATTCTCACCACATTTTTGCTTTTTATATTGTAACATAAAAGTTTGTGATAAAATTGTTAATACTTTTTTGATTTTTAATACATAAATTGTTTCATCATCTAGAGTTATCAAACTTATTTTATCTAAGTACTTGGTAAATTGTTGATATAAGTTTAAGAAATTATCTCCTAGTAAAATATCAACTTCATTTTCTTGTTAATATATTGTAGAGATATAAAATATTTCTCCTCCTATTAATACATCTGTGTCTTTTAAGAATTCGTTAAAATTTATTATAGTATTATTTTCTATTATTACAACTAATTCTTTTGATGATTGTTTCCAAAATTCTTCTAGAAACACATGTATGCTAGCTACACACTTATTAGCTCTTGTGTCTATATATGCATCTAAGTGGTAACTTGTGTAACCTTTAAATTTTAGTCTGATTTTAATATAGGTTATATTTGGATTTGTGATGCTATACAAATTATTTATCATCTGATGAAGAGTAATCATATTTTGAGTCAGTTGTTTCTTCCTCAATTTTTTCTAATAGATAAATACTACAAGTATCACTCATATATAATTCATCTACTGGTTCTAATTTTATTTTAAAAGCTTCTTTTAAACTTTTTATATTTTGTGAATATTTCTTTTTTAATTCTTTTTAATGCTGAAGCCGATTAAGGCATTCATTAACATAATTTCTTTCATTGCAAATATAGCATATATATTTCTTTTTTTCTTATAGATAATAATTTTTCTTTTCTGGTGATTATACTTTCTACTAAAATACCTTTTTCCTGTAAGATTCTTGGTTATATCTTTTCTCAAATTTTTGAAATTTTTGTTTTCTAAATTTATATATTTTAAACTTCTTATATTTTTCATATCTTTTCTTTTAAGATTTCGTATTGCATCCATTTTTTTTTACATTCTAAAATCTCTTGTATCACAACAAATTTTATCATTTCCTCTTATTCATTTGTATTCTTATCTTTCTTGACATTTAATAATTATCAAATTCTTAAGAATTCTTATTCTACTTCCTTGAGTACAAGATACAGTTTCTCTATTTCTATTATTCCATCCTTTTGTCGTTATTTTATATTCATTAGGTATTTCATATTCTGTTAATATTTCTATTTTTTTTTTTCTATTTTTTGGAATGTTTTATCTATTTCAATAAATTCGTATTATCCATATATTGAACTGTTGTGACTGTTTGTTAGTAAATGTATTACTATATAATGTATTAAAAATAGATGATTTTTATTTTTCATTAGATTTTCTCGTTCAAAATCGTAAGCTAAGTTTAATAACTAGTTTAAATTTTTATTATTAATATTTATAGCAAACCTAGAATATGTCATAAATTTTAATTTCTAGTATTCTAAATTTTCATTAATCATTCTTAACAAAGTATCTTTTCTATTTGTTAACATGTTGTCTTATATTGCTAATTTTATTAGTATATCTATTATTTGTCTAAATTGTGCTTTTATCAAAATTTATATTCCTCCTAAATGAATATATCCAATTTTTCCTTTATCTTTTTAGGAAATTTTTGATAGTTTGTCTATAAAATTTTATTTATCAATTAATGGTATATTAAATCTTCTTCTTACATCTGTTATGATAATATTCATATCTCTATTACTTATTTCATAATATATTATATTGTTTCTTGAAAATAATTTTCTTATTTTTGAAAATGATGATTCTTTAAATTCTTCTTCCTTAAAGTTTAACATTAACTTTTAAATTTCTAAAAAAAAGGTTAAATATTATTTCTTGTGAAAAATATCATAAGATGTCTTGTGTTTCTACTTCTATTATTTCCTACTTTTTTTTTTATTTATTATTTTTGACATTTTTTGAAAATACGTTTATTTTTCCTATTTGTGTAGTTTATTTGTAAGACTTTACAGGTTATTTTTATAATTTTGTAAGGCTTATATATATTTGAGAATATGAATTTAGTGAAATGTGATAGATGTTTGTAGAGTTACTTATATTTCAAATTTATACATATTTAAGCGCATTTTATCTTAGTTATTTTCACATGCTTTAGTTTTATAGAAATAAAACATTAAAAGTAAATATAAATATTTGAAATTGTTAAAAAATTAACTCTCTAAAAGGTCAATTATACTTTAATAGATCTATCACTCCCCTATAAATATTAACTTTATGTATTATACAGGCCAATAATAATTAGGATTGTTAGACTTTAAATACAAGACCTCAAACTTCGATACAAATTGTAGGAAAATAACTCTCCCAAAAATTTAAATCGTTAGGAAGAAAAGCCAACTATATTATTATTCATCTATCAATAAATAATTAAAAACATAAAATTACTAATAATAATTAAAAATATATACTACAATTCATTTGTATATTTCAAACAAAGTTTTTTAAGATAAAAAACTATATACCAAAAAAAAAAAATAACGAGAAGAATAAAATGTAGATTCAAGCTTCACTTTTTTAAAACTATTTATTTTGAACTACATTAGTTTGTTTTGGATTTACGATTTATTTTTATATTTTAATAAAACATGTTATTCTCAATATGCACAATTAGTCTAGGATAAATTACAAATACTTCATGAAACAAAAATTAAAATCCTGCATATTTAAAAAAATATGATTACGTATGATTAAAAGAATATGATTAATTATTTTCTAAAATTAATGGATATTTTTGCTATTTTTGAAAACATAAAAGGATTCTATAATAATTTTCCTCTTGGTTTATGAAAAACATCAAAATCTACGAGATAACAATGTCATGCAAAAATAAAATCGCAAGCACAAGGATCGATGATACAAATACTTTTAAGGGTGGAGAGCTAAAATGGTGGCCAAAAATATCATTTAATTTTTTAACTTATAAAAGATATCTTTTAAATCCTTTTTCATGAAAAAGCGTTTTAAAATTTCTTTACTTGTTAAAAAAGTATCAGATAAAGATAAATTTAATTTTTCATCTAATTTTTTGTCAAATTTAATAAAATAGTATATGTAACATACATATTTATATTTTTTTAATAAATATATATCAAATTAAATAATTTTTAATTAAAAAATTACTCTAATTTTTAACAATCTCTCGATTAAACTTAAATAAAATTTTTATTATCTAATTTATAATTTTATAAACAGGACCTAAAAACACATTTTTTATAAATAAAAAAATATAAAAGATAACTTTTATAAAATAGGAAATTAAATAACTACTACAAAAACAAAAGGACATTTCTCTACATGTTAAAGGGCATATGAAATCAAAATCCTGCCAAAAAAACAAAATAGAACAACCATGAATTAATAATGCAATAACAAATAGCGACAAATTCAAAATGAAACCATCCAGCCAAATACATAAAAGATCAACTTCCAAAGACTGAGCTGGGCGTAGTGAAATAGTGAATGCATGAAAATCTTATATACCTCAAGAATTATTATCTACCGTCAATTCTGACATAAAATGGACGATAACGATTACGAACCAACTACCAAATCTTCCATACCATCAATCTATATAAGATTGTCACCGAATGCTTCCTTAGTAGAACACTGTCAGCACCTATAACAACAATTGAATAATTATACAAGTGACCGGTAATAGCTCCACTGATTATAAGAAATAAGGCACTCCTGTCCTGGGTCCTCTCATTTGATTGTTCTCCTCTGTTTCAGTGAAAAATTTCACCTCCCTCTCCTGTATCGAAAGCGAGAAATGAAATATCATTAACACATCTATTCTAAGCAATAGAACAATTTCGACTTTAGTTTATGTTCTACTACACCCCAATCCCAACCCCGTTCCCAATTCCAGCACCTAGTGCTTGACTAAAAGTTTGTTCTTACTCATGATATTCTTCCATCGAATAAAAGAATAATAATTAGATTTTGGTATATAAGTTCTGAATATTTACCATATTGTCATTGAAACTCAATATAGAAGCTACATTCCCACAACGGTAACAGTAATTAGGTGCAGACCAGACCTGCAATCAATCAAAAAATTAAATATATGCAATTTATGGAACTATTAAACAAAAGAGTCTAAAATCTCACAGTTACAAGGCCTTTGTCTTGAAACATGTACTTAAGTCCTTCTTGTACAAGTTGGTGTGCACGACAAACTAGATCAAGTTTGTTTATGTGGTTGAACTGCAAAAGGCAAAAATTGATGTTTGCTTTTAGAGTTTAAAAATATTTGCAGGTAAATTTAAAGGGAATAATCAAACGGATGTTGAGATCAAATCAGCACCTCAGAGGTGACCCTAGAACCAAAAAGCCAACCTGCGCCACGAGGACTCACTGCCCATGTTTCAATATCTTCAGGATCACTCCACATGAGATCACAAAAAGGACCCTCGTGTGGAATTTCACAGTTCCGCTCAATGACCCTTATCTGTCAAAAGAAAAGTTCACGGGTGATCATGACAAGTAATTAGAAGGAAAATATTGGTAATAGTGGTAATTGTTGACTTGTCATGATAAGATGCGTCATGCCAAATCATTCGTTATACGGGTAAAAATTTACAAGATAAGACATTTCTGAATGCCCGAAATCAAATGTCAAAAGAATCTTGCAGCATAAGAAATTAGGATAATATAACTGCCACTTAGATAGACCAATATACAAAATTCAGGACGGATGCTTTTTCTAAAGATATTGATACCTATGCTTTTCCAAAGATATCAACCTAATATGGAAGTACAAATTTGTGAAGACATTCACACGAAAAGAAGCCCAATTGTAATATATGTATATTTATTAAGGAAAAGAAAGTAGGGATGGTAATATCAAATGTTCCACCAGTTCCAAGCTACGTGGAATTTTTGATACATGGATCTGCTCCGGATTGGATTCAGAATAATATGCTGAAAAACATTTTGGATCTGGATGTGTGGTGGGAGATGAGCCAACAGATAAAAAGTAGAATATAACAAAAGGTCAGTTAATCAACTGTTCAAACTTTGGATATAAGTTAGTCCAGCTATCCAATTCTAGAGCAATCCATTTGATACATAGATCAGAATGGATCAGACACAGATTTGATCCATTTCCATCATAGATTACAAATCTGGCCATCATCTACCAAAATCTAGTACGCATACAAACTCAACATGAATATTTTCTATCAATCAACAATAAGAACAAGGGTATGACCTGATCTATTGTTCGAATATCAGGAGAAAGACCACCATGAACGCATAGCACCTGGACAGAAAAATCGATACATATATAAGAAACCATCATCCCACAAAACATATACATGTACACATATTCCTTGCATGCAAGCTTGCAACTATAAACAAATAAGGACAGGGAGAAAATGATTACAGTTCCATCTATGATAGCTGAGAGTGTCAGATAATCAAAAACATCTGTACAATACCGCCACGCATTTGCATTTCCGTACTTCCTCTGGCACTCATCATAAAATCCATAAACCTGATGGATATAAAAATTTATGCCATATGAATTACATATATTGTCACTGACACTCTGATAAATAAAATTGATATTCATGATTATTAGGATTTTAGTATTTTGCTACAAAAAGAAACAAACATTTATTTCTCAATAGAGAAGCAATAACACTTCAAGATTGAAGAAAAATAATGCACATTGTTCCGTTGAATAGTGGCGCTCGTTCATGAGAAAAATCAACCCATAGTTTTTGCTGTGAATGAGGAAAATCTACTTTACCTTTAAAATTCTAAAGTGGATCTTGATAATCAAACTAATGCTAGTACCAACGCCCAAGGCAAGGAAAGAAAGAAAGAACATCATGGAAATATAAGTCTAAGGCAAAACAGCCACACATTATTACATCATTAGCGTGAGAAAGACCACAGGCATCAGCAAAATGCCAAAATAAAACTGAGAACTTAAGAGCTCTCACAGCATTGATGATTACAAAAATCAAGAATAACTTCTATAATGCAAATCAAGAAGCATCACCTAAGGACAGTTGCACATTCCAAGTGGCTCTATTACGAGATCGAAGGCCAAGTAACTCAGAAAGCTTTGAACGGGTTTGTTCAAGAGTTGATGGAAGACCAAAGGGTGCCACAACAAGAGCACAAGGCAAGGTCCAGTTCATTAAATAAGAGTGCTGATTCAAAAAATTGAAAGTGCGCTGCGGCATGAATAAATGTGCACTGCGGCATGGGATTCTTGGATGTTTTTCAAGAAATGAAAGCACGCCACAGCATGAGAAAATGTGTAGCGTGGCATGACACTCTCGAACTGTTTGTTGTCTCCTGGATTTGACAACGCACCGCAGCATGAGTAAATGTGTGCTGCAGCCCGCATATGTAATTTTCATTTTTTCTTGCATTTTTGGACTTGTTTTCGTTTCTGAACTTTTTGGTTAGGATTTTATGATGTATGCAAACTAGGGCAGCCGAACACAACTTAAATATTGATATTTTAATCAAAGTTGAGAGCTTTTTAGCATCTTGGTTCCTTTTTCAAACCGACTTATCAATTTGCAATCCTTGTGGCATCATTATCACTGTTGGTTCTAGGTTCTTGATAACCATAGGGTCAAGGTGCTGCTATCAAATTGAATATTAGCTTTTCTGAGAATGATTTCAATTTGTTGCTGGGTTTTTAGCCATTTCTCTTGGAGTTCTCAAACACTTCATGTATGTGAGTTTCAAGGTTTGAGTTCAAGGGTTAGCATCATTCTCACTATATTATAATATCAGACATTTTGGGTTCATTTAATAAATATTCAAATTCTTAATTCTTAATTCTCAATTTCAATTTTACAAATTTTAAAATTAGGTAAGTTTAATGACACGATTCTTCTAAATTTTGAAATTCAATTTCAAAATTTAGTCAAATTTTGATATTCAAGTTTTGCAATTGAATTTCTATTTTTTATTTCTTGACACTAAAAATCAATAACCCGACTATACTCAACCTTACTTAAAATGATTAAAGAGGCAAAATTTAATGAAAATTTATCAAAATTAAGTTTAAAATTGTATTTTAGAGCTTAAAAAATTGAAAATTAAAACCTAGAAATATTATAAAAAAACATATCAAATTTTTAATTTGTACTTTTTCAAAATTGAAACTAAAAATGAATTTTAAAAAATCTTTTATTTTTTCCCAAAAAGAATTGAAATTTAAAACTCAATTCCAAAACTAAGGAAAAAGAATGGCCTTAATCTACTGTCACAAGTTTTTTTTCTTGTAGTTAAACTGCCAAAATCAGACCATTAATCCTCCACCAACAACTCTCATCGCATATTGTGCTTGCAACTAAGACAAGTGAGGAGGCGTAATATCAAAAAATAAAAAATAAAAGTTTGGATACAATTTGGTTAAAAAAGGATGTTGGAGAAATCAACGTTGCTTAACCAAAACAAAAGCAACATATACTTTGGAGAATATTTTAGAAAGAAAAAGGGTAAATTGTTATCAAATTAGATATTAGAATAGCCACTTCATAGAACAGTAGAAATTACCATTGTTGGAAAAGGTGGTTCTGAGGCACGCCTGCAAGGCGAACAAAAAAAGTATCAAGGCCCTAGCCTTTGTTGAAAATTTGAGGCTTACACTTTTCTCTTGCGAGGCATAAGCCTGGAGGCATTTTAGCCTCGAAGTTAGTCTTGAGGCAATTGAGGCCAAATTTTATGCTCAAGTCTTTTTCTTGTGAGGCACAACCCTTGAGGCATTTTAACTTCAAGGCTAATCTTGAGGCTGTTGAGGCTTAAGCCTCATAGAATTTTGAGGTCTATTAATGTTGGGTCAGATTATCCATTACAACCCCTCAAGTTCATTAAATAAATAAGAAAATGGAAATTTAAAAAAAAAAAAAAAAAAAAAAGTTCAAACTCAAATAATGCACAAACCAAATTAGGACAACTTTTTTAGCTCTTCCCACGGTGCCTCCAAAGCTATGGTATGTTTTGAGTTTGTGGTGTTCTTGAGAATTTCAATGCTTTCTCAATTGCTTGTATTAGTTAGTTTTTATTTTGAAATACATGTAACACAATTAGAAACCATTGAATATTAATTAGCTTTTGGCTATCTACTTACCTCACTTCTTTACATAGTGGTTAAATTTCATGATGTTATTCTTTTCGATGTCAATTCTTATACATATGTATATATATATATGTAGCATAAATTGTTCAATTAGAGCATATTTATGTCTCAAACCGGTGCCTATCACATGTATAGTGAGCACTCTACCATTTGAGCTGCTGGATGATCTTTGCTTAACTATTTTTATTTTCATGAACATGGGTTAAAGATTGTTATTAGGATCAATACGTTTTGTAAGGTTCACAAATATTGGCAATTTCGCAGACATACTTTTTATATTGTATTGTTTTAGTCATTAGATCTCCCACAATAAGTATCGAGATATCATGACTCTCATAATAGTTATAGTACTTTAACGACTAATATTCAGATATCATGCATACATATTTAAGTACATTTTATATAGACTTTCGTTTAACTGATTTGTGATATTGTAAATGACATTTATAAGCCTTTTTTAATAGATAGATTGATCCCAGTACAGATCGATCCCAACACGATCCAATACAAATCCTGCCCTCGCTGTTTAAAATTGAGCAACCAATTTTTTTAAAGTTGGATTGATCCCCCTATTGATGGATCGATCCCCTATAGCTGGATCGATCTCATTTCGATCCTCAACCAATAGTGTTCAATTTGCACAAGTTTTTATTTTGGAAGTCTAGAGAGACAAATCGATCTCACCATAGACGGATCGATCCCCCTATGGGTTGGATCGATCCTGCCATTTGTAACTAGGTTTTTACATAAATTTTTAATTCTAGTCAGCTTCTAACTATCTATCATATTTTGACACATCAGCAAGTGATGTATTTTTCACTATATTTTTATAAAACGATACGATACATCATTGTTTGCATATAAATAAATACCTACACTTTTGATAAAACTACCCAACTTGCTAATTTTTATGATTCATGTTATTAGAATTAGTTTCATCTTTCCATCTTCCATATCTATGCTAATTCAAGCCTGCTTTATTCTTTGATCTTTGATCTTTTCTATTTGCATGGTTATCTTAGAATAGATTTGAACCTATTCATTATATCATGAATCATTGATTACGAAACTTATATTTGTTTTAGATCTTCAACTTGCTTCTTGCATCCATCTGATTATCTGACTAAAGCATTTGATAAGACTGTTCATTGCATTAGTCTTTCTAGAACACGCATTGCACTTGTATTATTTGTGCTAACCTTTCAGGTTGTTCCGTGTACGTATTTGAGAGCTTGAGAAGAGTTGTTCGGAACGTTGGTCTAAATCCATTCACCTACCTTAAGGAGACTGTGAAGAAAAGAGCAATGACTCGTAAGTAGAGTACACAGGGACTTTAATACTTTAAGGATAGTCTAAGACCTCTTCTACTTGAAATTTTTTTTTTTTTTCATAGTATACAAGATAGATAGTCCCGATGGACCGATGGTTTTTCTCTTAGGTTGTGTTAACCTGGATTGTTTCTACTTAAATTAATGAAATGATTATTTTCATGTATGGTGAAATTTGATTATTGAGAGTTATTTACCATTTTTCAAAAAGTCAATGAGAACGATTTGGCATTGTCCTGGAATGTTATCAACTACCATTTGGCTTATTTTAAAACTCTATATTTTGGTCTTAAGCTTTATTTACAATAATAATAACCCTTCAATGTAAGCTCAATCCATAAAGTTAAAAGTTTCAATACGAATTTGAGCACCTTCAAGTATTATAACTATCATAACTATCAGTAGGGGTGGCAAATCATGTTAATTAGCCGTGTTTGTGTCGTATTATCGTATCGCATAAAATGGGTCGTATTAACGTGTAAGTTGGTACATACAAAAATCTACTTCAAATTTTTTTATATAAAATAATAAGAAATAACAATACCTTTAAGAACATAAAAAAATTATTGATCAATTATGACTAAATTTCGTGTTGTGTTAAAAATTGTCACCTCTAACTATCAATTTGTTACAAGAGTAGGCCTCAAAAGGCCTTTTTAATAAGAAATAAGTCCTCACAAGACGATCATTTATTAGTTTTGAACCAAAAAACAAATAGCACGAACATTAAAGCTATGTCATGACCATATCTTATTTTGAGAAAGAACATACCAGACGAAGAAAAGGGGATCTTACAGTTGTCTGCATATTAATAGCACAAAAAAATATTCAGAGAATACAATTTTTAAGCATACCTGGGTAAGTTGTCTGCTTTCGTGATTTCCACGCAAAAGGGTCATATTTGCTGGATATCTGTACGCACAAAATTCACCAAGGACAATAATGGTAACCATTATATTCATAAAAAGATAAACTGAATATCAAATAAGAAATCTGCAGCAAGCAGAATAAATAACAGAACCGGTTTAACAAATACAGAAAGACTGCGTTACTCAATGTTAGTTCACCACAGAAGCTTAAAAAGGCCTCAGAATTTTCTGACTTAGAAAATTCCACACCAAAAAAGGAGCCAAAAGTTAATCCATCACCATCCCATGACAATATATTTTACATAATTCTTTGGCCAATGGTGAAATTGTTTCGAAAATAATTTATCTAACTGTCCAAAGAAGTATTACAGATAATATGTGAAACTAGAATATTCTCTTTAGTGAGATAGCATAGATAACAAGATATATTAGAAGGAAGCTATGCATCTCCTGACCTTTAAATTTTATGTTATCCAAAAGCCACATAAAGAGGAAAGTAATATTCTCTCGAATAAACCAACAATATACAAGTAAATGTATGCATATGTATATGTGTGTGTGTATACACACACACAAAAGGTGAGCTCCATAAGGGCAGAAAAGTACGTCTATAACATAAAAATATGAAAGAAAAAATGAACACTTTTATACCCTGCTATTGAAAATTTAAAACCCAAACTTGAGAAAGTTAAACCCTACATGGCCCGCCAAGCAGCAAGGACACCAGATAGTGGATTGGGGTTAAGTAGACTATCATAGGCTTCATAGCATCAATTTGTTTAAAATGCTTGGTAGCTGACATGTGTCAATAAGACATAGCAACAACAAAAAGGCAAGGAACACAACAGCAATGCTTCACATCACATTTGATCATGCATCAGAGGGCAGCATAAAACAAGTGTCATGCATGAAATGACATCTTTTTAATAGAACACAGATGCCATTTTATTAAATCAATGAAATAAATAATAAAAACATATAAACGGTAGACTAGCAATCCACTCAACTACAGGAAAATCTTAAAACCCCAGTACAATAAAAAAAAAAACATTATGCATCTAAATGCTATCCAGATTTTCTTACAAATTTTCTAACAAGATTGGCCAATTATCTTCTAGCAACAAAACAAAAGAAGTACCATGTTTCCATAGAAAAAAAAAATTGCAAAATTTCTTCGCATGCAATGAAGATATATATAAATCCTTATCCCCCTCATTAAACAATCAATATCATAATTTTGCATGTGAGACAGTCCATGCATTCAAATTTGAGCTAGGAGTAAATTCCTAGTAACTGATCACCCCACAAAGAGACATGGCATGATAAGAGCTCAATGAAGCCCAAAAGCAAGATTATGATCAGTCTTTCTCAGTTCCCACTAAATTTTAAACTTAATCACATGTTTGCTTACCTGTCACCTTCAACAAAGAATAAATTTAACTAGAGATGTCAAATGAACTGCTAAGTCCAACTCAACTCATTTAAAGTTAACTCATTAAGCTTATGAACTAAAAGAGCCCAGCTCACAAGCTTAAATGAGCAACTCACTAGCTTAAATGAGCAACTCACTAGCTTACTGCTCATTTGACAAAGACATGTTGAATTAAAAAGCTAACAAATAAAAGAGAAAATAAAAAAGTTAACAAAATAAAATTATTAATTATGACTACAAAGTAAAAATGCTACAATTAGTCAAAATAAGAAATAAAAAAGTTAACTGATTTTTTTTAAATAAAAGAAGATAAAATTAAATTTATATTAGATTGTTACAATAAATATAATATCTCAATATAAATAGTAAATTAAAAAACATATACAAGATAATTGAGGTTAAAGAGATAATTATTGACTCTATTTGAAATTTAAATTATATTAATCTATAATAATTTAAAATTGTATCCATATATCATTATTATAAAAAAAATTCATATATCATTGAAAATATTAAATAATATTTTATAATAATTGTTTAGATTCAATATAACATTTTTTTTACTCGTTTTGAAACATAAACAGTACTAACTCGCAAAATATTATGAATCATTTCATATACTATTAGAAAATTCTAAAAGTCTAATTTTTAAGAAATTCAATGGTTTGTAATTTTGAGTTTTCTATAAACAGTTATACTCATTTTACTAATGATTGTTTAGATTTATTAGAAGATTTTTAACTCATTTTTAAAATATAAATTGAACCACGGTTTTAAAAAAACGCTCAAGGCGTCGCCTCAAAGCACACATTAAGGCGTTATTACAAAAACAAACGTATCAAGGCTATTTTATTTGTTGATTTATGAGGCGTACGCCTCAATCTGTGAATTGGAAGAAGAAACGTATGCATGGAGGCTTAAGTGATTAGGCGTCAAAGGCGTTCTCAGTTATTCAAAAAAATTAGAGAAAATTCATGGGCTTTCCTTAGCATTTGGGTCCAATCCAGGTATTAAATTAAAATCCAAGAAAAATCCAGCTTACCTATAGAGAAGGAACAAGAGAAAAAATTAAAATGAAATTAGAGAATTGAAGTAGAAGGGTTTTTCGGCTCTAATAGTTTGCCTCTGCTCAACGACTTCAGCCGCCAAGAACAGGTAATGAACTCTGTTTTTCTTCCTTCTCTGATTGTCTCTGTTTCTTCTGGTTTCTTCTTTCTCTGTTTCTATTTGTCTCTGTTCGTCTGATCTTGTTTGATTCATGTTTCCTTGGCTCTGTTTTTCTTCTCTGTCCTTCTCTATTTCTTCTGATTTCTTCTTTCTTTCTTTCTTCTTTCTCTATTTCTGTTTGTCTTTGTACAGAGTCTGTCTGTTCGTCTCTGTTTCTTCTTTCTTTATCTATCTATTTTTTTATTTTTTATTCACAGAGCTTTTTTTTCTTAATTCTTTATTTTATTTTTTCTGTTTTTTTTTTATTTTAATTTTTTTTTCTTTACATTATTTTCTATGTTTCTTTTGAATTTTTTATTACTTTATTTTTTTTACATGATATAATTTGTTTGTTATTATTTTCTTTATAATTTGGTATAGCATTTTTACAGCTTTTTTTCTTATTTCTTTATTTCATTTATTGTCAATTTTATTTTTATTTTTTATATTTTATTTTTATTTTTTATATTTTATTTTTCTGTTTTTTTCTCATATTTTCATTTTTATTTTTTATTTTTCTGTTTTTCTTTATACTATTTTCTATGTTTCTTTTTTACTTTTTATTACTTTATTTTTTTTGCATGATATAATTTGTTTGTTATTATTTTCTTTATAATTTGGTATAGCATTTTTATTTTCTGTTTTTCTTTATTTTTTTTACATGACATAATTTTGTTATACTAATTTTATTTTTGCTATAGTTTATTTATATATACTTGTGTCTTATTTTAGTGCATGAAATGGGTATAAATTGAGCTACTAAGAGAGGAGGTGGACATGTGCAAAGAAGTGGATATGGTGTTTTGTTTGATGCTATTTTTTATTATTTTTTTAATTTACGCCTTGAGACTTACGTCTCAACCCGTCTTGAAGCTTACGTCTTTATTATTAAATATAAAAGTCCTCAAGGCTAATTTTCGCCTTTTAAAACCTTGAATTGAACTAACACAAAATTTTATGAATCATTTCATGTACCATTATTTATTAGAACATTTTTGACTTATTTTTAAAATATAAACTGAACTAACACACAAAATTTTATAAACCATTTCATATACCATTAGAAAGTTATAGAAGTCTAGTTTTTAAAAAAAATTATGATTTGTAATTTCGAGTTTTCAATAAAAAGCAAGGATTATTTTACTAAAAATTGTTTTAAAAAAATGTAAATGAGTTGAATAAAAAAATTATGAGTTGCTTATGAGCTGCTAAGTTCAGCTCACATATAAATGAGCTGAGTTATAGCTCATTTAAAAATTAGATAAGTTGAGCTAACCTTGAGCAAGCTGAGTCAACCCAACTCATTTGACACCTCTAAATTTAAGCCTTCTAAGCTTCATCAAGTTACGAAATGAAAATGAAGCTATCTCAAAATTCACATGTCACAATGAAACATTCTTTACAAAAATCCCAAGTCAGCCAAAAGTAGTTCATAACTAGCATCCTCATTGTAGGTATGCACGTTCTGACAATATAGCATGCTCTAATCCTATATGGGAAGTGTAAATCTTCCAGTCACAACCGTATTTATAGTTACCAGATAACCCTCTGAATGAAGAATATTACAAAATCACAAAACTCATAAACGTTCTATTTATATTAAATTCATCAAAAGAAAAATCAATTTTTTTTTAAAATTGTGAAATCAAATAAGAGGATATCAACTGTTAAACAAGATTTTACAGTTCTTATTCATAATTTGGGAAGTTTGTTTGCATTTGAACCCTTGGTCCAAATAAAATAGAGGGGGACAAAGGGACAAGAAAAAATACATGCCACTCAGGTCCAAGACAGGGAAAACAAAATACCAGATATATATATCACGACCAGTTAAAAAATATTTAAATAGAAAGATGCTCAAAGGAATCATACCTAGCTTTCAGAAGCAGAAGGATTGTGAAAACCTCAAGACTATTATAACCTCGGTCAACAAAATCTCCCTGCCAAGAAATTCAGCAGTAGTATTAGATACATCCTGAAAAGTAAATAACTAATATTTTATAGTCATGTTGCAATAGATTAGTAAATATTTTCATAAAAAGTAGTTCCTACCATAAAAATGTAATTTGTTTCTGGTACATGACCTCCAGTCTGGAAAAGTTTCATCAGGTCATGGAACTGACCATGAATATCACCACAAACCGTAACTGGACTGTTCACAGGTTGCACATTGGACTCTTCAATGAGAATCTCTTTTACCTGTAAAATGTTTGCACAAATTGGCAATTAAAAGTGGCATATAGCCCAACAAAACTAAAGCAGCATCAACATATGATGTATAAATTTTCACGAGCACCAACAAATTTGTTGTAATGAACGATTTATATGAGTTATGAGTAATCCATTTACAAAATTCAAAGGTAAAACATAGAGCCAAACTGCCTAAATTAGAGAAAGTATTCGAATCAAATTATAGCATATCAAGATTCAGGATTCGGGTGACGATGCTTTGAACCATACTAAATGCCTCATTTCATTTGAAACAAGAGCCAACTTAAAATAGTGTTTCAGAAATGATTGCCAAACCAAAGCTCCAAAGCTCATATAGGAAAGGTATCTCCTGGCACATTCTTTGAACTTTCTCGGAGATTCTGATATAATAAATTCCAAATTATTAGTCCTATTTAGGTATTAAATTAAATTGCACCAAAACCCAAGAATGTCGGACACGTTGAAACTCATAAACATAACTTGATAGCGATCAACTCCTTCTTCCTACGCCAAAGATCTTACCATTTCCGAAGGAACTGGAGTTACATCTCTTTTCCATTTTCATTCAAGAGTTCTTATGTGTTTACACGCCCCATCGAGACCCCAAAAAATGGACAAATTCCTTTTCTTAGGAACACATACAAGATTCATCACTACAATCAAACGCCATCTGTTGCTTGCTGGAAATGGACACGAAAAGATTTTCATTCATTAAATTTCAGAGCCCTCCACTTTTGAAAGAGCGACTCAAGCTACTGTAGTCAGAAGCGAAAATACAGGGGCAACCACCCTAAAGGTCGCACAAAATGACCTAAGCTTCACAAGAACCGTACGAAATAACATAGACTTGAGGACAAATCCGAACGTTTTTAGCAACCAAACATAAACAAACAAATGAAATAGAAAAGAAAAAAGGCCATAAAAGAAAATTCAAGCAAAATCGAAGTAGAAATTCTTGACTGCAACCCAAAGATAGAAAATATGGGAAAAGAATGAGAAATACGAACGTATTCGCAGAGAAGTTGAAGCTCGTCCTCCAAGAGATGTTGGCCGTCTTTGACCTTAGCGATCCATTGGTCCAAATCCATTTGTATCTAATTGGGATTTCCTTGTTAGGGTTAGGGTTTCCAGAAATAATGACAACCCAAAATCCCAAAATAATTTGAAATTTTTGGGACACAAAACCGACAACGCAGATCTATCAGCCTCACCTTGTGCTGCTATCTTATGCTTGCTTTGTAATGATTGCCTGCCTTGGTTCAGAATATTACAGGCACTGGCTATGCGGCTTCAACATGGGTCGCCTTATAAGGCAACTTGAAAACAAGATTCAAAACCTTAAAATAAATAATGAAAAATATAATATTTCATGAACTGTTTTTGGTTTTTACAATTTATACTGAAAATGCAAATATAAAAAAAAAAAAAAAATTAAATATAAGTTAAAGAATAATATACTTGATCTAAATTTTTTACTGAATACATAAATTAATTTGTTGTTGTTTTAATAAATATCACACCATTTATTCTATAATTAATTTTAATTTACATAAATTTATATTTATTATGCTAATTTCTTCATCTAAATCAAATTTAAGATGATCTTATACATATTTTTGTTATGTTTTTGACAAATTTTCTTACCAAATCTAAATCTACATTTGATGTTAAGTTTCGTAGGGTTCAAAAATTAAAGAATTAAGTCATCAAAAATCAAACTTTATTGAAAATTTATTATATTATTATTTTAAAAGTAACATAAAAACTAGAAAAAGTTAAAGAATAATGTTTGGAAAAATTATTATTGAGCTACATATATGTTATTGTATTTATGATAGTTTGGTATATTTTCAATTTTTTAACTTATGTACTTTATTTAGGATCAACAAAAGTTAATTTTATAAATAAAAAAAAACTAGTCTACATTGTCAATACTAAAATATGGAAGACCAATAATTTTATTGACAAATTAAATTTCTCTATTTAAAATATGAAAAATTAAATTAAGAAAAGTAAAAATTAAAATTAAAATAAAAAGATTAAAAACAAAAATGAAAAAGTAGATTAATTAAGGCCTTTGATAACGATTCTGATTTATAATTTATAATTAAATAATTAAATTTTTTATTTATGATTATTTTATAAAAATAATCTTCAATTTGTTTGATAAAAATTTCTAATTGATTTTATCACCTCTAAGTTGTTTAGTAATATTTTCTATTTTTTATTTTTTAAAAAAACTTTAAAATAAAGAAAAAAATTTGTTATTTTTTACAAATTTTAAGTTTTTAATTATTTTCTTCTAATATTTATATATATAAAAGTTATAAGACTTGACTTACTCTTTAGAAAAATATTTGGTCAAAATAAAAAAAATTACAAATTATAAATCTGATTCTAAAAATCTTCTTTTCAAGTATTTATAAATTACTTTATATTTTGGTAATGATTCCTCAAAAATGTAAAAATTAAAATAAAAAATTGTTATCAAACATACATGATGCCGTTTTTTGTTAACATCAAAATGTGGGTGCACTTCTCCTTGCTGTGAATTTGGGAACAGAGAAAATACGTTAGGACCTTGGACCACCATAGGATGTGATGGCCTTTGGCCTTTCGATGCTTAAGTCAGTTCGGGTAATGGCGATTGGGGAAGGAGACTTGAGCCTCAACTTTGTGATAATAAGGAAAAGTGCAAACCGAGAGAATATAGGAGCTGTGTGTAATATTGGTTATGTTGTTGTGAACATAAATGTGTCTGTAAATGTGTACAATGTGTATATATATAAGGGATAGAGATATATATATTGGCAGTTACTTACTCGAAGAGATAAACTTATCCTTACATTGAGGGCATATCTATCTTTAATTATCTCTTATGGGATAATTAAAAAATATTTGGTGCTTAGTTATGTGATGGTCGTTTATCTAGTAATTGAGCTTATCAGCTTACTCAACACTAATTGGGTTAGGCAGCGGGCCATACTGCTGAGTAGGATCAATAAGAGCATGTCATGTGGCATGTGTTATTTTATGTCCAACATCAAACCACAAGCCTCATAAGCTCGGTTACGTGGCTTAGGAGTGATGGTCGTCACTTCATCAATATCTAAACACTTGGTCCTTTTAGTCACGCTAGTGACCCATAGCCCACTCTTGCTCCCTGTTCTGTTGACAGAGTTGGCAAAATTCGAATTTCATCTAATCGTCAAAACGTGCGTAATGAATTTTTTATGTTGGCAATACTTCCAAATTTTTAATCAGAGCTTCAGTGTAGGAGATATGCCAGAGTCAAAGTTTCTCTTAAAAAGGCAACTCTAGAGCCATAAGCTGCTCTTCACTTTTTGTATGGCAAACACATGCTTGCTAGACTCTTTTAAGCCTGTGTATAGATATTGATAAATTTAATTTATTAAAGTAATATTAATTTTTATTTCTTAAAACTTGCTTGAATATTTGAGAATATTTGCACATTGTGCTAATTTGGATATTCTTTGTGCATTTTTGGAGATAAGTGAACTCTTTACTACTTAATCTGAATTTATCTTGCAATTCATTGAAAAGACTTGTATTTTGAAGTTCATTTATATTAATTTCATATGTTAGCTTCGGAGAGAACACAACAAACAAAAAAGAAGCATTGAATAAGTTTGCCATAACTTTGCTACAACAAACCCCACTAGAATTAAAACAGTGAGGATACACAATGCTGAATATTTATAATTGAGCGTGGGTTTTTAATAAAAGACGAAAAATGGAAACTTGGTATGGCAATACTAGAAGGGAAAAAAATGGAAATTAACAGCCAAAAATACACCTCACAAGGAAACCTAGGCTCAAAACGACAACTGTGCATACTGAGAAAAACTAGGGCTAATTTCAAGAAGGATTCTGGCAAAAGAATTCCAACATTCCTCTGTCATTTTTATTTTTCAACAAGAAGATGAAGAAGAGAAGCAAAAGGGACTTCGCGCTTACATTGGTGGAGAAGAAGCTCTTATGAAGTTTTTCTTTTCCTTAGCTTTTTCATCTTTTAGTTATTTATAATTTCATATTTGAATATGTATTGTTTGGATTTTCTTTTAATTTTTTGAGAATGAGTAGCAAAATATTTATAGTTGGGATTGCAATGGAATATATAATGTAGTCTCTATTTTTTATAAAGAAAGAAACTATGACATGTTGTGGTAAATTGAAATGAGTTATTCAAGTTTAATTAAAGTTCTGATTCTTATGAGTTACTTGATCATCAACTAATGTGATAATAAACTAATAATAATACTGGAAAAGTTATTTGAAAATGGGCTAAACTTAAATAATATGGGTTCAACATATATATAAGGATTTAAGTTAATATCAAAACTAATATAAGAATATAAGGTTGTCTCATATAACCCAGGAGAGTTGGTATCTAAAATTATGTTTGAAAACTGATATATGCATAAGAATATGTATCGTTGAGTTTTGGAACATAAAACATTACAGATTTGAAAAAATTCAGTGTAAATTGCGAACTTTGTTACTTATGAACTTTGTCACAACATTTTTGTAACAAACTTGTTTGACAACATTATTTTGTTTCACTTGCAAACCTGGCCATTTTAATTATCTGAAATCCTTGATGTTTTACTCTTTAAACCTCATTTTAAGTATTCTTAGTTTTGTCATCTTGTTATTTATTTATTTATTTATTTCCTTTTGATACCCAAATTAATTTGCATTTGTTAATTATTACGATATTTTTTAATAGTCTAATTTTTGTAGAAATGATCTTTCTTATAATTATATTACTTGATTGCTATATATATACTTGCGTAGCACCTTTGCCCACACAATTGTAGGCAACAAGTTTTTGGTGCTATTGTCGTAGATTAGCAACGTTATAAATTATTTGTAGAAATTAATTTTATTTAACTTTTGTTTATTTAATATCTCCTTTGTGTTTACTGTATGAGCAGATTTTGTGAAGAGCATATGTTACCCTTAGACCTTGAGATCAAGTATACTTTCAGACTAAGAAGGAGATAACCATAAGATTTTGCTTAGGTTGAAAAACTAGCAAATGCAGGGGGGGCAAAAGTAATGGCAATGAGTTGAATTTAAACAACATAATCAATGTGATACCTCCAATGGATGATGTGAATAGAGCTCTGAATGAATATGCATTACCTATGTTGGAGGAATCGAATCCAAGTATTACGAGGCCGAATATTCAACCTTATCAATTTGAGCTAAAGCCAGTTATGTTTCAAATGTTACAAACAATTGGGCAATTTAGTGGGTTGCCTAAAGATGATCCTCATTTGCATCTTAGAAGGAATCTTTTAGCTTAAAGTTATTCCCTTATTCTTTACGAGATCGTGCTCGAGCGCGGCTTAATTCTTTGTTGGAAAATTTTGGGACAATTTTGAAAAATGCAGAAAATTTTGGTATTCCGAATGCTGTAGCAAAGTTCATAGTAGAACAGACTACCTCTACTATTTCCTTACCGATTTCAAAAACAACAACAAGACCTTCAATTTAGGAGATTTTTTGATGTTCTAAAGTAGCTTCATATCAACATTCCATTGGTGGAAGCCTTGTAACAAATGTCAAATTATGTCAAATTCATAAAAGACATCTTGATAAAGAAGAGAAGATTTGGTGAATTTAATACAATTACTTTGACAAGTGATAGTAGTACCATGTTACAAAACAAACTTTCTCCTAACCTTAAAGATCCTGAAAGTTTCACAATTCCATGCTTTATAGGTAATCAATATTGTAAGGTTTATTTTGTATTGGCAATTTTCGTGGACAAAATATTTGACTGTAATCTAGAATAGGAATTCACCGATTAATCAGACGATACATGATGATGGATTCACCAAGCTTGCAACGCCCATATGACAGGTATAATATTCTATCATGCATACATCTTCACACAAATGAGCACGACACTTAGTATGGATCGTAATGAAAAATAACTTGTGCTTTTAATTGGTCGATCGATCGAGTGATCGATCGATCGCGTGTGGAACGACATCGATCTAGGTGCTCTCGGGTTGAGCTAGATCGATCGATCAATCTGGTTGATCGATTGAGAATTGGATCGATCGATCGAGAATTGGATCGATCGATCGAGCCAGTCATTAGATCGATCGAGCCAGTTTTTCACTTCTACTAGAACTCTTTTTTAATTCGACCCATGTGTTACTTTTATCAATTTGACTCATTTAATGAGAAAGCAGAATTCTAGTATGAGTAGAAGTGTTAAGAAAATAGAATCCTTGTGTGAATAAAAGTGTTGTAAAAATAGAGTCCTTATTTGCGTAGAATTGTTTTAAAAGTGGAATCCTTGTATGAGTAGAATTCTTGTGAAAGCAAAATCCTGAATTGAGTAGAATTGTGGAATCCTTGTATGAGTAGAGTTCTTGTGAGAAATAAATCCTGATATGAATAGAATCATTGTATGAGTAGAATTCTTTTGAGAACTAAATCCTGATATGAGTAGAGTTATAGTCAATTGCAAATCCTATTTGAAGAAAACTTGGACTCTATTTAAGTGAGACTAGTTTGTGCATAATATAGACACATTGATCTAATATTTTTATATCTGATTTGTGCTTTTAACTTCTTCTCTTCATCTTTCATGATATTGAGCTCTATATGATTGTTCTAGATTTTGCTAGCTGATTTAGATTTTACATCGTATGCTGTTTAATCTGCTAGTTAGGATTGTTCATTGTTTAAATCTGCTCTAGGACACATTTTGCACTTGTGTTATTGTGCTAACGTTTCAGGTGAGGTGTTCGGTATTTCGTGTGACTCGAAATTACCAAAGGTGACGGGTTCGATTGATCTTGTGTGACTCAAGTAGATCGGAACGTTGGTCTGGATCCAGACATCTAGCTATTGGAGGCTGTGAAAGGAGCGACGGCTCGTAAGTAAATTACAGAAAGGGGGATCTATCTGCGACGGGTAGTTCTGGACTCTATGGTTGTAATTGAACATTGATTTTCATAGTGGATAGTTAGGTGGTCCGGTGGACCGGTGGTTTTCCTCTTAGGTCATTGTTGTGGCCTAGGTTGTTTCCACCTAAAAATATCGTGTGTTGTTTTTTTATTCCGCATTTATCTTTACACGCGATTGCATGTCTGGCCGTTGTGATTAGATTACACATTTAATATTTGTTAAAAATTGAAAATAACCTATTCACCCCCCTCTAGGCTTATTTGATCCGTGATTAAAAACTTTCAAATATTTTGGCAAGGCTCTGTGATTTGGAGCAAGTATTAATTTGATGCTTATGTCAACTTTCAAAAAGTTAGGAATTGGTGAAGTAAGGCCTATTACAATTTCTCTATAATTAGTTGATAAATCTATTGCTAATCTAGAAGGAAAGATTGAAGATGTCTTAGTAAAAGTAGATAAATTCATTTATCCTATGAATTTTATTGTACTTGATTATGAGGCAGATCGAGAGGTACCCATTATTTTAGGGAGGCTACTTTTAGCTACAAGCCGAACTTTGATTGATGTTCAAAAAGAGGAATTGACTATGAAACTTCAAGATGAGAAAGTCACTTTCAATGTGTTCCAAGCTATGAAATTCCCTAATGATGTGGAAGAATGTTCATCCATTTAAGTAGTGGACTTGGTGTTTGAGGAACTTGAAAAATGTTGTTATGATGTGACCAAAACAACTTTGTTGTAGTATGAATCAGAATGTGAAGAAGATGAGGAGAAATTAAATTGGGTAGAAGCAAGGTATAGCTCCTTCAAGTTGAGAAACAAGTTTGAATCCTTACACTTGTCCTTTTGCGATTGCAAGGTCCTTAAGCTTTCCATTATTGACCCACCTATATTGGAGTTTAAACTTCTTTCTAATCGCTTGAAGTATGCATATTTAGATGAGTCCTTTACTTTTCCTATCATCATTTTAGCTCAACTATCAGATGAACAAGAGCTATAATTGCTTGATATGTTGAGACTGTTCAAAAAAGCTGTTGGCTGGACTATTGTAGATATAAAGGGTATTAGTCCCTCATTTTGTATGCATAAGATACTATTGGAAGACAATGTAAAAGGGTCCATAGAAACCCAGAGAAGACTCAACCCAATCATGAAAGAAGTTGTCAAAAAGGAGGTTATTAAGTAGCTTGATGCTGACATTATTTACCCCATTTCTGATAGCTCTTAGGTTAGTCTGGTTCAATGTGTTCCTAAGAGGGGAGGTATGACTATAATGGACAATGCCAATAATGAATTAATCCCTACAAGAGTTGTCAATATGTGGAAAGTGTGCATGGATTTTAGGAAATTAAACAAGGGTACCCAAAAAGATCATTTTGCCTTCCTTTCATAAACTAGATGTTGGATCGTCTTGTGGGAAAAGAGTACTATTGTTTCCTTGATGGGTATTCTGGGTATAATCAGATTGCCATAGCATCAGAGGACCAACACAAGACAACCTTTACATGTCCTTATGGTACTTTTGCTTTTCGGAGGATGTCATTTGGGCTTTGTAATGCACCAGTTACATTTCAAAGGTGTATGATGGCAATTTTTAATGATATGGTAGACCAATTCGTGGAGGTTTTTATGGACAATTTTTTGATATTTGAAGATTCGTATGATTCTTGTTTAAGTAATTTGGCTACAATTTTGCACCGGTGTGAAGAAACGAACCTAGTTTTAAATTGGGAGAAATGTCATTTTATGGTCAAAGAATGAATTTTTTTGGGACATAAGGTGTCTAAGAGTGGCCTTGAGGTTGATAAAGTAAAAATTAAAACTATAGAAAAGCTCTCACCATCAAGTTCAATATAGGAAATTCAAAATTTTCTTGGGCATACAGGGTTCTGTAAGCGTTTTATTAAAACTTCTCTAAAATCTCAAAGCCTTTGAGTAGTTTGCTTAAAAAGGATAAACCATTTTGTTTTGATGATGCTTATTTGTATGTTTTCCTTGAGTTGAAGAAAAGACTAGTGTCCGCTCCCATAATTGTAGTACTTGATTGGTCATCGCTATTTAAACTTATGTGTGATGCCAATGACATGGAAATAGGAGCTATTTTGGGGTAGCGAAGAAACAAGATATTCCACTCCATATACTATGAAAGCAAGACTTTGCAAGAAGTTCAACTTAACTATACAGTGACAGAAAAAGAATTGCTTGTTGTGGTGTTTGCGTTTGACAAATTTCGGTCATACTTGGTTAGGACTAAGGTCATTGTCTATACTGATCATTCTACTATCGAATATCTTGTAGAGAAAAAATATGCAAAATTGAGACTCGTTCAATTGGTATTATTACTACAAGAGTTTGATTTAGAAATCAAGGATAAAAAAGGAATAGAAATTTAAGTAACTGATCATCTTTCTAGACTGGAGCAACAAAAAAAAATTCAATTGCAATTAAAAAAGAATTTCTAGATGAGAAACTCTTTGCACTTTCTAAAGTGCAAATGCTATGGTATGCTGATTTTGTGAACTATTTGGTGAGTGGGCTGCGTCCTCCTTATTTGAATTCCCAACAAAAGAAGAGATTTTTATACACCATGAAATTACTATTGGGATGAGCCATTTTTTTTTCAAGCAATGCACGAATCAAATGCTTAAACAATGCATTCCATAAGAGAAAATGAATGGTGTATTGCAACAATGTCACGCTTTACCCTACGGGGGACATTTTGGTGGAACGCGAACAACTTCCATGGTTTTACAGTCTGGGTTCTATTGGTCCACATTATGCAGAGATGCCCATAATTTTTATCTTCAATGTGATAGGTGTTAAAGAGTTGGGAATATTTCTAGGAAGCAAGAGATGCCACTTAACAACATTTTGGAGGTATAATTATTTGATGTTTGAGGAATAGACTTCATTGGCCCGTTTCCTTCAAGTCATGGAAATTAATATATTCTTGTGATAACTCTAATTTATTAGATTATTATTAGCTCTTATTCATTAATACTTGTTTGTTAATTTGAGAATATCCACACATTTTAATCATTTATACACTATTTGTGGGTTTTGTGATTTAAATGAATTCTTTGATAATAAATTCAAAATAATTATGAAATGTGTCAAAAAGAATTATATTTTGATGTGCACTCATTATATTTTCATTGCCCTTGCAAGAAATAAAGAAAACAACAAAGAAAATGCAAAAATACAACTTTGCTGCAGCTTTGCTACAGCATTGCTGCAGCAAAACCATACCAGGAAATCAACGCCAAAACAGAGCTGATGTGGAATCAAGAATTCAAGGGCTGATTTGGACACTAAAGGAAAAGGACGATTTTGTGCTTTCATTAACTCACCTTTTGAGGGATAATATTGGAAATTAACACACCAAAATTTGTCTCCAATTAAACCTAATATAAAAGAGCAAAAACAGGGGCTGATTTGGAGAGCATTCTGCGGCAGAAAATAAAACACATATACAGCAGAATCTGGGCAGCAGCGAAGCAGCGAGGAACAACCAGAATTGCGACAGAAAACAGAGAACAAATCAGCAGCAGCAAGAAGGAAAAACACAGCAGATAGCAGCCCCAAATTCTGGACAGATTTGGTGCAAGGAAGGAGAGGCAAAACAGAGCATCAATTTGACTTTGGAAAGAGATCAATTGAAGCTTGATTTGCAAGGACTTTCATTGAAGAGAAAGCAAGAACGAGACAAAGGATCATAATCCAATTGGTTTAGGGTTGATTTAAGGGATTTATTTATCTATTTCATTATTGCTTTATTATTTGATTCTTCTAAATTCTCTAAACCATATGGATATGATTTTGAGCATATATAATTTGATGTTTAATTTTATAAATATGCTTGGCTAAATTCTCATTCAGTTAGGGTTGTGGATATGCAAGTGTATGTAGACTTTGTGCTTTAATTTCATAAAAATGTGCTTTGCTTGGTAAAGGATGCTAGTTATTCTACGCTTGATTAATTGATTCATTCTTATTGATTACTTGATCAACAATTGATAGGATAATAGACTGAAATTGAATCTGGAAAGGTTAATTTTAAGTTAGAATAAGCTAGAATAGTGTGAAGAAATTGATATAGGAATATATAATTATCTCACATAACTCAAAAGAATTTGTGCATGAACGTTGTTCTTAGATTCAGTTTTGCATAGGAATATGTTTAATTGAGTCATAGAATATATAAACATTGCAGATTCGGAAGAATCCTTTGTGAATTTTTGAAATTCGAGTTACTGGTATATTTTGCTGCAGCATTGCTATAGCATCACTTTGCTACAGCATTGCTGTAGCAAAGCAGTTTGTCTACATCACTTGTCATATTCGCAATCCTAACTGATTTATCTATCTGTGATTTGTGATATTCTTTTTGTTGAACGTTGTTTCAGTGTTTTCACTCTTGTTCTCTCGTATTATTTATTTTATTTTATTTTTTTATTTTATTTTAATAAACAAAAACACAAAACATTGATCTTAATAGTTAATTTTTACGATATTTTCTAGTATTCCAATCTCCGTGGGAACGATCTTTCTTATCATTATATTACTTGTTTGCGACACGTGCACTTGCGTTAAATCATATACACCATTGTGAGCAACAAGTTTTTGGCGCCGTTGCCGGGGATTGGCAACGTTAGAAATTATTCGTAGAAATCGACTTTTATTTTTATTTAATTTTTGTTATCTAATATCTCTTCTGTGTCTTTTGTATGAGCAGATTTCGCGACCAGGATATCCTACCCTTCGATCCCAAAATTGAACGTACTTTCAGACTAAGAAGAAGAGAACAACAAGGTTTCGCTCAGATTGAAGATATGGCACAAGCAGGGAACGAAAACAATGGCCATGAACAGAATTTAAACAATGCAATCAATGTGATACCTCCAATGGATGATAGGGACAGAGCTTTGAATGAATATGCACTGCCCATGCTAGAAGGGTTAAATCCAAGCATCACAAGGCCAAACATTCAAGCAACTCACTTTGAGTTAAAACCGGTGATGTTTCAAATGCTACAAACAGTCGGGCAATTCAGTGGGTTACCTACAGAAGATCCTCATTTGCATCTCAGGTTATTTATTGAAGTCAGTGACTCATTTAAATGGACAGGGGTAACCGAGGAAGCATTTAGACTCAAATTATTTCCTTATTCCTTAAGAGATCGTGCTAGAGCATGGCTTAACTCCTTGCCACCTGACTCTATTGCAACTTGGAATGACTTAGCTGAGAAATTTTTGATGAAATACTTCCCACCAACTAAGAATGCTAAATTGAGGAATGACATCACCTCTTATCAACAGTTGGATGGAGAATCTCTATATGAAGCTTGGGAAAGATTTAAAGAATTGTTAAGGAAATGTCCTCACCATGGTATACCTCATTGGATCCAAATGGAGACTTTCTACAATGGTCTCAATGCTCAAACGAGAACTATTGTTGATGCATCTGCTAATGGAGCTCTTTTAGCCAAGACTTACAATGAAGCCTATGATCTACTTGAGAGGATGGCTAGCAATAATTACCAATGGCCAATGGATAGAGTAGCAACTGCAAAAAGAGTAGCTGGTATGCATGAGGTTAATGATGTTACGGCACTTACAGCTCAAGTGTCATCCTTGGTTAATCTGTTGAAGAATCAGCATGTGACGGCAAATGTGAATTCAATTCAAAATTCAGGAATTTCATGCGTCTATTGTTCGGGACCTCATGTATTTGATAATTGCCCTTCAAATCCTGAATCAATTTGTTTTGTGAGTGATGTAAACAGGAACCATAATCTGTACTCCAACACATATAACCCAGGGTGGAGGCAACACCCAAATTTCTCTTGGAGCAATCAAGGTGGTAGTCAAGTTAACCATACCATGCCTAATCGACCTACATTCCCACCAGGATTTCAGCAATAGCCACAGAGAAATCAACCGAATGAACCATCCAGCTCGTTGGAATCTTTACTCAAAGAATACATGGCTAAGAATGATGCAATTCTTCAAAGTCAAGCTGCTTCAATGAGGAATCTAGAAAATCAAGTGGGACAGCTAGCTAATGAACTTAGGAACCGTCCACAAGGTGCACTTCCAAGTGATACTGAAACTCCAATAAGAGAAAGAAAGGAATTTTGCAAAGCTATTACTCTAAGGAGTGGAAAAGAATTAGAGGGACCAAGTGGACAGAAAATAAGTCAAAAAGGGAACATTTCAACCCAAGAAAAGGAGGAAAAAGATTTGGAAAAATCTGAAGCAATTCTGAAAAACTCAGAAAATTCTTGTACCCAAAATGCTACAGCATTGCTGCAGCAAAGTTCCCAGCAGCACAGACCACCTCCACCATTCCCTCAAAGATTTCAGAAACAGCAGCAAGACCTTCAATTCAGGAAATTTTTGGATGTTCTTAAGCAACTTCATATCAACATTCCATTGGTGGAAGCCTTGGAACAAATGCCAAATTATGTCAAATTCATGAAAGACATCCTGACCAAAAAGAGACGATTTGGCGAATTTGAGACAGTTGCCTTAACAAGTGAAAGTAGTGCTATATTACAGAACAAACTTCCTCCTAAGCTCAAGGATCCTGGGAGTTTCACAATTCCATGCTTTATAGGTAATCAATATTTTGGCAAGGCTTTATGTGATTTGGGAGCAAGCATTAATTTGATGCCTTTGTCAATTTTTAAGAAGTTGGGGATTGGTGAAGCATGGCCTACTACAGTCTCTTTACAACTAGCAGATCGATCCATTGCTCATCCTGAAGGAAAAATTGAAGATGTCTTGGTGAAAGTGGACAAATTTATCTTTCCAGCGGATTTTATTGTACTTGACTATGAAGAAGACAGAGAAGTGCCTATTATTTTGGGAAGACCATTCTTAGCTACAGGCCGAACTTTGATTGACGTTCAAAAAGGAGAATTAACTATGAGAGTTCAAGATGAACAAGTCACTTTCAACGTGTTTAAAACCATGGAATCTCCCAATAATGTTGAAGAGTGCTCATCCATTTCAGTTGTGGATTCTCTGGTATCTAATGAACCTGAAAAATGTGGCTATAATGATTCTCTACAAATTTTATCGCAATATGATTCAGATAATGAAGAGGAAGATGAAGAGAAATTACCTTGGTTGGAAACAGGGTTTAATACATACAAAACGGAAAATAAAGTTCAATTCCTAAACTTTTTATCTCAGGATCTTCCTAAGTCTTCACTTGATGTGCCACCAGATTCAAATTTCTATCAAAAGAAGAAATTTTTCCACAATTTGAAATTCTACTATTGGGATAGGCCATTCTTGTTCAAGCGATATACAAATCGAAAGATTAGAAGATGTATTCCCGAAGATGAGATGGTGAATATTTTGCAACAATGTCAGTCCTATCGAGAAATTAAGAGGATCTTAAAGAACAATGTTGGTCTAAGTCAAAAATATTGGAAATGTTGGTCCAAGAAAACATTTCAAGCTAATGGCCAACACATTAGACATTATTGGAGAGAAATTCTTGACAGGGAGCATACTTCCATTCCACTCCTAGACCCATGACTACAAGCAAAGTCGGGCTGTCGACTCTAACACAAGCGCTCATGGGAGGCAACCCATGTTTCTTCACTTTTCTTAGTTTTTCTTAATTTTTAGTTTATGATTTTTAATTCAATTTAATTGTGTGAATTCTTTTACTTAGAAGTTTATTTGCTGCATTTTCAGGTCATCCCAAGGAGTGAGAGCAAGAGAAAAGCAAAGCAAAACCAACAACCAAATGTGTTCTCACAGTGTGAACAAAATGAAAACTTTGCTGCAGCAACGCTATAGCAAAGTTCTACACTGTTCTTCTTTGAGCAAAATTTTACGTTGGTTGGGCTTATTTTTAGTGCTTCAGCTTTATTTGTATTGAGCTTCAATGAAAATTTAAGTATGGAGGAGAAGAGAGCAGGGGAGAAGTACTACAGAACCAAAAATTATCATGATTCAAAAACTGGAAAATTTTGCTGCAGCAATGCTGTAGCAAAGCTAGAGCAAAGTTCTGTTTGTCTTCTTTCATCTCAGACCAGGCGTGTTGGGCATGACTTCATAGTCAGTTTTGTGGATTGGGCTTCAATGGAAGTTGTAAAAAATTTTAAGTTTCAAATTGGGCTCCAATGGAGTTTAGCCCATGGAAAAGTTTTGACTACACAAGAGTTAGTAAAAAAAAAAAAAATGCCTATTCGAGTTAACCCATAAACCAAATACCCTGTGTGTCTTTCCTCATATATTATTCATTTACAACTCCCTCATCCCGAACTCCACTCGGCGCCGCCCACTCCCACTCCCACCCCTCGCCACCTCCCTACCCAAGCGCCACCACCCACCACGCACTACAACTCCAATCCGCCTCTCCCAGGAACTTCGTTTCGATTCAGCGTCGCACTCCCAAAACTGCCACCAACCAGCGTACAACTCTCGAGCCTCCCACTCGCCAACCGAACAACACCGTGCATCCCAACACGCTCAAACCGATCAACTCTCCAGTCCTCGCCGAGCAACCAGCTACGTCACTCTCCACCTTCCTCCTCGGCCCCAAGCAACTACCACTAGTCTCGCTGTTCAACGCCACAAGTCCCCGCACTGAGCACCCATAAACCCCCCTTCCCGTGAAAACAAATATGGGTGTTTTATATGGTCAGCACTTCCAACTTCACCTGGATAATTTTTTTTGGCTTCGGAACATTCCAATTTCACCGTACATGGTAAATTGTGACCATATTAATCAACTGGTGCACATTGCACTTCCAGCTAGAAGAAGGGACTTGTGCAACAATAACAGGGCAGTATCTTTTCTTTGTCAATTTTTTTTATTTATTTCTGCCCTTTTTGCCTGTTGTCTGATCTGTTTAGTTATGAGCACTGAGGACAGTGCTTATTTTAAGTTTGGGGGGATGAATTTGCTGTTTACTATCTGATTTGTTTACTGTGCTTACTATCTGATTTATCTACTGTTGCACTCTGGCATTAATGGAATTCATGTGATTACTTTGTGCTTACTGTTTAATGTCTGTGCTGTTGAGCTGTGAAATTGATGGAATTGATGTGATCACTGTGCTGAATGTTAATTGTATGATGTGCAATTTGCTGTCGTTTTATGATGATTTGTTTGAACTAAGGTTGTCATTAATTTCATGTTGTTATCTTGGTCCTAAAAAGAAACTAACTTGTCAATTTATTAGAGGAGATATCTTGCTTTATGAGAAAAATTGATTTGATTAAGTGTTAATTGGAAAATGTTGAAAACTTATTTTGAAATATACACCCACAACTCTAACTGCACTGTCTACTTGTTTGTTTGTTTGATATAAACTTTGAATAAGGGTAACTTATGGGAGAGTTTGAGCCTCTAGAATTGGTTTGGAGAATTTCTCAAAGCGAAATTTTAGAAAGTTCACAACTCAATGATTTAGGCCTTCTTTGGATTCGATTGTGCTTTTCGTGCTAACCTTGGTTAAAAATATATTTCATTTGCACACCTAATTTGAGCCATGAATGATCAAAATTCTTTTTGTCAACACCCACATAAAAACTTAGCATTTCCTTATTTGCATATCCTTTGACCTTTACCTCACAAGTGCATTACTATCTTTAAGAATTGTTGTTAGAAAGGTTGATGCCTCTTGGAAGAAAGAAAATTATGGTGTTGAAAATGGTGTTGTTTATGATGAAAATCACTATTGTTTGGTTATATTGAGATCGATCCTTCATTAAAAAAAAAAAAAAAAAAAAAAGAAAAGAGAGAAATCTGGAAACAACTTTGCTACAGCATTGCTGCAGCAAAACAGATTCACTCCAAAAAAAAAAAAAATGAATGAAGAGAAGCAATGTAAATAAAGAGTCCAAAAGTATTCTTGAATAGTGTTTGTGTTTGTGGGATATGATACCTAAATATGACTTTCACCTTACCTTTACCCTAGCCTTACATTTCAAGCTTATTTAAGTCCTTTTGATCTTTGATTAGTGAACATCTACATTAGTGGAGAGGGATTTAAAAGACCAACATATGGAGGCATGATTTTAAGCTTAAGGAACATAAATTATCTAAGTTTGGGGGGAAGTATCAAATAACAAATTATGAGACATCACACACACACATGGGGTTGTTTTGGAATGAGTTTGAGACATTGAAACTAACATTTGAGAAAAATCAATTTGGACCATGAATTTGAGATCTCTTCTTTCTAATGTTGAAACAAGTCTAGTTTATTTATTAGTTGACAACTATGTTCTTAGCGTGAGTTGAAACCTTTGTTTTAAATTGCCACTTGCCAATCATCACATAATTTATTGCTTGAGGACAAGCAAGATGCTAAGTTTGGGGGAGTTGATAACTCTAATTTATTAGATTATTATTAGCTCTTATTCATTAATACTTGTTTGTTAATTTGAGAATATCCACACATTTTAATCATTTATACACTATTTGTGGGTTTTGTGATTTAAATGAATTCTTTGATAATAAATTCAAAATAATTATGAAATGTGTCAAAAAGAATTATATTTTGATGTGCACTCATTATATTTTCATTGCCCTTGCAAGAAATAAAGAAAACAACAAAGAAAATGCAAAAATACAACTTTGCTGCAGCTTTGCTACAGCATTGCTGCAGCAAAACCATACCAGGAAATCAACGCCAAAACAGAGCTGATGTGGAATCAAGAATTCAAGGGCTGATTTGGACACTAAAGGAAAATGACGATTTTGTGCTTTCATTAACTCACCTTTTGAGGGATAATATTGGAAATTAACACACCAAAATTTGTCTCCAATTAAACCTAATATAAAAGAGCAAAAACAGGGGTTGATTTGGAGAGCATTCTGCGGCAGAAAATAAAACACATATACAGCAGAATCTGGGCAGCAGCGAAGCAGCGAGGAACAACCAGAATTGCGACAGAAAACAGAGAACAAATCAGCAGCAGCAAGAAGGAAAAACACAGCAGATAGCAGCCCCAAATTCTGGACAGATTTGGTGCAAGGAAGGAGAGGCAAAACAGAGCATCAATTTGACTTTGGAAAGAGATCAATTGAAGCTTGATTTGCAAGGACTTTCATTGAAGAGAAAGCAAGAACGAGACAAAGGATCATAATCCAATTGGTTTAGGGTTGATTTAAGGGATTTATTTATCTATTTCATTATTGCTTTATTATTTGATTCTTCTAAATTCTCTAAACCATATGGATATGATTTTGAGCATATATAATTTGATGTTTAATTTTATAAATATGCTTGGCTAAATTCTCATTCAGTTAGGGTTGTGGATATGCAAGTGTATGTAGACTTTGTGCTTTAATTTCATAAAAATGTGCTTTGCTTGGTAAAGGATGCTAGTTATTCTACGCTTGATTAATTGATTCATTCTTATTGATTGCTTGATCAACAATTGATAGGATAATAGACTGAAATTGAATCTGGAAAGGTTAATTTTAAGTTAGAATAAGCTAGAATAGTGTGAAGAAATTGATATAGGAATATATAATTATCTCACATAACTCAAAAGAATTTGTGCATGAACGTTGTTCTTAGATTCAGTTTTGCATAGGAATATGTTTAATTGAGTCATAGAATATATAAACATTGCAGATTCGGAAGAATCCTTTGTGAATTTTTGAAATTCGAGTTACTGGTATATTTTGCTGCAGCATTGCTACAGCATCACTTTGCTACAGCATTGCTGTAGCAAAGCAGTTTGTCTACATCACTTGTCATATTCGCAATCCTAACTGATTTATCTATCTGTGATTTGTGATATTCTTTTTGTTGAACGTTGTTTCAGTGTTTTCACTCTTGTTCTCTCGTATTATTTATTTTATTTTATTTTTTTATTTTATTTTAATAAACAAAAACACAAAACATTGATCTTAATAGTTAATTTTTACGATATTTTCTAGTATTCCAATCTCCGTGGGAACGATCTTTCTTATCATTATATTACTTGTTTGCGACACGTGCACTTGCGTTAAATCATATACACCATTGTGAGCAACATCTTGTGGCCATAGAATATGTCTCAAAATGTGTTGAAGCTATTAAGCTCTCAACCAATGATGCTAAGGTGGTGGTGAGTTCTTTTAAGAAAAATATATTCTCAAGTTTTGGAACACCACGTGCTATTATAAGTGATGGTGGAACACACTTTTGTAACAAACAATTTGAAGCATTGTTAGCTAAGTACGGATTCAAGCATAAGATGGCCACATCTTATCACCTTTAAACAAGTGGCCAAGTTGAAATCTCCAATCGATAAATCAAATTTTTTTTTGGAGAAAATAGTTGGCCCATCTAGAAAAGATTGATCCATGAGATTGGATGAGGCAATATGGGTTTATCGAACGACATACAAAGCACCATTGGGAATGATGATGTAAGTTAACGAGATGGATAAATTCTAAAACCAAGCCTATGAAAATGACAAGTTGTACAAAGAGAAAATCAAGCAATAGCATGATAAGGGATTATCCCAAGAAATTTTGAAGTTGGGCAGCAAGCCTTATTGTTCAATTCCAGGTTGAAACTGTTTCCTATAAAGCTAAGGACCATTTCAAATTACTAAGATTTTTCCTTTTGGAGTAGTGGAATTAATGGAGGAAAAATCTAAGTCAATGATCAACGTATCAAGCTTTATTGGGGAGGCAACATTGATCATCAATAGACCTCCATTTCAGTCACAAAGCCATGATTGTAGGAGGAGTTGGGCTGTCGACTTTAATACAAACGCTCATGGGAGGCAACCCATGTTTCTTAATTTATTTTTCTTTTGTGATTTTTAATTAATTTAGTTAATTTGAATTTAATTGATTTATAGTATAATGTTTTGCATTTTCATGTCATCATAGGAATGTGAGAGTAAAGTAAAAGCATAACAAACAAAATTTTCACGGGTTTACAAACTGGGAAACTTTACTACAACAAATCTCTTTAGTGTTCTTTGTGGGTACATCTGATAAAGAGTTGGTCTGGGTTGATCCAACATAAAACTTTCTGGATTGGGCTTCCATGGAGTTTTAAGAGAAAATAAATTTTTTTTTTCAAGAGAAAAATGGATAAGGAACATTTGGCCAAACTAAGAGGCTTATTTTTTTTTTTTAAAAGGTGACTTAAAATACCAAAGCCCACAACCCATTATTCTTAATTAACCTAGAAGACCATCTATCACTTCTCTTTTACCCAGCCCCCATAATAACACTTTGCTCATTGTCTCTCTCTTGCCATCCCTACCAGCCTCCGTCGAGACCACCTTGCTAGCCAATTGTTTCAGCCACCTATCTTGTCGTCCACACCAACCCTCATCCATGTTTGCTCGCCATTTTCAATCACCCCTCCCCCATAATCTGATTTTCGAAGTAGCACCACACCAAACCCCCACAGCTTTAATTTTGAGACAGCCACCACTCACCAATCACAACCAACTTTGAGTCTCTTTCTCACTTAGGATTGCATAGATTGGGTTTCAAAATTGAAGTAATTGTTGTTCTCGCTGCAATGTTGTCAAGACCGTGAAGCCTCTAATTTTGGAAGCTGTGTGTGGTATTTTCTTTCCATCTTGTGCTTTTTCTGATCAGAATTGTTCAAATGGTGAGAACTGTGTTTTTGTGGAAATGGTAAGGATTACCATAATTCTCTTTTGATAAAAAAAAATTGTCAAAATGAAAGTGAAGGCTAGGAAAGCTAGTTCAGTTCAAAAATTCATTTGGGATGCTAAGAAAAAGACATATGAAGAGGAAGTGAGCTTAAGATCATTGTGTGTAGAAAAAAGGGTTTATTTTCACAATTGAAACACATCATGGTTTTTTCCCCTACATCTTTGAGCTTGTTGGCAATTTTAACTGGTTGGAGTATACTAGACAACCTAAGCTAGTAGTAGTGCTTATAATTAGAGAATTTTATGCTAATTTTCATGAATAGGATCAAGATTGGGTAGTCGTCAGAGGGGTGGAAGTATCTTTTTTTTTAAATGCATATCAACAACATCCTTAAATTAAATTCATTTAAGGATGGTTTTGAAAATTATCTTCATACTTTGGATGAGATTGGATGGAATGAGATGTTATTGATAGTGTGTGAACTAGGCACTCATTGGGATCACCACAAGGAGCTTTCATTGTGTACAGAGCAACCCTCCTACTAGATGCCAAGATATGGTACCATTTTGTAAAAAGTAGGCTAATGCCCTTTACCCATGGGCAAATAGTCAGCAGGGACAGTTTAGCACTTTTGGACCCCATCCTTTCTGACTAAAACATCAATATGGGAGGGATCATAGCAAAACAAATAAGGCTATGTGCTATTAAGAAATGGGG
The DNA here is from genome assembly GCA_029378325.1 of Elaeagnus macrophylla. Classification (NCBI taxonomy): domain Eukaryota; kingdom Viridiplantae; phylum Streptophyta; class Magnoliopsida; order Rosales; family Elaeagnaceae; genus Elaeagnus; species Elaeagnus macrophylla. Next base: position 20,854,060 of record CM055652.1, read on the forward strand.
TAGTTTGATGTTCCCATCCCTCATCACAACACTCTGTAGATCATGTAATGGCCCTATAGAAGAAGAAGAAGAAGAAAATAATGTTAGGGGTGCGATTACCAAGGCTGCAATGCCATTACAAGAATCTTATAAGAAAAAAAATGAAGTCTATCCAGAAGCATCTTATGAAGAACACTTCTTCTTCTAATTTTGATAAGCACATGGACAAACGATTATCATACTTAGAGGTCCAACAATATAAGTTTATGGAGCAGCATAAACAATTTTGGAAATATGAATATGAGCAAGATATTGCCCTCCAAAAGAACTTGCGGGAAAATTTCAAGAAATTTTTCTCATTCCCTAAGTTTCCCAAACATTTTTTGACGAAGATAATGAGGATAGTGCTGCTCCACAAGAGACACAACTAGAGTAGCCAAATCCCCTTATGGAGAACCCACAAGAAAGTTCAAATTTTGAAGAAGAGCTTTGAATCCTTGAACATCCAGGGACCTCTTCCAAAAAAGGGAAAGACAAGTCATCAAATATTGCCAAGGCACTATCCGCTCGAAGGAGAGTGCTGCGTAGCGCCTCCAAGTGCATTTAACAAAGAACGCTCATCTTTGTTACAATATAGAGGGGAGTTCCTTCACACCTTTGTTTTTTTTTTTTTTTTTTTCTTTTTATTCTTATTTCTATAACTTTGATTAATGTGTTTTTTCTGATCAATAGTGGGGGAGCTATTAAGTCTAAGTTTGGGAGAGTGGGTTAATCTCTTTCTTCATGGGATTGACTTGGTTGGTTTAGTGAACTGTTTTTATGTCTGTTGAGTTTTTGTTTCTGGTTTTGCTAAGTTATATTTCTGTTTATTGAACTGCTTATGTTTTTGTGAATACCTATTTTTGTTTTCTTTGTGGCAATTTTTCATTTAGATAGAGTTGTTGGTATGTTAGAAGCAATATTTCAGTTAATGTAAAGAATTGATTTGATTTGGTGCTAGTGAAATTTTTTGAAACCTTATTTTTAAAATACACATCCCATAACTTATGTGCACAATCATAATTTGAATTTGATATGAACTTGGATCGATGAAAGTTTATGGGAGAGTTTAAGCCTTTAGAATTTGTTTGGAGAGTCTTTTGAGACAAAATCCTAGATTCAAACTAGCCAATGAGATGATTTAGGCCTTCTTTGGAGTCGATTGTGCTTTTCATGCTAACCTTGATTAAAATTTAATTTTTTTAGTACACCCATTTTGAGCCATACTTATTCAATGCTTTTCTTCTTTGATAACCTACACTATAGCCTAACCTTTATCTATATTCATATCCTTTTCATCTTTACCTCATAAATGCATTTCATTTTTAAGAATTGATTTAGAAAAGGTTGTACATTTTGATAAGGTTGAAAAGAATAAAGAGGAAGCCGCTTTGTTGAAGATGGTTACTAATGTTATCTTGTATTGAGTCTCTTATTTAAAAAAAAAAACTGCTTTATCATAAGACCAATTTGATGCTTTACTTGTGGTTCTTTTTACTATCAAGATGTAAAAAAAAAAGGAAAGAGAAATAATTAAATAAAGTCATGGTTAATGTAGATTGTGATGGAAAGGAAATTGAAGAAAAGTTTGGGGGGTATCAATCTAGGAGAATGAAGACTCTAAAAAGGTTCATGAATGATAATTGTACTTGTAGAATAAGAAGCCTAAATTTATCTTTTACCTTACCCTAACCCAAGCGTTACGTTTCGATTGGTAGAGAAGAAAAAGAAGAGCAGCATAAGGGACCTCATATTTGCGCTTACATTGGTAGAGAAGAAGATGTTGTGGAGTTTTTGTTTTCCTTAGCTTTTTCATCTTTTAGTTATTTGCAATTTCATATTTGAATATGTATTGTTCTATTTCTGTATTTTATTTTAATTTTATGAGAATGAGGAGCTAAATATTTATAGTTAGGATTGCAATGGAATATATAATGTAGTCTCTATTTTTTTATAAAGAAAGAAACTATGGCATGTTGTGGTGAATTGAAATGAGTTATTCAAGTTTAATTACATTTTTAATTCTTATGAGTTTCTTGTATCATCAACTAATGGGATGATAAACTAATAATAATAGTGGAAAGGTTATTTGAAAGTGGGCTAAGCTTGAATAATATGGGTTCAACATAAATCTAAGGATTTAAGTTAATATCACAACTAATATAGGAATAAAAGGTTGTCCCATATAACCCAAGAGAGTTGGTATCTAAAATGATGTTTGAAAACTAATATGTGAATAGGAATATATATCTTTGAGTTTTGGAATATAAAACATTGTAGATTTGGAAATATTCTGTGTAAATTGTGAACTTTGTTACTGATGAACTTTGCCACAACATTTCTATAGCAAACTTGTCTGATAGCATTATTTTGTTTCATTTGCAAACCTGGCCATTTTAATTATTTGAAATCCTTGTGTTTTTACTTCTTAAAACTCATTTTAAGTATTCTCAGTTTTGTCATCTTATTATTTATTTTTTTCCTTTTGATAATTGTTTTATTTCATCACTCAAAACACCAAAATTGATTTGCATTTGTTAATTTTTACGTTATTTTCTAATAGTATAATTTCTATGGGAATGATCTTTCTTATCATTATATTACTTGACTACAACACGTATACTTGTGTAGCACCTTTGCACACATAATTTTAGGCAACATATATCTGAGCATTTAGATCCCTTCTAAGCCTTTATCCTTCACCTTCTAGAAGTGGAAGGTTGCACTTAGATACTTTTCCTACCACCTAGTCTTCAATAAGCATTTTGTAGTTACATCTGTAGTACTGTATTTTAGAAGCACAAATTGTACTCCATTACAGAGGATGGGAGGACATATAAGCAATGGACTTTGTGGGTACACATAGAGGTGGATCGTGATGGAAGAAGGATGGTAGTGGCCGATCGGAGGAGTGAGGACTCGTTCAGAGGTATTTTTGTTGGTGAAGTGCTGACCAGAAGTGTTATGGCCAGCGGAGTGCTGACCGAAGGTCTGTTCAGTCATGTGCTCTATGAAGGAGGTTCGTTTAACTATGTGCTGTCTAGAGGAGGTTCGTCTAGCCGTGTTCCTTCCAGATGAGGTTCGTCCAACCATGTGGTTTCTAGAGGAGATTTGTCCCATCGTGTGCTACCTTGAAGGGGTCTGTCCAGCCTTGTGTTGCTCCAAGAGGTGTCGTTTGGCCATATACCACTTGGAAGGGCTTTGTTTGGCCCTATGCTATCTAGAGGGAGTCTATCCAACCATGTGTTGCCTGGAAGGGGTCTGTACTACCAGGTACCATTTATGGCGGCATTACTTGATGGGCTACTATCTGACAATGGTGTTCTATTATAATGATTGTCAACTTAGAAGATAGTTCATTACACACACCTTTGGTTGACGAAGTTCTAGCTAGGGAGTCTTGGCTTGAGTGACGGCCCATCGATGATGTGATCTTTTAGTTGTTTGCAATGACAGTTTTGAGATTCTGGAGATATGACTTATTTTTCATGAGAATTGCATAAGTTTTGGGTCTCGATACCACTCTTGGACGTATTCCACTCTCCAACACTTAAGCTTTTCGTTGCAATTTTGTGTGTGACTTGTGAGCTTCTTTCTCTCGTTGGAGCGAAGTATCTTAGGTGTACAATAGGTTGGACTTTTTGGAGAAGTCTACGCTGTGAGGGATCATGTCTTGATTGCCTCAAGCTCTAGTGAGTTTAGTACCTAATATATTATATGTTTCAAGTTGTGTCCAGACTTTGTCCGAAATGTAGTCATATAGCTAAACTCTTAGGAACATATTTGATGTTGGAGATGCACAAAAGTGCATTGTAGAAGGTGTCCACTCTTCAAAAGGAAAGATATTGTAGCAGAGCTTGGAAAGGCAATCGATGGAGCTCTATGGCCCGTTAAGTGGATGTTTGTACTACTCAACCTGTAAGGTAAACCCTTGGATTTTTGTGTTTTGTACGATGGGGAGTTTGGAAGATTTTACTTGGTGTTGATAGTGCATCTTCAATAGGTCTTAGAAATTGGAGGTGACTTGGCATTTCATGTGCTTCTAATTTCGTACTTCCTTTCTTTTCACTCTCACTTAGTTCGTGCTTGAGGGGTGACTTTAGAGATTGCCTTCTTAGACATTATATTTCCATATGTGTATTTCTCTTTTACCAATGTGATTGGACTTGGGGAGTTTTCCTTACAGTTTGGTAGACTTTAATTTTTTATGGATCCTTTACGAGAAATCAATGGATTTTTTTTGATTTTCTATTTGGAGCATGTGTTGTACCATTTATTTCTGCATGACGACTTATTTTTAACTTTTATGTGGCGTGTATACTTTTTCCTTTGCTTTCATATGGTGTACACTTTTGGTTCTTGCGTATTTTTTCTTTGACTTCTGTTCAGAGTTTCTCTTCATGGGGTAGTAGAAGTTGCATGGGCTTTTCCTCGTTATAGTAGGAAAAGGGCATTGGCATTGTAATATGGTGATGCTGGATTGGGCGTGACTTGGATGGTGTATTGTCAGGCACATGTTGTTTGATCGACTCCCGGTTGGCTAGCCCTAGCGTGGGCCACTCCTGGTCGGCTTGGTCCTGTTCAGTCACCTTCTAGTCAGCTAACCTTTGGTTGGTCAACTTTTGTTCAACCAACTTATGGTCAGCCAATTTATGTGATTAGGCGATTACATGAATTTGGGTGGTGTAGGTGTCTGTTGCACTGTAACGTTATGGCGTAATTTTTTCTAAGTCTGGGTGGCCCATTAGGGTCCCCATATTGCCTACCCCCTTGCTTGAGGTGCTTGTGACTTGAACAAGTGCTCCAAGTATGGAATTTTTGACTTAGAAAAATCTCTTAGTTTTGGAGATGGTAATTGTTGTTCCTATGGAGGCACGTATGCTTTTGTTGGGACACATGGTCCTAATGCCAAACTTTTATTCGTGTATGGCAATTTTCTTTTCCCTCTAAGGAGTTTGAACTGTAGTAGTGAAGTTGCACTTAGTGGATGCTATTAGTTGGGTGTAGAGCCCATTGTTGTGTTGTAGCCCGTCGGTGGTGCGATAGCCTGGCTGCCACTCCTAGTGCAACTCGTGGAGGGAGTAGTGTCTTGGAAAAAATGCTACACTTGGTAAATATTGTCCACGTGGTGCATGATGTGATAAATTTAGTACTCTCAAGTGTACGAATCACTCGTAGAAAAGTGACAAGCAAACATCTGAGGTCGGTCTCTCAAGGAATTGCAGTGGTTCTAAACAACCTTTTTCTTAATCTCAATAGAGTTCTAAAGCAAGTAAAATACTAATTAAATAGAGTTCTAGTGAAACTGAAACTCTAAGTAACTAGAGTCCTAAACCTAGTAAAACTGTAAAAAGAAATTCGGTTTTGTATCGAGATCAATGGTACGAACAATTAAACGAAAACAATATCGCAAATTCACAATCAATTCAAGTAGATTTGAAAATCAATGGAGGATCTATGGACGTTTAGTTTGGTTGGCCATGCTTGCATTGAAAAGTAATGGTGAAATAACATGAACGTTCTAATAAATGATTTTACCGGCTTTTCCTTTTTATTACAAGAATGCCTACGGTCGGGGTAATTCTCTTTGTTGATTAACTAATTAACATCCTACGATCGAGTATATCAAATATCAATCAAATTATGTGCAAGGAAATTTATGCCAATCAAACTAATGCTATGACTAAGTCACTAATTTGAAGCTTTGATTAAGTGTTTCGGAATAAAGTTAAGGTGACGTTCCTAAAACTATATTCTCAGATTTTTCAACCTAACTATGAATATCAAATTGGCCCATGAAAATTCATAATTAACTATCTAAACATGCTCTTAATCAACAGGTAATTCATTTATATTAAATCAAAAAAATTCACCATAAACAATTCTAGCAAACATAGCAACACAAACTAAACATCCATAACAAAATTAGCCGCTCATGTTCATATTAAAATTCATAGACAAATATAATATAATCATACACTTCAATGAAAGAAGAAGAAAATATGATTCTATAACAACAAGGAAATCTTAGATCTAAATACCGCTTATGGATGGGATAGCGTTCTTCTCCAAAAGCTTGATCTTCGATCATCAACGGCTTCCTTGGATCCTTAGAATGGTTTATCTTGCTTTGTTGGGTGTGGCAAAGCTCCTAAAACTGATTAGATCTCTTGTTTACTTGCAAAATTGTTGTGTAAAAGTTGTATGTAAGTTGGAGTCTAGAGAAGATATTTATAGATGTAGGGTTTACACAAATCCTGATTGCAATAAGAATAGGTACGCCGCAGCATACATTTTTCCCACCCCGGTGCAACACAAAAATTGAAAATATTGGTTGAAACCCGAGAGCTCCCCGCCTCGGCATACATTTTCCTCGCCGCGGTGTGCGTCACCTTTCCTTTCTTCACATTTACCCCCTTACATATGTGCTTGTTCGTTATGTAAGGCTTACATATTTGTCTCGTTTTGCCCGTAACTCGTGATCCGAGTGCCATAAGTGTTCCATCTTTGCGTATTTGCATTATTTAACTCATTTTGACGCTAAAAACACCTGAAATACACTAAAACATACCCGTAATTTTGAATTGATAGATTTGTGAAAAATAGTCAAATAAACAATAATAACAAATCTATTTTTAAACAATTAAGCGCAATAAATCACAAAATATTAGTACTTTTTGAGCACTTATTAGTGCAAAGCCTATCATTGGGTTCCCATTTTTGGTGCGTTAGCCAGGCTCCCATTCCTAGCATAACTTATGGAGGGAGTGGAGTCCTGGAGATAAGAGCTATGCATCGAAGATGTCTTCCATGGGGTGCAGAGGCCATAATAGGTTTGCAGCTCATTTCTGGCGCACTAGCCGGGCTCCCACTCCTAGTGCAACTCATGGAGGGAATGGAGTCCTGGAGAAAAGTTATAGTTGTGTTCCTTGAAAGCCATCCAGGATAGTGCCTATCATAAGGTACTACCCACTTGTGGCACACTAGCTTGGCTGCCTCTCCCTTTGTGTGTAAGAAGGAGCACAGTTAGTAGATCCATTGCTCCCCCCTTCGTGGAAGGGGTCATTGAACAATTATTATTGGGTGTCATGTCTGATAGGCCTTGCTAAGTTTGGGCTACCCTTTGGCGTTATGTTTTGCGTTGTGGGGATTGGTGAATAATTCAAGTGGAGAAATTATTTTTTGAGATTGTCATATTCCAAATTCTCCTTTTGTTCTTTTAAGCAAAAATTGGGGATTACATGAAGTAGACTTTTGTCTAAGATTCGAGCAATTTTCGTTCATCCGTCATTATGGGATGTTATTTCTGTCCTTCCTAAGGAGAAATTATATTGCCCCAGTTGTGTGTGGTGACAAACTTTATGAAGTTTTGTTATGGGCCCCTTTGGCCAACATTCTTCTCTTGGTTGTTTGCCTTATGTGCATTGTGTACCCTTTTGTAATTTGGGAGGACTTAGGACATTGTTATTGACTTCTAGCATGTGGACTAACACATGCTTTGTCCTACTTTTGAGCTGAACACATTTGGGAAGAATGCATTGCTTTGGTGAGTATGGGTATAGACTTGGTTGATTCTTGGACATATTTTTGGAGTACTTTGCGAGGGTTCTCTTTGGAATTTTCGTGGAGGTGTGTAAATGATGCATTATGGTTGTACACTTTTCATGGGTCATAATCTAATGTCTAGTGAGGCACTGTGTGGGGGACGGAGCATGGTTGACTAGCTCGTGGCGTGGACCTGTTTGGTTCGGCTCTATCCAGCATGCATTTTTCTTGTCTGGTTGGCCATATTTTTGTTGAGCAACTTCTATCTAAGCAACCACATGTTTATCCGGATGGTAGCCTTTTATATTAGGCAACTTCTGTTTGGCTAACCACATGTTTTTCTAGGTGTCATCTTTTTGTTCGATCCCTAGTTAGGTGGCTTACGTGTCCATCTAGGTGGACAACTTGTAGTTGGGAGAATAGAAGGTGTTGGTGTAGTTTCTTTTTCATCTAGAGCTCGTCACATTTGTATGAATTATGTTTTATTTTTGGGGTGATTTCATCTGACCAGATGTTGCTTATGGAGCCCCTAGTCTATTAGTTCCTAGCTTAGTGTGCTTACACTAGTCAAGTCATCCAAGAGTATGTAGAACTTCCATTTGTAGCTTAGGAAAGTTCTTTTAAAATTCTTGGATGGTCTTTTCCATCCTTTCAAGAATGTTTTGTAACAACATATGATGGAGAAGCTTTTGGTTAAACAGAATCATATGGCACATCTGTGGCTTGACAGGTAACTCAATACACTTGTTGGGACAAGCGGAGGTGTATCCCAGAGGGGTCTGTGGCGACCAACGATGACTTGCACTAAAAGATTGGGCAGCCATGTTCCAGTGATCAAGGTTTGGTCTTCGTGATCTATCATGTGGGGTGGTGCGGCCTCTTAGGCTGCACTCTACCCTATCCAGTGCGGCCTAATAGGTAGTGTCCTAGACTACTTAATTGAAATATGGAGTTGTAGACCTCGTGGCCCATAGGGCGGTGGTAATATGGACATCACTGTCTGTAAGGCATCAATTCATGTTGAAAAGCGTTAGTGTGGATTATGAGGCCTGTTTGGCTATAGGCTAGGGCTAGTATGCTTTGGCACTTAGAAGGTGTCATAGTGGGTTCTTGGGGCTCTAGTAAGCACTCTAGGATGAGCTGGAGTGCGTTCACTATCATGTACCTTCTTCTTTGAGCCATTCAAACTCGTTGTGATGTAGTTAGTGTAGACACAAGTTAGGATGTTGCAGATGCATGTGGACGATATTTCTGTATGGTAATTCTCCATCCAGAGGCTATCCATCTAGTGATTTCTAGACAGACGCACCACGTAGAGGGAAGTAGTCAAGAGTGCCTCATGGAGGGAGGTCGTTTGGTGGCGGCCTGGCTTGAGCAGTGTTGGACTCTATACGAACCACCTCATTGAGAGGATTCTAAAACCAATTTTGGTTTTCCAAGAACCGGCTTAAAAGTGGGTGAACCAGACCTCCAACTATTTGCTGTTTGTTTGGCAAACTAGACCAGTTGGGTCCAATTTTTTCTATTTTCTGGAAAGGACCAGTCTCTACGGCCACCACTCATAAGGGTAGCGCGTGGGAGAGTGTGTGGCTCACCCCTATGTCCGTTTGGCCCCAAATTTTGGGTATAAACTAGTTGGTACAAGATCTTTCTGATGGTGGTCTCAATTTTTTGAAACAATGCATGGATTTTGACATCCTAATAGGGAGTACTTGATCGAATAGAAAAGTGTAAGGTAGAACCCTTTTTGGCTGCGCCGCTGTTAAGGGGCGATTGGGCTTTTCTGTTTAGTGGTAGGGAAGCTTCACTTGGCGAAGGTGTTGAAAATTGAGCTACCGTTTGGTGTTGGTGACTATGGGAGCTATAACCCTTTTTAGCGATATGTTCTACTTGCGATATTTTCTGACAACGATATCCTTTGTTTTTTCCACATCTTAAATTTGATTATGGATCTCATGGTTCAGGGAGGCATCTCAAGATATCCTTAAATGTATTTTCCATCACATCCAGACAAGCTTTAGTTCATGCTCTCCTTTAACAAGTGGGTAGGGCCCTAACGAGGGCAGACTGCGACGAATGTAGAGCATGTTGCATGAAGAGGCTGTGAAAGCATAGGTGGCTGAGCATGTGATTAATTTCTTGGTTGTTTTACAGAGTGGGATTCTAGAACTTATAGAAGGATTTGCCTTCGTAGAGGGTGGAGTTTGCATGGGAGATTTTTGTCAGGCACTTACTCAACCTTTGGTAGGGAGCTTCAATAAACTATTTTTCTTAGATTTTTGTTTTCAGATCTGATGGAGAGCACAACAATGACTCCTAAAATTCTCTTTTTGAGTTGTTAGCTAGTAGAACATAATTCTTTCCCTTAAATGGCTCCATATCTCGATGCTATTTTTTGTCAACATCAAAATAGGGGTGCACTTCTCCTTGCTGTGGACCTACGAACAAAGAAAACATGTTAGGACCTCAGATCACCATTGGGTATGGTGGCCTTTGGCCCTCCGATGTTTAAGTCAATTTGAGTAATGGAGATTAGGGGAGGATATTTGAGCCTCAACTCCGTGATAATAAGGAGAAGAAGTGTAAACAGAGAGAATATAGGAATTATGTGTAATATTGGTTATGTCGTTATGAACATAAGACGTGTCATGAATGTCTACAAGGTGGGATAGAGATATACTTATTGGCGTTTACTTACCCGAGGAGATAAACTTATTTTTACATTGAGGACATATCTCTCTTTAATTATCTCTTATAGGATAATTAAAGGATATTTGGCGCTTAGTTATCTAATGGTTGTTTTTCTAGCAATTAGGATTATCCTCTTACTAAGCGCTCTCTAGGATAGGTTGCGGGCTATACATTTGAGTAAGACCAATGGAAACATGCCATATGGCATGTGTAATTTTATATCCATCAATACCTAATTAAAAAATTACTTAAAAAAATTCAAAAATTAGGAATCAAAATCGTTATTAAACAAACCCTAAAAAACTATCATACTGCTATCTTTCAACAATGTCATAAAATTCATTTAAGCATGTTAAAAATTTGTAATTCGAATCCTGTTGGGTAGTAAATTAATCAAGTATACATGACGTTATTTAATTGATCTACGTCTGCAGTTGAAAAATCAAATGGTACAATAAAGTAATTCTTTATTAAATGATTTATATTAATTACTAGTAAAGCCCATGTGCCATTCACTTGAAATTTACATTTGTTAAGGTATTAAAATAACATTTTAGAATAATATTAAAATGACATATTGGTTAATTATAATTTTAAAAAAATAAACTAAAATATATAAACATTTTCAAAATTAATAACGAAAAATAGTGTTAGAAAAGTATATTTTAGATAATATATTAGTAAATAATAAATAATAAAAAATGGACAAAAAGCATATAAAATAATTATTCATGTTTGTCAATTTTGTACCAATTGTCTTACAATGAATGATACATGCTCATTGTGAGCACTATAAGGATGCGAGTTCAAAGCCTACTGGTATATATCTATATGGGTATGTGGATGTATAAATTTTATTTCAAAAAAAAAGTTTGTCAATTTTATTTCTTAAAGAAAATTATTTCTTAATTATGTGAATAATTATGGTATCATGAAATAATAAATATGATACCATTTTTTGTCAACATCACAATAGGGGTGCACTTCTCCTTATTGTAGACCTACGAATAAAGAAAACACGTTAGGACCTTAAATCACCACTTGGTGTGGTGGCCTTTGGACCTCCGATGCTTAAGTTAGTTCAGGTAATGGCAATGATAGAAGAGACCTAAGCCTCAACTCCATGATAATAGGGAGAAGAAATGTAGACAGGGAGAATATAGGAACTGTGCATATTATTGGTTATATAGTTATTAACATCTGACATGTGTGTAAATGTGTACAAGGTGCATATATATAGGGGAGGGGATATACCTGTTGTCGGTTACTTACTCGGAGAGATAGACTTATCCTGACATCGGAGGTTCTCTCTCTAATTATTTTTTTGGAAAATTAGGGCATATTCGGCTCTTAGTTATCTGATGGTCGTTTATCTAGCAATTGGGCTTATTTGCTTACTCAACGCTCACTGGGATGGGCCGTAGGCCATATTGCTGAGAAGGACTAATGGGAGCGTGGCATTTGGCAACTGTTATTTTATGCCCAGTATTAGTCCCCCAGGTCTCTTGGGCCAGGTTATGTGGCATAGCAAGTCTAGTTGTCATTTTGTTGATATCTGAACATTTGGTCCTTTTAGTCACACTGGGGGCCGTGGCCCACTCTTGCTCGTTGTTCCATCTCAAAGGGGTTGGCATTCAGTCGTGAAAATATGCGTGGTGGTTTTCAATTTTTGGTGATACTTTTGATGCGCTCTAAAATATGTGATTATTCTATGAATACTTGGGATTAAAATACGGATTTAGGACCTAATTATCTTCCTTTTATTGAATTATTTTACAACTATTGTTTTTGTAGTTACAGTGTATGTTTTGATAGATTTTGGGTATTTCGAGCTTAAATGGAAAATACACACATCAAGTGACACAACACGTGTGGTGCAAGGCAAGCAAATTGGCACACAAGCACACGCACCCCTGGCCCAAGCTTATTAGGGCGGCGACCTGACCCTCTCGAATCAATTTGTGCTTTTTTGAAGAACAACTCGTGCTGCAGCTTGAAGTATGTTGAGTAGTGGTAGTGACCTCTTGGGTTGCAATCGTGTTACTAGAATTCAAGTTGCCCTGCGGCAGTGGGTTGTTTGAGCTGCGGCCCGCATAGAGTTTGTGCAATTTCTAGACTTGATTTTCATCATCCTAATTGGAACCAAATCCTATTGTACCTAGCTTTTATGTGTACTTATAAATACATCGTTAGAGTCCTAAATATATGTAGAGAAAAAAATACATGGAATTATATAAGTTGTAATCAACCTTCAAAGAACCAAAAATCTAGCATAGATTGTAGAGAGAAATTGTGAGACCCTAAACTGAATTTAATGTTTAATATTTTAAGGGAATAATTAAAAATTTATTTATTAAATTTAGTTCTATTTTAAAATATTAAAAATATTTAATTGTGCTTTTCGTTAACAAACAAAAAATTAATATTTTGAAGTTACAAATTTGATTTGTAAATAATATATAATAGTTTAAATAATTTATTTAATTTTTACATGTTTTTAGAAATTTGAGAAAATTTATGTGAAATTTTCGAAATGCCCTTAAAAGTTTTCCAAGGGGCAGGGGCAATTTGGTCATTTAGCACCCAAACTCTATATATCCAATATCTCCCCTTTCTCTTCCACACGAAACCAGTTTTCCCGAGGCTCCTGACGGCGAGAGAGAGAGAGGGAGGCGTTGCCCTCGTTGACGTCGTCGCCAACGGTCGGTCTTCCCCCCCCAACGGAGCACCATGCTTGAAAACAACCCAGCCTGAAGCTGTTCTACTCGTTCGTTCCTTTAGTCGCTGTCAGATCCTGTTTCCTCCAACGCGAGTTCACCGATGCCGCGCTGATCTGCAGTCGTTCTTCCAACGTGATTATCTTCGCCGTCGTCCTCCTTGCCGTTCACCGCCCTCCTTCAGTTTTGTGGTTGGACTCCATTCAGTTCACTTCTGGTCTGAGGGTTCGAACGATGGTACCAGGAACTCGGGATGAACAGATTGTGTTAGGCCTCTTGCTCGTCAGAATAGTGAAACTGAGGTAAGCAATTAAATAAATAATTTTGGTGGCTGGAAGATAAATAAACGCTGACCTTATGCTACTTATCTTTGCGATCTATTTGTTTGTGTGGAATTAGTTAGAGGTTTTTGTGCTTGTTATGGTTATCCTTATCTAGATATAAGCCAGATTGATGTTGTTAGTTACTCTTAAGCATTGAATTGAAACATGGGTGCTGACAATGATTAAAGATGTATGTATATGTATTATGTGGTATTGTATTTTGGTTTTGATTTTCTGAGTGCGATGAGAACGCTGTTATTTATCTTACATATGTTCCTGATTATGATTTGTGAATTCTCAGTTTCTTGTGGTATTTTTCTGAGTGTGAATTCTTGGTTTCATGAAGTATCCCAAATCTGACTCAATTTGATTTTGCTTTCTGGGCCTTTGTTTTTCTGACCAAAGTTTGGGCATTTTGTTGGGCCACAGAATGTTTTCAGTGAATATTGGTTTAATCTGTGTTTTTCTCCTTAATTTCGAAATTAATAGTTTATCGAGAGATGGGTATTATAAATATTAAAGAGTCATGATCAAATAAGCAATTATATACATGTTGGTCAGTTTTGATTTATAGTTTAGCTTATTGATTTCTCTCTGCCTCTTAAGCGCTAGTTCTGCGAAGTTACTTGGATCTTCTAATTAGGCAACAAGCTATTAGGATTCCTAGAAAATACTACTATATTGTCCTCTAAGGTAATTACCTATAACTTACATCTAGATCTTAAACTTCATTGTTGGTTTATACTCAAAAGTTCAAGGACAATTGTTCAGTTAGCTAGTGGTTCTCCCAGTAGTAATTTATGAGTACTTCTAGAAATAATTATTGGTGTTGTTGAACATAATTTTACATCTTTCTTTTGATAATATTTTGAATGTTAGACTTTTTAGTGGGTGTGCTTGTCATTGTGAACTTGGTGGGTTTATCGGTGCAAAGTGTATTATTATGTTTGTAAGAGCTGTCATCATCATGGCCTTGACAAGAGTGCTTTATGTGATCACCTAGGTGGATATCTTAGAATGTATGTACCTCTGAAAAGTAGTGTCCAAATGGAAAACTTGGATGCATACGAAAGAGACATTTTTCGCAAGTTTGAGGGTGTGGTTGGTTTGCGAGCGGACCTTTGAGGTAGGAGTTAATACTCCACCTTTTATTCATGCATTATTTTTATGAAAATATCATGCATCATTATGGATAATTGAATGACTGAAATTGATGCCATGTTTCTAAATATTTTTATAAAAAAATGTTGATAATGATGTTATAATTAACATACCCATTTGGAAACATTTTATATGTATATATGAGATTATGAAATACGGGTATTAAAATATTTTATATGGCATCTGAGTTTTATGCATGCATCATGAAATTATTTTATGGGGAGTATTACCTGTATAATGTCTTGCAGAGATATGGTACCCCGGGGCTACTGGTTGTAGCAGACTATTTTTCGATGGATTACAGGTACACATTTCATTTCACATGTATCTCGGAGTTGTCCATACATAGGTCTTGGTATTAGACCGCACATGGGCCTCGGAGTTGGACCCCCCATTGTGTTTCAAAGTTGTCCGTCTTGGGTCTTGGTATTTATTTCCGTCTATGGGTCTCGGAGTTGGACCGCCCATATGACGAGGACCCTTAAGGCGAGGACCCATGTACGTTGGAGTTGACCAATACATGTGCCATATGTATTTCGGAGTATGACCATACATGGGGTCGGAGGTGGACCCATGTGCGTCTCGGAGGTTGACCGCGCACGTGCTCATGTATTTCGGAGTTGACCAAATCATATGGATTTGACATAGCATACATGAGTATTTTATATTAAACATTTCATATTTGATTATGATTGTATGAGCATGCATGGGGTACCTGGAATGTACACTCCACCCGATTTCGGAAGTGAGGAAGTATAGGTATGTCCGAGTTTAAAAAATAAAATCTCCCCATTACTGATATATTGATGATTTATTACTGGACATGCATGAAATATTTTTAAATGTAGCATACATCATTGATTTAATTGAGAACTGTGCATGGAGTATACTCCTACTGAGCTAGTTGTAGCTCACCCCGTTTCCCCTTTCTCTTTATAGATTAGGTAGTGATTATGCGTATTGTTGTGACTTGAACGGGAGGTGTGTATTTCCAAGGAGTTCAATGAAAAGGTTTTTCCTTTACCCTCATTACTTTAATTAGTTATTCTGTATATTGAGTAGACAGGCTGAGATCAATTTGATTTGATATAAAAATCAAATAATTGTAACTATTTGAATTATAAATTATTTTGAAGGTTTAATTGTGTTTTTATAAATATTAATCTATTCAGGGGTACCCAAATTATATTTAATTGATTTATTTCATTTTAAATTGATATTTTATAATTAATGATTCTAAAACTAAGAATTTTCTTTCAAATTTTATTTATTTTCTTAAAATTCACATGGTCAATTTTTGGGGCATGACAGAAATCCGAAGAGCAATTTGAAGATCAAAATCAAGAGTTAGAGCATAGAAGATTGCATGATATTCAATAAGAGATTGAGTGTGTTATTTCTTTTTTCTAGGAATTTTAATGTCTTCTTCAATTGTAAATCTGGATTTAAAGAACATTATGTCTAACTAATTCTTCTGTTCATCTAGGGGTCTTATGAACCCAATTTTCTAATATGTGTTTATCTAATTTACTCCTCGTGATTGCAATTTACAATTATATTATTTGTTCTAATATTTTTTGTTAATTAATTGCTTGATCATCAATTAATCTATAGAGGCATAGAGGTAGCTTTGAGAGAATTATATATATGTTTGTCTTGATCAAATAGCATGCATAGTTTCTAGGCTGAGAGGTATGATTCATAAGTATGTGATCCATAATTGATATGCTTCATGAGTAGTGATTTAATCTAATTGTCATAGAGTGTGATTAGGTTAGGTTATTATATTATATCTAGTTTACTTGAAAGATAAATGCATACATAGTTTGGATTCAATTGATTATATAATTTGTTGCTAATTATATGGGGTGAAATTTAGGGATTCACAATGTGTGGCCAAGTCTTTTATTAATCTAGGGGTCTTATGAGCCCAATTGTCTAATATGATCTAAATTATCTCCCCATTTATGTTTTCAATTAAGACTTTATTATTTGATTTGAATTTGATTGCTTAATAATTGTTTGATAATTGCTGTAGCAATGCTGCAGCAAAATATACCAGTAACTCGAATTTCAAAAATTCACAAAGGATTCTTCCGAATCTGCAATGTTTATATATTCTATGACTCAATTAAACATATTCCTATGCAAAACTGAATCTAAGAACAACGTTCATGCACAAATTCTTTTGAGTTATGTGAGATAATTATATATTCCTATATCAATTTCTTCACACTATTCTAGCTTATTCTAACTTAAAATTAACCTTTCCAGATTCAATTTCAGTCTATTATCCTATCAATTGTTGATCAAACAATCAATAAGAATGAATCAATTAATCAAGCGTAGAATAACTAGCATCCTTTACCAAGCAAAGCACATTTTTATGAAATTAAAGCACAAAGTCTACATACACTTGCATATCCACAACCCTAACTGAATGAGAATTTAGCCAAGCATATTTATAAAATTAAACATCAAATTATATATGCTCAAAATCATATCCATATGGTTTAGAGAATTTAGAAGAATCAAATAATAAAGAAATAATGAAATAGATAAATAAATCCCTTAAATCAACCCTAAACCAATTGGATTATGATCCTTTGTCTCGTTCTTGCTTTCTCTTCAATGAAAGTCCTTGCAAATCAAGCTTCAATTGATCTCTTTCCAAAGTCAAATTGATGCTCTGTTTTGCCTCTCCTTCCTTGCACCAAATCTGTCCAGAATTTGGGGCTGCTATCTGCTGTGTTTTTCCTTCTTGCTGCTGCTGATTTGTTCTTTGTTTTCTGTCGCAATTCTGGTTGTTCCTCGCTGCTTCGCTGCTGCCCAGATTCTGCTGTATATGTGTTTTATTTTCTGCCGCAGAATGCTCTTCCAATCAGCCCCTGTTTTTGCTCTTTTATATTAGGTTTAATTGGAGACAAATTTTGGTGTGTGAATTTCCAATATTATCCCTAAAAAGGTGAGTTAATGAAAGCCCAAAATTGTCCTTTTGTTGAGAGTCCAAATCAGCCTTTAAATTTTAACTCCAAGTCAGCCTCTGTTTTCTGCGTTGATTTCCTGATATGATTTTGCTGCAGCAATGCTGTAGCAAAGCTACAGCAAAGTTGTATTTTTGAATTTTCTTTGTTGTTTTCTTTATTTCCTGCAAGGGCAATGAAAATATAATGAGTGCACATCAAAATATAATTCTTTTTGACACATTTCATAATTATTTTGAATTTATTATCAAAGAATTCATTTAAATCACAAAATCCACAAATAGTGTATAAATGATTATAATGTGTGGATATTCCCAAATTAACAAGCAAGTATTTATGAATAAGAGCTAATAATACTCTAATAAATTAGAGTTATCAATAATCAATTATTCTATAGAGGCATATAGGTAGCTTTAAGAGAAGTGCTTGTATGTTTGTCTTGATCAAATAGCATACATAGTTTCTGGGCAGAGATGTATGATTCATACGTATATAGTCCATAATTGATGTCCTTCATAAGTAGTGATTTAATCTTATTAGTAATTTAATCTAATTAGTATAAGAGTGTACTTTGGTTAGGTTATTATGTGTTGTTTACTTAAGAGAGGAATGCACGAATAGTTTATAATTAGTTGATCATATAGTTTGTGCCAAATAATTGGGAAGAAATTTGGGGATTAAGAAGATTGGGGGAATAATGAATACCTAGGTTATATCTCTCTTATATATTTTCTTTAGTTTTAGTTATTATCTTCCATTGTCCAATTAGTGATAGTGATTTTCGTATTAGTATTCTGCAATTAATTATACTGTTTCATGTGGGTTCGACATTAGTACTTTAAATACTATCAGTTGTACACTAACTCATGCACTTGTGGTTTAGCTTGTCAAGTTTTTGGCACCATTTTTGGGGATCAATTTAGGACACGGCAAAGAGGTCTCGGGTTGAAATTTGGGATTTGCAAACTTCCGCAAGCTACGACGATGAAATATTTGAGTTGTGATAGAAGTCTTTCGGGTTACATAGTAGAAATCGAAAATGAGTGCGCTCCGTGGCATGAACTTACCTGAGCCGCGGCCTGAGCAAATTTTTAACACCAAAACCCTTTCCCACAAGCAAATTTTCAAATCAAAAACACATTTTCTCAAAAATTTTCAACCCTAACATCCATTTTCTTTACCTCCTTCACACACATCTATACCAAAATCACAACTTCACACAAATCTCTCAAATTTCTCATTTTTCTTTACTTCCTAACCATTATTCAAGCAATTGTTGGAGTTTTTAAGGGGATTGGAGCAAGCTCTCATCACATTGGAATTAAGTGTTCATAACATTCACAACTTCATCTCTTTAAACCTCAAAGCTCAAGTAAGTGCTTCCAAATTCTTTTGTCAATTTGGTAATGTGAAAATTTTGGACTTAGTGAAGTGGGTATATTTTGGATTTTGAAACATTACTTTGGAAATTTCAAATCTTGAAGATTTTAAAAGTTTGATTTAAAATCCTGTATGTGGCAATATTTTGTATATGCCAAACTCGTGCTCACCACCCACTATAGCACAGTGATAAGGGAAAGGGCAGTAGTCTTCTATGCCATCCTCACCAGCAAGCCAATGGATGTTGGGGCAACGATAAATGAGAAGATTAAGTTGTGTGGATCAAAATTGAGATCTACCTTTGCTTTTGATGCACAAAAACTTGATAGTCAAATTTTGTATTTTATATAAAGCTCGCAAGTGCACGAATCACTTATAGTAAGCGACAAGTATACTCCCAAGATCGTCTCTCAAGGAATTGCGGTGGTTCTAAAACGTTATTTATTTTCTTATTTAGTCGAACAAACAATCCTAAACATTCTAACAGTTGTCAATTGAAGAACAGATCGTAAATTCAGAATTAAATTGAAAACTAAAATAAAATGAAAATAAAAGTGATCACAACCAAGGGGAGGATGATGGATGTAATTGGGAATATTAGTTTGCTATCCATTCATGGCAAAAACAAATTAAGCATTCAATTAGAAGTTGGATTTAATGATTTTTTCGCTAAACCTAGAAAATCCCAAATCAATGGCAATTTTCACTACGATCAACTAATTAACGTCTTTGGCCCGGATCATTAACTAATCAATCGGAATTAGCTCAAGGAAATAATTCTAACCACCTAAACTAACACAAATCAATGCAATCAATTTAGGCTCTTGTTCATAATGCACAATTAAGCAAAGATGGCGTTTCTAATGCTTAATTCTAAAATATTCTTTCTAATCACAAACTAAGGTTTGGTCCACCATCAATTCACAATCAGAAAATAATAAGAACATGAACAAGAAATAAATCCAAATCATATATAATTAAATTACAAAATTGTTCTTCCAATCATTGGAAGCAATACTAACATCCCAATATACATATATTAGCCAACCATAACTAAATTGGTGTCAATCAATTTAGTCATGGAGGCAAACCACAAAATCAGAGAAGAAAAAGATATTACAATAAAAATACCCTAATGAATCTTCTAGCTCCAAATCTTTGAACTTGATTGATCCTCTTTCTCAAATCCTTGGAGTAGCTTCAACAATGGAGGGTCTCCTCTTGATTTTGGGTTGGTTTTTGGGTGGAAAACCCTTGCTGCAGTAGCAGCAGAGGTGGGAGAGAAATTGGCTGCAAAAACTTGTATTTGGGAGAGGTATAATGTTGTATTTATAGGGGGAAAGAAGTGGAATACGCGTTTTAGGATTTCTGGGCAATTTTGGCACCTCCCGCCGCGGCACAGGTTTTTCCCGCCGCGGCGCGTGTTGAATTTTGGCTCGTTGGTTCAAAACAGAAACCTCCCCGCCGCGGCGCACAATAATCATGCCGCGGCGCGCCATGTTTTCATGATTTTCCAGGATCAACCCGAGAGCCTCTCGCCGCGGCACACAATTTTCCCGCCGCGGCGCACGTTGTTTTAATGCGCTGTAAATGCCCTTACATAGTATGTTGATTCTCGATGTAAGGCTTACGTTGCTAAGCCTTTGTTTGTCCCCCTTACATAATAAATGACATCCAATGTAAGGCTTACATTTTTAAGCACTTTGCTTCACTTTTGCTCTCTTTTTCCACATTTCTTCCCAAACCTACAAAACACAAAAAATACCTTCCAAAACACGAAAATAATAAAATAAAAGATAAAATGAATGCTTAAAAACATAACAAAATATAGGTCAAAAATGTGTTCATCAGCTTTCCCACAACTCATAACATTTCTATATGCCAAGGTCGGGATTCAAACAAAGGAAGGCAAAATTATTGTGCAACCGGGAGAACCACTCACATCATCGTTCATTGACAACCTTACAAATGGCTCCAAAACTACCCAACCAATCAAGAAACCTTCCAAAGCCTAAATGAAGGAGCAATTGCAAGGCTTACAACAAGACAGTACCTACATGAAAGCCTTCCTTGCTCAACAACAACAATGGTTAAGTGGATATATGCAATACCAATCTGACTGCATGTAAGCCTTAAACATGCAACAAAGGCTCCACCTAACACACCATGGCTTTAACTTCAACCAATTGCCGGCATTCCCTACTTACTAAGGAGGGGACTTCAACATGGAGGATTGAAAGTGTGGGGGCGCCAACCTATGTTTTCTTTGATGAGTGACACATATTAAGAGGTATACATAAGCTCAAACAAAGCAAGAATGTGCATAATGGCAAGGAGCACTTGTGACCATGAAGTACATAGCATCACTTGACCATTCAAAAAGGGGGGTAAGTCTTTCTTCTCACCTTTTTTATTTTTGTTAATGGATAGCACATTGGGGACAATGTGAAACTTAGATTGGGGGTGGGGAAAAGTTACTTTTCTATTTTATGAGCATGCAATTTTAACATTAATTTTTAGTTTCGGTTTGTTTTTGTTAGTTTTAGGTTAATTACCCATGGTCAATTTAAACATGAGTGAATTAAATGACATTTAAAACTGACATTTAGAAAAAATTATAGTTATTTTAGTTGAAATATTTATTTAATTGTGAATTGACTTTTGTGTGAAACCCTTATGATTTGTGGTATGAAAACATGTTTATTTGAGTATTTGGACCCTAGAATGCATGAAATTTTTATGAATATGTCAATTGCAACAAACCTTAGAACCTATTTTAAATGATCTCAAAGAAAAATCATAGGGTATACTTTGCTTAGGAAGTGATCTAGGCCTTCTTTGGAACGTTTAAACCTTTCAAGCCAACCAAGAAAAGCATATCATTAGTTCACCCCTTTTGAGTCTTAATATAGCCACGTGTCATACCATATCTACTATAGTGATCCCAATGAGCTATATGTTCTATTAACTACCTTTTAATGATTTCTAAGAGACTTTACCATGTGCATACACAAAGTGGAAAAAAAATTAAAAGGGAATACCACCTAAAATATAACATATAACTGAATTCCTACCGATTCTTTCATGACCTCTCACATTAACCTTGCAGTACAACCTTATTAAAGGCCTTTAATCTTAAGTAAAGTGAACACCCTATATTAATGGATAGTGAATTAAAAAATAGGCATATTAGATTTGTAAATTAGGAACATGCTCAATGTATACTAAATTCTCTAAAATAATGACATTATTTTGTGAATGTCATGTATAAAAATGTCCAATACAAAACTTAAAGTTAGCAAATTGAATGAATGTTTAAGAATTGAGCACAAAGTGATATGAATGTTTAAATTATGATTGACCAAAAGTAATCTTGAAACTATCTATGTGTTGGGATTTAATTGTATTTTCTAAGATAAAATGTGAGAATTGATATTTGGATAATTAAGTTTAGTTGAGTCAGTCTTTTAATTTAGCAGAGTCAAATGTTTGTGGGTACCATTATTGGAAACTCTCACGAGACTATAAATCATCTACTAAGGCCACTAGGGGCTTAAAGGCTTGCTACATATGCTGAAGGCAACTGTGACTATCTACGAAAATGATCTTTTTAGATTAGGATTTTATTTTTTCACATGACATCTAACTTAGAATTTAACACTTTTCTAGCTAGAGACCAGCTAGAAGCTGTTTGGGAGTTGTGATGCATGTTTAAAATACTAGATTATTCTATACTTATTTAGAATTAAAATGACAGTTTAGGACCTAATCATGTGCATTTGATTGATTTATCACACAAATATAGTTTTCGGAGTTATCGGATATATTTGGATGAATTTTAGGTATTTTGAGCTTAAACAACAAAAAAATGTACATCATGCGACATGGCAAGTGTGGTGTATGGCAAGCAATTGGTGCACAGATAGTCGTGCCTCGGCCCAAGTTACTTGGCGCAGAGGCCTAGCCCTCTAAAATCAAATGTGCAATTTTTGAAGAACAGCTTGTGCCGCAGTTGTGGATACATCGAGCTACGATGGTGACTTCTCAGACTACACTCATGTTGCTAGTATACAAGCTTGCACTATGGCGGTGGACTACTTGAGCCATAGCCCGCGTACAATTTGTGCAAATTTTGGACTTGTTTTCTAGTATCCTATTTGTTTTAGGAATTGTGTATGTCTATAAATATAATGTTAGATTCCTAGACTAGGTATACAAGAATAATAGAGTAGAATAGAATAAAAAAGAGAGAGAAAGCATAAAATTGAGTTTAACTTGTAATCAACTTTCAAGAGAAAAATCCAGTAGAATTATAATTTGAAGATCAAGAGTGGAGGCATAGAAGTTAGAGTGATATTCTTCAAGAGATTGCTTAATAATTGTTTGATCATCAATTATTCTATAGAAGCATGTAGGTAGCTTTGAGAGAAGTGCTTGTATGTTTGTTTTTATCAAATAGCATACATAGTTTCCAGGCAGAGATGTATGATTCATATATATGTGGTCCATAATTGATGTCCTTCATAAGTAGCGATTTAATCTAATTAGCATGACAGTGTAATTAGGTTAGGTTTCTATATTATGTGTGGTTTGTATGAGAGAGGAATGCATAGTTTATAATCAGTTGATCATATAGTTTGTGCCAAATAATTGGGGAGGAATTTAGGGATTAACATACTTAGGAGATTGGGAGATTAATGACTACCTAGGTTATATATCTCTTATATATTTTCTTTAGTTTTAGTTATTATCTTCCATTGTCCAAATAGTGATAGTGATTTATATATTGGTATTCTGCAATTAATTATACTTTTTCCTGTGGGTTCGACATTCGTACTTTAAATACTCATCACTTGTACACTGACCCGTGCACTTGCGGTTTAGCGTGTCAATGCTTGGTCAACAAAAATGCTAGTGGAATTAAGCCAAACAAAGCCAAAAATGGGGACTTTTTTATTGGAAAAAGATCAAGGATTATACCATTTCAAACCCCAAATAACCACTTGCAGGTTTGTCTAGCCAAGGATGTAAAACGTGGCCCTTGTTGGGAGGCAACCCAACGAATTTTTACTTGCTTTTATTTTCATTTTATTTTGTTTATTTATTTTAATTTATGCATGTCTAACATAGTTTAACTTTTGTTTGCTAACAAAATTTTGAGTTTTACAAGTTGGGCTATGATGCTGAAAATGTTGAGTTGCAGCTTCATGCTCTTGAGATTGATTTAGAAAACATGAAAATTATGCGAGCTACAGTGCCCAAAATGTTAGGCTGCGGTGACGGGGCTCTCAGGTTGCAAACTAGGAAATACACACAGGCACGCTCCGAGGCATGAAATCACCTGAGCTGCGGCCCATATGCATTAACCCCCCAAATCTGAGCATTGGTTTAAATTTTTTGACTTTTGCTTTAACATTGCACACTATATCTAGTAAATTTTTGTGTGTTAGACAATGAGAGATATACATAAACTCCAATAAAGAAGACATATCATGCATGATGGCAAGGAGCAATTGTGAACCATGAAGTACATAGAACCACGTCACCATTAAAAAAGGAGGGTAACTTTTTTCCTTTCCCTTTATTTTTCTTTACTCATGGCATAGAACATTGGTGACAATGTGTATCTTAGGTTGGGGGTGGGAAAAAGTTGATTTTCTAATTTTTGCATATGCAATTTGTTTAGTTTGTTTTTCTTAGGATAATTATTTATAGTCAATCCAAACATGAATCAATGAAATGATAATTAAATCCAATATTTAGAGAAATTTAAAATTGCTTTAGTTGAAAAATTGATCTAGATATGCATTGAACTTTGTATAAAACTCTTATGGTTTGTGATATAAAAGCATGTTTGTTTGAGTATTTGGATCTTATTATGCATAACTTTTTATGAGCATTTCAAAGTCAACAAACTATAGAACCTATTCTAAATGAACGCAAAGTGAAATCATAGGGTATACTTTGCTTAGGATGTAATCTAGGCCATTTTTGGAACATTTGAGCCTTTCAAGTGAACCAAGGAAATCATTCATTAGTTAGCTTTTTGAGACTTAATAAATGTAGCCCATTTTTTGTGCCATATCTGCTGTACTAAAATAAGCCATGTCTTTTATTAATCACCTTTTAATGTTTTCAAGAGACTTTACTATTTGCACACATAATTGGAAAAGTATAAAAGAAAATAAACCCAAAATGACAATATATAATATGATAGGTTGGGAGTTGTATGATAAATTCTTAAATTTGTGAAAAAGGATAAGGTTATAGTGAGCTATGTTAAAAAAAAAAAATTGTGCCAAGAGTGGCAATGATAAAAGTTGTAAAGTTAGTAGAACAAAGCACTTATAGATAGGTGAATGAAGTAAAGGGTTATATTGTATGTGAAGAGGCTTGATGTCTTGAGGTTTTTAAGAAACATGTGCTTTTGTGCTCACAAGTAAGTAAGTCTCTTATTTTGATTTTCCTCTCCAGTCCTTCATTACCCCATATCTTAGCCTTATATTACAACCTTGTTAAAAACCTATTGATTCTAGGTAGAGTAGCTATCCTATATTAGTAGAGAGTTAATTGAAAAGTAGGCGTATGAAGTTTGTAGATAGGTGCACTCTCATTCATATATATGGCATCCATATAATCTTGGGTTAATGGCACTGTTTCATGAATATCATGAATAAAAATGTTCAATACAAAAATTATAGTTTGTGGATTGAATGGATGGTCAAGAGTTGAGCACAAGGTGATATGAATGTTTAAATCATGCTTGAATAAAAGCAATATTTAAATTATCTATGTGTTAAGATTTAACTATATTTTCTAAGATAAATTGGGAGAATTGATGTTTTGGTAGTTAAAGGTTAGTTGAGTCTTTCTCTTATTTTAGTTGAGTTAGATGTTTGTGGGTACATCATTGCAAACCCTCACTAGACTGCAACTTGTCCACTGGGCCACCTAGGGTTTAAAGGCTTATTTCATACGCTAAATGCAGCTGTGACTATCTACAAAAATGATCAATTTTTAGTTTAGGTTTTATTTTATTATGTGATCTTTGACTTATTTTATCCCTTTTATGGTTGGAGACTAGCTAGAAGCTGGTTGTGGGTTGTGATGTGCGTTTGAAATTTGCGATTATTCTATGACTATTTGGGATTAAAATAAGGATTTATGACCTAATTATGTTCATTTTATTGAATTATTGCACAATTATTGTTTTCGGAGTTACTGCGTTTATTTTGATAGATTTAAAGTATTTCGAACTTAAACGAAAAATACAAACGTCATGCGACACAATACGGTGTGGTGCAAGGCAAGCAAATTGGTACACAAGCACTCGCACGCTAACCTAAGCCTATTGGCATCACGGCCTGACTCTCTCGGATCAATTTGTACATTTTTGAAGATAAACTTGTGTTGCGGCGTGAAGTATGCTGAGACGCGACGATGACCTCTTGGGTTACAATTATATTCATAAAATTCAACTTGTACTGCAGCATTGGATTGTTTGAACCGCAGTGCGTATAGAGTTTGTGTAATTTTTAGACTTGATTTCTGTCATCCCAATTTGAACCAAATTCTATTGTGTCTAGATTTTATGTGTGCTTATAAATGTATTGTTAGAATCCTAAACATATATAAAGAAAAAATACGTAGAATTAGATCAGATTTAATCTACCTTCAAAGAACCAAAAATCTTGGAGATATTGTAGAGAGAAATTCAAAGTGCAGTTTGAAGATCAAAATCAAGAGTTATAGCATAAAAGATTGGGTGATATTCATCAAAAGATTGAGTGTGTTATTTCTTTCTTCTTTCTTCTAGGAATTTTAATGTCTTCTTTAGTTGTAAATATGGATTTAATAAACATCATATCTAGCTAATTCTTCTATTAATCTAGGGGTCTTATAAACCCAATTTTCTAACATATTTTGATCTAATTTACTCCTCCTTGTGATTGCAATTTACAATTATATTATTTGATCTAATATTTTTTGTTAATTAATTACTTGATCATCAATTAATCTATAGAGATATAAAGGTAGCTTTGAGATAAATATTTAGATGTTTGTCTTGATCAAATAGCATGCATAGTTTCTAGGCTAAGAGGTACGATTTATATGTATGTGATCCATAATTGATGTGCTTCATGAGTAGTGATTTAATATAATTGGCATAGAGTGTGATTAGGTTAGGTTATTATATTATATCTAGTTTACTTGAGAGAGGAATGCATGTATAGTTTAGATTCAATTGATTATATATTTTGTTGCTAATTATTTTAGGAGAAATTTAGGGATTCACATGCTTAGGAGATTGGGAGATTAACGAATATCAAGGTTATTTCTTTCATTCATATTTCTTCGCTGCAATTTGTGTCATTGAGGCTTAGCTTTTAGTTAATTAATTTCAGCTTTTATTTCTTGTTGTCCAAATAGTGGTGTGAATATTCAGATTGGTACTTTATTATTACCTGTACTTTTTTCTATAGGTTTGACATTTTATCTTTAAATACTTATCACTTGTACATGTCCCATATTCTTGCAGTTTAGCATGGTCAACTTTTGGATTTCCAATCGGAGTTCTGGTATGGGAGATATGTCAAAGTCAAAGTTTCTTTTAAAAAAGTCAACTTTGGAGTTATAAGGTGCTTTTCACTTTTTGTACGACAAAGGGATGCTTGTCGGACTCTTTTGAGTTTGTGTGGAGACACCTGGGCATTAGGATTCTTTCTGAGCCTTTGCACTTCACCTTCTAGAATCAAAAAGTTGTACTTGGATATCTTTCCTACCACCAATCCTTAGTAAGCATTTTGTACCTGTACTTGTGCTACTGTGTGTTGGAGGCACCGATTATACTCCATTATGAAGGATGGGTGGACATATACGCACTGGCTACTATGGGTGTACATAGAGAGGTGGATAATGATGGATGGAGGGTGGTAGTGGCCGAGTGGAGGAGTGAGGACTCGTTCGGAGGTGAAGTGTTTGGCGGAGTGTCGACTAGAGGTGGTGTGGCCGACAGTGGTCAGCCATGTGCTGCCAAGAAGGGATTTGTTAGGTTTTGTGCTTCCTGGAGTAGCTGTGTTTGGCCATGTGTCGCTCGAAGGGGGCTTGTTCGGCCATCTGCCATCTAGAGGAAGTGTGTCGTTTGCCCGTGTGTTGGCTAGAGGGGTGTCATCCAGCCACGTGCTGCTTAGAGGGGGTCCGTACAATCATGTACAGACTGGAGGGTGTCTGTATGACCATGTACTGACCAGAGGGGGTTCATCTAGCCATGTGTCATCTGACAAAGGGCTGCTTGGTATTTACCATCCGAATTTGGCCTGTTTAGCAACTTGCCATCCGAGGAGGTCTTGTTTGGTGGCTTGCCATCTGGGGAGATCTTGTTCGATTGCTTGCCTTCTAGGGATATGCTGTTTGGTGAGATATTGTCCGTGATGGCGCTGCTTGATGGGTTGCCGTTACGTAGTGGCGTTCTACTAGAGGGTTATTTACCTTGAGGATAGTTCCTTCCATGCACCTCGCTTGGCAAAGTTATAGTTGGGGAGTCTCGACTTGAGTGATGAGTGCCAGCTCATCAACAATCTGATCTTTTAGCTATTCGCAATTGCGTAAGTGTAGGGTCTCAACACCACTTTTGGGTGTATTCGACTCTCTAACACTTAAGATTTTCTTTGTAATCCTCTTTGTGACCTGTGAACTTCTTTCTCTCATTAGAATAAAGTATCTTGGGTGTGCAATAGCTTGGACCTCTTGGAGAAGTCCATGTAATGAGGGATTGTGTCTTGATCGCATCAAGTTCTGGATAGATTAGTACTTGATAGATTCTATGTTTTGACTTGTGTTCAAACAAAGTCTAGATTATAGTCACACAACTAAACCCTTAGGAGGGTACTTAATGGCAGAGATGCACAGAGGTGCATTGTAAGAGGTGTACGTTCTTTGGTGAAGGATATCATGACACAACTTGAAAGGTAGTGGGTAGAGCTCTGTGGCCCGTTAGATAAATGTTTGTACTTTACAACCTGTGAGGTAGACCTTTGAATTTTTCTGTTGAGTATAGTGGAGAGTTTGGAAGATTTCACTTGGTGCTAATTGCGCATTTTCAATAGGTCTTAGAGACTGGAGATGACTTGGCACTTTATGTGCTTATGATTCTATATTTTATGATTCTTCACTCTCACTTAGTTCGTGTATGAGTGGTTCTAAAGATTGCCTTTTCAGACTTTATGTTTCTATGTGCAGATTTCTCTTTCACCAAAGTGTTGGGACTTGGTGAGTCTTTCTTTCAGTCTTGTAGACTTTAATTTTGTATGGATCCTTAATGAAAAATCAATGGATATCTTCTTGATTTTCTATTTGGAGCATGTTTTGTACCTTTTACTTTTGCATGGCAAGTGTAACTTATTTTTGTTTCTGCGTGGCATATGCTATGCGTCTTTGAATGGAGTGTGTACTGCACTTAGCCTTTAGCTTGCATTCAGAGTTCCTCCACATGGGGGAGTGGATGTTGCATGGACTCTTCCTAGTTCTAAGGAATGAGGGGTGTCGGCATTGTGAGATGGTAGTTTTGGATAGAAAGCAATCTAAATGGTGTTCCGTCCAGCATGTGTTGTTTGGCCAAAGCCCAATTGGTTAGTCCTAGTGTGGATCAATCCTGGTGGGTTGGGATTGTTCAACCAGCTTTATTGATTGGGCAATTGCATGAATTTGTGTAGTGTAGGTGCGTATTGCATTGCAATTTTATGGCGTAATTTTTTCTAAGTCTGGGTGGCCCATCGAGGTCCCTATATTGCCAACCCCTTGCTTGGGGTGCTTGTAGCTTGATCAAGTAGTCCAAGCATGGAGTTTTAGACTTAGAAAAATTTCTCAATTTTTGAAGGTGGTGATTGTTGTTCTTGTGGAGGCACGTGCGCTTTAGTTGGGACTCATGGTCCTTATGCCAAACTTCTGTTCATGCATGGCAATTTTCTTCTCCCTCTGGGGAGTTCGAACTGGAGTAATGAAGCTATGCATGGTAAGTACCTTTTAGGGGGTGCAGAGCCTATCATTGGGTTGCAGCCCATTTCTAGTGCACTAGCCAGGCTCTCATTCCTGATGCAACAAGTGAGGGAAGTGGAGTTCTGGAGATTGAAACTGTGCATCAAAGATGTCGTCTACGGGCTGTAGAGCCCATCAAAGGCTTGTAGCCCATTCTGGTGCACTAGTCAGGTTCCCACTCCTAGCATAATTCATGGGGGGAGTGGAGTCTTGGAGATTAAAGTTGTGCATTGATAATGCCGTCATGGGGTGCAGAGCCCATCATAGGGTTGTAGCCCATTTTTGGTGCAGTTGTCGGGCTTCCACTCCTAGCGCAACTAGTGGAGGGAGTGGAGTCCTAGATAAGTTAAGTTGTTCTTGTTGAAAGCCATTTGGGATAGTTCCTACTATAAGAATGCTACCCACTCATGGCACACTAGCTTGGCTGCCCCTCCCTTTATGAGCGAGAGGGAGCGCAGTCCATAGATCCACTACTCCCCACCATTTGTGGGACAGGGTCACCGTTCAAATATTGTTGGGTGTTGTGCTTAACGGATCCTGCCAAGTCCGAGCTACCCTTTGGTGTTACATTTTACGTTTTGGAGAATGATGGAGAATTCAAGTGGAGAAAGTTATTTCTGGAGGCTGTCATACCTTAAGTGCTCCTTTTATTCCTCTACCAAAAATTAGAGATTACATGAAGTAGACTTTTGTCTAAGGTGGGAGCACTTTTGTTCCTCCATCCTTGTGGGATACTATTTCTGTCCTTTGTAGAGGGAAATGATATTTTGGGGCATAGCCCTCAATTGTGTGTGAAGATAAACTTTTTGAAGTTTTGTTGTGGGGTCTTCTTGGCCAAAGTTCACCTATTAGGTGTTTTCTTTCCGTGCACTATGTACCCTTTTTAATTTGTGAGGACTTGGAACATTGTTCTTAGCTTCTAGTGTGTGAGCGAACACATGCATTGTTCAACTATTGAGTGGAATACATTTGGGAAGAATGCATTGTTTCTGCAAGTCTGGGTACAGACTTGATCGATTCCTAGACTTATTTCAAGAGTACTCTACAAGGGTACTCTTTGGGATTTTCTTGGAGGTGTGTACATGATGTATTCTAGTTAGGGACCTTTTTTGGTTCATAATCTCATCTGTAGGGTGCAACCTTACTACTTTTGTGCAAGGTGGTGCTGTACATTTGGAAATAGGTTGGGTACCTTTGGTGAGGCGTTGCGTAGGGAACAGAGCATGGTTGACCACTCGCGGCATAAGCCTCTTCGGCCCAGCCCTGTTCGACAAGCACCTATCTCGTCTTGCCATTCCTATCTAGTTGGCCATATTTTTGTTTGTTTGAGTGCAACCTTTTATGTTAGGTAACTTTCGTCTGGCCAACCACATTTTCATTCAGCCATTACTAGCTGGGTGGCTTGTGTGTCCATCTAGGTGGACGGCTGGTAGTTGGGAGAACAAAAGTTGTTAATTTGATTTCTTTTATGTCAGATCTTGTCACATTTGGGTGAATCATTTTTTATTTTGGAGGTGATTTCATCTAACCAAATGTTGCTTGCGAAGCCCTCAGTCTATCAGCCCCCAGCTTGGTGTGCTTACATTAGTCAAGTCATCCAAGTGTATGTTGATCTTCCATTTGTAGCTGAGGAGAGTTTCTTCAAAATTCATGGATGATCTTTTGCATCATATCAAGAGTGTTTTGTAACATCATATGATGGGGAAACCTTTGGTTGGACAGAATCACTCGGTAAGGTTGTGGCCCATCCGATAACTCAATATCCTTGTCTGGAAAAGCTGAGGTGTACCCTAGAAGGGTCTGTGGTAGGCAACGATGGCTTGGACAACAAGATTGGATGGCCATGTTTTCGCTATCAAGACTTGGTCTTCATGATCTGTCATGTTGGGTGGTGTGGCCTTTTGGACTACACTTTGCCCTGTTCGATACGGCCTGATTAGTGGCATCTTGGACTAATTCATTGAAATGTGAAGGTGTAGGTCTCATGCCTGTAGGTTAGAGGTAATATGGACATCACTGTCTATAAGGCATCAGTCATGTTAAAAAGTGTTAGAGTGGACTATGCGGTCTGTTAGGCAATGGTCTAGACTGTACAACTTGCTAGGTGACCTATTAGGCTATAGGTGTTCGCTATCGTGCTCTAGCTTAGAAGGTGTTGTAGAGAGTTCTTGTTGACAAGAGATAGTTTGGGAGCTTGTAGCTTTGGTAGGCACTCTAGGATGAGCTAGCGCATGTTTACTACCATGTACAGATGAGTTTTCATCCATGCTCCTCTTATGTGAGCCATTCAGACTCTTTATGATGTAGTTAGTGTAGAAGTAGGTTAGAACGCTTTGGATGTGCATGGAGAGTGAAGTCCATCTTGTGGTTCTCCATCTAGAGGTTATCTGTTCGGTGATTTCTCAACAGAAGGGCCATGAAGAGGGAAGCCGTTCGGTGTGCCACATAGAGGGAGGCCCTCAAATGGTGGCTTGGACTGGGCAGTGGTGGATGCCGTTTGGACCATCTCGTCATGAGGATTCTAGAATCAGATTTGGTTTTCTAAGAATCGACCTAAAAATGGGTGAACTGGACCCCTAATTGTCTATTGTCTGTTTGGCGAACTGGTTCAGTCTGGTTTGATTTTTTCTGTTTCTAGGCAGGATCTGTCTGTGCAGCCACCACTGACAGGGGTGGCACATGAGGGAGAGTGTGGCTCAACTCTTTGTTCGTTAGGCCCCAAAATTTGGGTACAAACTAATTGGGACGTGATCTTTATGATGGTGGTTCGATTTTCTGAAACAATGCAAGGATTTTTAGATTCTAACAGGAAGTACTCGTCTAGACAGAAAAGTGGGAGGTTGACCCATTTTTGGGTTGTGCCGACATCAAAAGGTGATTGGGCTTTTCTATTTGGTGGCCAAGGAAGCTTCACTTACTGGAGGTGTTGAAAATCGAGCTATCATTTGGTGGTGGTCGCTATGGGAGCCACACTCCCTTTTTGTGATTTGTCTTGTATGTGGTATTTTCTGACGATGATTTCCTTTCTTTTTTCCACATATTAAATTTTATTTTGAATCTCTTGGTTTAGGGAGTCACCCTAAGGTAGCCTCAAATGTGTTTTTCATCACATCCATACAATCTTCAAATCGTGCTTTCCTTTGATAAGGGGGTCGAGCCCTAATGTTGATGGACCACAGCGAGTGTAAGGCCTGTTGTGTGGATAGGCTATGAGAGCACAGACTACTGTGCATGTGATCGATCTTCTTGGTTTCCTTATAGAGTGGAGTTCCAGAACTTGTGGGAGGATTTGTCTTCGTAAGGAAGATAGAGGGTGGAGTTTGCATGGGGAGGGTTTTGTAGGGTACTTAATCAACTTTTTTTGGAGCACTTACTCACATTTCGTTGGAGCACTCCAATAAACCGTTTTCTTAGATTTTTCTTCTCAGATCTACTGGAGAACACAACAATGGATTCTAAAATTCTCTTTTTGAGTTGTCAACAGTAGAACACACTTTGTTCCCATAGACGGTGTCATATGTTAATGCTATTTTTTGTCAACATCAAAATGGGGGTGCACTTCTCCTTGCTGTTGACCTGCAAACAAAGAAAACAAGTTAGGACCTCGGACCACCACGGGGTGTGGTGGCCTTTGGTGCTTCGATGGAAGAAACCTAAGTCTCAACTCTGTGATAATAAAGAGAAGTGTAGATAGAGAGAATATAGGAGCTGTGTATATTATTGGTTATGTTGTTATTAACATCAGACATGTGGGTGAATATGTACAGGGTGCATATATATAAGGGAGGGGATATACTTCTTGTTGGTTACTTACCCAAAGAGATAGACTTATCCTAATATTGGAGGTTATCTCTCTTTAGTTATCTCTTATTGAATAATTATGATATATTTGACACTTAGTTATCTGATGGTTGTTTATTATGAGCAATTGGGCTTATTCTCTTATCGAATAATTATGAGCAATTGGGCTTATTTGCTTACTCAGTGCTCACTAGGCTGAGCTGCGGGTCATATTGTTGAGTATAACCAATAAGAGCGTGCAATTTGGCACGTGTTATTTTAGGCCCAATAATAAATATATTTAATGCAATTTTTTAAATAAAATAAAAATTCATTAATAATGATGAAAGATAGAATCTATATAAATGCATGATCTAACCTAGTGTTCGATTGTTTTAACTGATTTATCGGTTGTATTTTTTTCAAAGCAATAAAAAACTTATTATGTTAGAAAGGGGTTTTGAAGAAATAAATATTCTTTGATAAAAATAAAAGATTATTTGGAGACTTTTACATAAAAAAGAGAGAAAAAAGTGGTATTAAATTTTTCTTAGTACTATTTCTCTATATTTAACAGGATTGAGATAATTGTTATTAACAAAGAGTTATATTTTAAAATATTATATTATTTAAAAGGTTGAAATAAAATTTGCTATGGGCTAAAAAAGAAATAGTAAATTATAAAAAGAATTATGGAATGCCTCATATTATCAAATATTATGATATGATCATTATTAGAGTCAATATTTGAAATCATATGAACAAATGCCCATCTACAACAGAAAAATAGAGCAACAGTATCTATTTAGAGATTTTTTATCAATAAATTGAACAATAGATATTAAAAAAAAACTCACAAAAAATAATTATAATATCTTCTTTGACAAATATTCATATATATATATATATATATATATTTATCTCATTTCACTGGCAACTGTCTCTTTTTTTTAATAATTATATATTTTAACATATTATTTTAAATTTATTTTTCTTAAAGAAATATTAAATAATGCCAAAAAATAATATTTTAACATGAGTAAATAGATTTTTGTACCACAAAATTATGGGGGTTGTTACAAATGTATCCTTAAACTTTTTTTGTTACTTCCATACCACTAAACTTTTCAATTGTAACAAATTTACTATTGACATTAAAAATTTAACGGGGTTTAATGGAAAAGCCATACGTGTGATACACGTATGACTCTGATATCCCTAAGTGTAGCACCCTCTGTTACCATAAAGCTTAATCTTCCAAATTAGAGCTCTAAACCTACCCTAATCTCTCCATCGATCAACCCCATTATGAAGAACAACATTGTCGTTAACGAGTTACAAGAAAATGAAAGAAATTACTAATACTCTTCAGTTGCCTAAAACTGTTAACAAGTTGAGCTTTGCTAGTTTCAAGCAACTCAGAACCCTGATCACCAGCCTCCGCTGCCTTCTCGAAATTACAAATAATGACATCCACTATCTCCTTGAGATCCTTGTTCCTCATCACCATCTTCAGATCAAAGATCTCATGGTTCTTGTAACTCGTTGATGAATCTTCCCATTTCTCTAACTTGCTCGTACTTGCCGCATCCTTTGGTAGTGCTGGATAAGGTGGCAAGAAGGCTATAGTTTTAGTTGTAGCAATTGATTCTACTCGCATAGATGATCCAAAATTTGACCTGACACCCATATGGGTTCTAGAACCTCTTTTGAGCTGCTCTTTCTCATCAGAGGAGGAGGTGGTGGTGCTGTAATGGTCACCCCACTCACTACACTGGACCTCCTTTCTCTCAATCTCGATGAAGTCATGTTTAGGATGGTGATGGTTTTCGCCCTTCAATTCAAAGAAATCGTACTCCGATCTCTTGATTTTGATCTCGTCAAGTTACAAGAGTGACTTTGAAGAAGAGTTGGATGAGGATAGGTTGTCTAATGATAATGTAGACTCTGGTGGGAACAAATGATAATTTGGTCTAAGAAGATGAAGTGGTGTTTGATTATGGGCTTGATTGATGGGGAGATTAGAGTAAGTTTAGAGCTCTGATTTGGGAGATTAAGCTTTGGGATAGCAGAAGGTGTTGCACTTAGAGATATTAGAGTCACACATGCATCGCACGTGTGGCTTTCCCGTTAAACCTTGTTTGGTTTTTAACTCCAATGATAAATTTGTTACAATAAAAACGTTCGTTGGTATGGAAGTAACCAAAAAAAGTTCGGTGGTATATTTGTAACAACCCCAATAATTCGGTGGTAGAAAAATTTATGAACACAATTTTGACCTATATTTTGTTATGTTTTTAAGCATTTATTTTATGTTTTATTTTATTATTTTCGTGTTTTGGAAGGTATTTATGTATTTTGTAGGTTTTTGGACTCTTAGAAGAATATTGGATTGAAATGACACAAAAAGAGAGAAAATAGAGTAACAAAAGCTAGAGAATGTAAGGCTTACATTGGGAGTCAAAAACTATGTAAGGGTTACATACAAGGCAAAATCAACGCATGCCTAGGCATGAGAAAATGCGCGGTCACTGTTTTCTATTTTAGAGCCAAAATTCAACGCGCGCCAAGGTGGGCAAAAATGTGCGCCGAGGCAAGCGTGCCAAAACTGCCCAGAAATCCTAAAATGCGTCTGCCACTTCATTCTTCCTATAAATACCACATTATATCTCTCCCAAACACAAGTTTTCACAACTATTTTCTTCATTCCCCTAGCTGCTGTTGTAGCAAGGGTTTTCCACTCAAAATCAAGAGGAGACCCTCCATTGTTGAAGCTACTCCAAGGATTTGAGAAATGGGATCAACCAAGGTCAAGGAATTGGAGCTAGAGGATTCATTGGGGTATTTTTATTGTATATCTTTTTCTTCTCTTTGATTTTGTGGTTTGCCTCCCATGACTAAATTGATTGATACCAATTTAGTTATAGTTGTCTAATTTATGTATTTGGGGATAGTATTGCTTCTAATGATTGGAAGAACAATTTTGTAATTTAATAATATTTGAGTTTTGGATTTATTTCTTGTTCATATTCTTAATATTTCTGATTATGAATTAATGATGGGCCAAATCTGAATTTGTGGTTAGAGAGAATATGTTAGAATTTAGGCATTAGAAATGCCATCTTTGCTTGATTGTGCATTATAAACAAGTGCCTAATTTGATTGTATTGATTTGTGTTAGATTAGGTGATTAAAATATTTCCTTGAGCTAATTTCAATTGATTAGTTAACGGTTCGGATCAAAGACGTTAATTAATTGATTGTAGTGAAAATTGCCATTGATTTGAGATTTTTTAGGTTTAGCGAAAAAATCATTAAATCCAACTTTTAATTGAATTGCTTAATTTTTTATTTCCATGAATGGATAGTGAGCTAAGATTCCCATTTACATCCATCATCCCCACCTTGGTTGTGATTTCTTTTATTTGTACTTTATCTTAGTTTTAAGAATTTACAATCTTTTCTGCAGCTGACAATTGTTAGAATGTTTAGGATTGTTTGTTCGACTGAATAAGAAAATAAATAACATTTTAAAACCATCGCAATTTCTTGAGAGACGATTTTGGGAGTATACTTATCACTCATTACAAGTGATTCGTGCACTTGCGAGCTTTTTATAAAATACAAAATTTGACTATCAAGTATTTGTGCATCAAAAATCTATTTACTCTATGATAAGTACTACTAAAAAAAATGAAAGGCTAGCTAGCGCTGCTTTTTGTGTACAAGAACTAATAACACGTTCAAGGACTAGCACAAGCAAAAAAAAAAGAGAACCAAGCAAGACTACTACTTTAAATTTGATAATTTAAAGGAACTTGCATCATTTTTTTATTAATTATTTTTATATGTATATCAAATATTTAATTGAATAAAAGAATTTCTAAAGTGGGATTGAATTAAGAGAATTAGACATTTAATTATCAAAAGATCATATATAGATATAAACAAAACATCAAAAATAAAACAGTAGATAAATTAATGCTAAATATTAGAAAATATTTTTATGTGTTTAAAAATAAAAGAGTAAAAATTATAGTGAATAAATTTAACTTGTATCAACTTTTTAACAATATGTGATTGTATTTTTAGAAAAATAAATTCAATATAAGTTATTATATTATTGTGTTTGAGAGGCCAAGAATAAAAAACAATTATCTATAATTTTGATTGATTTTTTTAACTTCAAATTGGGTTACATAAGAAAATTTTTAAATTTAAATATTAAGTTATGTTGTTGTATGTATTCAATCAAAAACTATTATTTGTGAAATAAAACTAACTAACCTCCTTAACTTAAAAAATAAACAATCCATGTTTATAAGATGTTCTAAAAATTAGTGATAAAAGGGTAAGAAAAAACCTAATAAGTACATATGCATAAAATAAAAATAATAGTATCACAAAAATTAAAAAGATAAAAGAACAATAATAGTTACAAAAGTAATTACGTGATCAAAAGAAAAAGGAGTCGGCAATAAAAATGGAAGTGTAGGTGATCATATATGCAGTTCATTTTTATGCATGCATTGTTTTATGAAATATCATGCATAATTATCTATTAGGAAATGCAAAAAATTGATGCCATCATTGTGCATGTTTTTTAGAAAAATATTTATGATTGTTATGTTAAATATTCGTTGAAAATATTTTTACGCCTACATGAAATTTTTTGATATAAAATAGGATATTTAAAAAGTATATGGCATTTGAAATTTTATGAATGCATTATGAGATTTAAAAAGTGTTGCCTAAAGGGATGTACAAATTTTTAAAGATGTTGCCAAATTTTCCTTATAGAATTTTCTGAAAAATGGTAAATAGAATTTGGATAAGTGATACCACTAAATAAGTAAAGATACAAATAATAATAATAAGTAAACTTAACATACAAATAATATTAAACATATAAGAAATAGCTTATTCAAGATAAACAACACGTCAATGTTTATTTTTCAATACAAATTATGATTGCTATGCATGGTTACTTCTCAAACAATAAATTTTGAAAACCATATTTCACATAATGTTGTGACTCGCATAAAAAATGTCCAAACTTATCTTTCCCAATATATAACTGCTCATAGCAAAATTTCAAAAACAAATTTTCCAAAATATGTCATAGCTCATAGCAAAACTTTCCAAAACCTTATTTCATAGAAGGCCACAAATTCTATCGTATGAATGGTAGAGCTAATACAAAATGTTACCCGTAGGAGACCAATACAAAATATCGCTTGTTGACAATCAAAACAATAAATCACCCATCGATGATTAGCATGCATGAAGGGTAAGTGCAAGTGAGTCATAAAAATCATAAGATTGAAACTAAAATTTCATACCAAATTATCACATGTCAAAATACGTCGAAACCATATGGTAAGGAACCAAATGCCCTCGAGTACCCAAGGACACTCTCCCACATAGCCCAAAATAAATACGGTATGCTCCTAATCAGAGTTCAATCATAACAATGTCTAAAAGCATTATATTAAATCATTTTTAAAAATTTGTTTGATTTTAAAGTCGAAAGCATAATTCAAAATATGAGGTTTTAACATCAAAAGTTTTGATTGTCATGCATATGAATATGCCCATACTAGATAACTAATAACCAATTATACAAACACAAAGCACATAGACATACGAAAATGAGACCACACTATCAATTTAGCTATAATGATCACAAAACATAACATATAAATGAGAACAACTATGAAAACATTTATACATAAAACAAACAATACTTAATATTTTAAGTAGGGTTCGTCTACTTACCTGACGGTCTTAAATTCAAAATTGATATTTGAAAATGAAAGGAATTGAATGGGAAAAATTCTTCGGTTACTAGAAACGACAAATTTTTATTTGTAATGAATTTTGCAAACGGTATTATGGAAACCGTTTTGCAATTATTTTATTGCCTTTCTATTGTTGTTTTCTTTTCTTTAATTCTCTTGTCCCTTTTAGTTGTATCTAGAGGCAAGAAAAATAAAAGAAAGCATAGAAAAACTTTTAAGCATTCTTGTATTTATAATCTAGAGTTAGGTTTCATCTTATAGAGTTCAGACATTTGAAAGTTCGTTTGATAGCAAATTGTGGTGTAAGTTTGTTACTAGTTGATCGTTGTATCCTGTGAGATAATTTTCTAGATTTCTCAAACACCCATAGTGAGCAAAAAAATTATCTTAAGAAAACCGTGTGATACACAGGCCTCCATCATTTCTATACTTATTTTCATTTTATGCTATTTAAATTTTGTATTGATATTTTATATGTAATCTTGCTTATGTAATTCTTATATAAATTTATACAATTTTTTATTCTTAAATTGTTTGTCCATTATATTTTTCCCACAATCTTAAGATAATTTTTTCTCATTATTTTTCTCGGACAAACTAGAACTGTTTGATTTTTCTTTTTCTGCAATTCTTTTACGTTGCTATTGGTGAACTCTTTTCGAACTTCTTCTACTTGTGTTTTACAGTTTGTACATCAGTTTCGGCTTTACCTTTTATTTAATTTGATATATATATTTATATATTACTTTATCAGTTTCTGG
The DNA here is from genome assembly GCA_029378325.1 of Elaeagnus macrophylla. Taxonomy (NCBI): domain Eukaryota; kingdom Viridiplantae; phylum Streptophyta; class Magnoliopsida; order Rosales; family Elaeagnaceae; genus Elaeagnus; species Elaeagnus macrophylla. The sequence continues at coordinate 20,894,255 of CM055652.1, forward strand.
AATTTTGTTACTACTACTTATTTTCCTAGTTTCTGTTCATATCAGATTGAAATTTGTTACCGATAATTATACTTTCTTATATTGTTCATGCTTATTCATTCGATACATCAGTTTTGGTTTATAATTCATATTACTTTTTTGGGTTCTATTTTATTTATACCTTATCTAATAATACATTTTCTTTACTACTTAAGACCTAATGTTGTATTTTCATATGTTTAACCATTTACTACAAGTTTAATTTTGAAGGTTTAGTATCAGTTTTGATACTTTTGAAGTTTAATTTTGAAGGTTTAATATCAGTTTTGATACTTCTTTATTATAACTTAATATTTGTTTATTGCTCATTATTCTTCTTTATATTTACAATTAATCTTAACTTTAGTAACAGTTTGGTGGCCTTTCTATACTGATATTTATTGTTTTTGTATTTGCTCTAACTTTTCTTGCTTTATATTTATCATCTTTGTTTCATGTACTGCTACTGCTCCTTTCTTATTGGTTTTAATTTTTAAAAGTGTTACTACTCTTTTTATTTAGTTTATAATACTATTTTTTCTTTCTTCTTATTTCATAACTTTAGTTGTATGAGTTAATTACCTTTACAAATAGATTATTAAAGTATTGTGATGCTTTATTTATTTTCTTTAAGTAATTTAAACCTTATTTTCAATTTCTAATTTTCTGATGATTATTTAAAAGAAAAAAAAAATTGTTGTTAATGAAAAAATATTTGTTTAAGCAGTTTCCATCTATCAACTTTTTGTTCGATGCGTGATTCATTCACTACTCTTGTTTTCTTTTGATTATTTGTTTTATTATAATAGTGATTAATCCTTTGTCAGTTTATTTTCAAATTTTTTAGGTATTAATTCATCTATAATTTTAGTATTTTATCTTGCTAAAATATTTTTGTCAAGTATCGATCTGTTTTAGGTTATAAATAAATATTCTCTTGAACTTTAGAAATTGTAGTAAGTTATTTATTTGTATCAATTGATGATATTATTTTGATATATAAACTAAATATTATTTGGTGGTTTTAACACCTTGATTGTTACTATTTTTTAGAAAAATTAATTCAAAATGACTTCTGAGATGACCACTTATGAGACTCTAGCTGTGAATGCTTCAAACCTTTTTGTGGGTAGTTCTAATGTGAACTAAGTGATGAGGCCTACTATGGCTCATAGGGTTATCCCAATGTTACTGGTTTTGATTCCTTTAAACCATGTCGTGGTAGAAAAATCAAAAAATTTCAATGATTTGAACTTTAAAAGGTGGAGGAGTAAGATGTTGTTCTATCTTACCACCTTGAATCTGGGGAAGTTCTTCATCGAGGAAGCTCCCAAACAACCTGAGAGTGAGCATGATTTTTAGTTTGTTGTACTCGAGAGCCACATGGCGAGAGAAAACGGGCAAAAAAACCTCACTGATCCCTTGCTGACCCCTCATTGACCACCTCCACGAACCCTCATCGAGAGAAACTCAAAGAGGTAACAAATCGGACAAGAACTAGAACGTTTAATACCAAACCGGCCCAAAAATTGAAAACCACTAAAACTAATCTCTTCACCAAAGAAACGATCCAGTTCTCCTAGTTTCAGACCAGTTCACTAAAACAAGAGAAAAGGGTGCTATTTAAAAAGGAAACGACACCCTCACTGACCCCTCTACGAGGTACCTACGAGCCACACGGCGAGAGAAAATGGGCAAAAAACCTGATGTACCCCTTGCTGATCACCTTCGCGAGAGCAACTCATCGAGCCATTGAATTAGCCCAAAAACTGTAAACCATTAAAGCTAACCGGTTCACCAAAGAAACGGTCCGATTCTACCAAACCCCCATACAATAAGATAACTTTCTATCTAAACATATCCTCAAATTATGCAAGTATGTGCATTTTGTGATTGAACCAAAAATGTGTCCTAAGTGAGTGTGTGAAACTAAGCCAATAGTAAACAGCTTTACAAAGGTACCGACAAATACCCCTAGTAAAATACAAACACCGTGTTTTGCATAGAGGAATGCTAACACAAAAAACACAAGACTTACAATCTCTCTCTTTGGCTTTCGGTGGCAAAACACTGCACAACTCTAATATAGACATGGAATATAAGCATAATAAGTTCATACAAGATGGTCCTAAGGAATTCAGTCCCATGAATGAATCCTAACACATAACCAAGACACCGCTAACACACCTTACTCTAGTGCATCCATCTTGTTGTGCTCCATCCATCTTTGATTGTCCACTTTATGCTCAAAGTTTGCATCTTCCACTAAGCTCCAAGCTCCAACTAAGCTTCAACTCTATTGTGTTGTCTTTAACTACACCTGTATTTGTACACACAAACAACACATACTTGTGAAAAGCAAACAAGCAGACGTACAGTGTAGACTAACACCTATTATCGTGTCACTACTACACAAGTGAACACAGATAGACTAAACACACTTAACCTGAAACATAATAACAATAAACACAATCTACATGCAAAATAGAGAAGCAATCTCCCCCTGAAAAAATGCAACACTTTCCTAAGTGAACGCATATTAGGCAATAACGATGTAGTTCAAGCTACACTCACTTCCCATACAATAAACACAACCAGCTATGCACCAAAACTTCTTTCCCTTTTTGACACAAAAACTCAAAGGAACACCCCTATATGAGGGAGAGAAGGCATACAAGTATGCAACAATCCTATACACTCATGCAACATAGCAGAGAAGAATTAAAGCATACATCAATAAAAAATAATACTTGCAAACACGAATACAACTAATTGGGTAAACACAAGCCAAAATAACAAATAGAATGCATAGACAAATCAAGAAATGTGTAGACATAAAACATCTCCCTAATACGATATATAGCAAGGAGCCCTGAGTCTATATGTGCTGTGGGAGGGCATAAGGGACTTCGCAATGCACACTAGACATATCGTCAAGATGGATAGTCAAGCACCAATGGCACATAAATGTGTCAGCAAATCTATAAGAAGAAGTTGACTAGGAGTCCAACTATCTTCCAAGTTGACACACTCCTAGTGGTTCAACTATCTCCCCCCAATGACACTTGGGTAGATTCGATCCTGCAACCTCACCCCATACTATGCACACATATAAGGAAAGACATCCTAGTCTACCAAAGAAAATCATGTGCTGTGCAATCTAACAACAAATTTCAGACATACAACTACATGTGAAAGACAAGCAACAAAAAATCACTTCAAAGCAAGAAAGCTAGCCAACACACAATATGACATGTGAAGTAAGAGAATGCAAACTATGCACAAAACATAACATGCTAACTGTCCAATTTATGCATGGTTTAAACAAAGATGATATCAAGAAGAGCAACCAAAGGAAGATCACAAAGTGTAGGTAAGCAGAACAAGATAACTACAAACAAAAAAATATGTAACACAACACTCTCCTAGACATCATGCATTTGATGCATACTTCTTCCCCTAAATGTATGCATGTTAGACAGTAACAATGTCATGCATCATAAACTCTCACAACTCTCCTTAAACAAATGCATCTACACACAACAAATAACATACAAAATAGAAAATTGGGAAGCTTACTAAGCAAGTTACGAGAGACACAACTCACAATCTTACGAAGAACATGCTAAAAGAGAGTAAAACAGACAACAACTCACAATCTTACGAAGAACATGCTAGAAGAGAGTAGAAAAGACAATCACAAGAAAACATTAAAACACACATGCAAGAGAGAAGACAAAGATGACATCAAAATAGATCATTAACTGCACCATGTTGCCTCAAAAGAGATCATTGACAATATTCATATCATCTCTAGTCAAAAGAGGGAAGAAACCTGACTAACTAGTGAAAAATACTAGTGCAAAAATTCCTCGTATCAACAATACGGAAAAACACTAACTGTATTATTGACACAAAAACTCCTTTTATCACAAATTATGTTTTTTTATAAAACAACTTCATATCACAATACAGAACAACACTCAATGTATTATCAATATGCAAATACAAAAAAATATTTTTCTTAAATCACCTCGTATAGCAATACAAAACTACACTCAATATATTCGCAATACGAAAACACAATTTATAAAAATTGAATTCTTAAAATTCATATCTTCGAATCATTAATACTAAAGAATACTCGACGTATTAATGATCAATAATTACAAAAGTGGTTTTTACAAAATAAGAGTTTTCAAGAACATAGCTCAGATTTCTCAAACATACATTTAAAGAAGAAGATAAGAAAATGCATGCTAAAGAAGAATACCAAAGAGTAAGAGACAAATAGAGAACCAACACACAACATACTAGGTGTTGATGCCATTTTTCATCAACATCAGAATAGGGGTACACTTGTCCTTGCTATGGAGTTGCAAACAGAGAAAACACATTAGGATCTTGGACCACCACAGGGTGTGGTGGCCTTTGACCCTTTGATGCTTAAGTCAATTTGGGTAATGGAAATGATGGAGGAGACCTAAGTCTCAAGGAAGAGCATGTCCAAAATGTCGACCTGACGAAGAGAGAATAGGTGTCTCTTAAAGCTCGAAAAGAGGCTAAGAATGAGCTTAGAGTCATTGAGGAAGAGCTTGTTGAGGAGCAAAAGGAGCGCGCTAAAGCCCAGGAGGACCTGGAGGTAACCAAAGCCAATAATATGAACTTCGCGCAAGTGGGCTACAATAAGGCCATGGAAACCTTCAAGGTTAAGGCCGTAGAGAAAAGGAAACTAGAAGAGTAAAATATCATCCTCGACCTAGACTCACCCACATCAGGTTCTCCTCAAACCCAAGTTGATAACGTGGCTAAAGAGGTCGATGGTGAAAAGGATGGTGCCATGGATGGTAACACCATTCAAGCTTGATGTCCTCGGTTAAATGTTTGTGGTATTCCTTATTTTTATTTTAGGAATGAATGAGCATGTTGGCTAACGGTTGTAAGAAATATTAACCAATTTACATGAATAAGTATTTTTGTAAGTTCAGCATTTGTTTATATTTTGTCTCTCTCTCTCTCTTTCTCCCTTCTTTTCATGGTACAGATTGAGTTTTAACAAGTGTTAAAATACTGTGGTCAACTTATGGATATAAAAAGAGGTAAAGATAGGTTATAATTGTAGTCATAACTTGTATTCTTTCTTCTATTATTGATGTTTATTGATCAGGCTTTGCGAATGAAAGTCCAGGTTTTAAAAAAGGAGAGCGTGACATTGGTTTATGAGGTTGAGCATTTTAATCATGAGAGGAATTTGTTACGTGAGAGATATTCATCTCAACACTTTCAACACGAGGAATCAGTGAAGGTGATAGCTAGGTTAGTTAAAGAGGAAACAATGTGGGCAGACGTGTACTTGAAGCAGAGAGAGGATGTCTTTCTTGATATTATGCAGTCTACCCTTTAATTTGAGGAATTTCTTGTGAATGGTGTGACATCGCCATAGGAGATTCTCCAAAATTTACCACAATTTTTGTGTTGTATTCAGGCCAAGATCTTCCCATTGGTTCGACCCAAACCATTAGACAAGAATGAAGCTTGAAATTTAAAGCATTTGAAAAGCATTTTGATGTGATATTGAATCTTACTCATTAGTATCTTAATACGTTTGTTCGTAATAACGTAATAAAGGCTCTATGTTGAATAAAGGCTCTATGTTGAATGTTGTGTATGTTGTCAAGCCTTATTTTTAATGTATGCCAAAGCGGAGCGCTCTACTTGGAATGCTTTTTGCCTAAGCGATTAGCTCGTGTGCCTTGAGACAATTTTCCTTGTCGACCTGGAGCTGGGCAAAACAAACCTCTCAAGGCTCCAAGGGTGGGCCAGAACACTCTACTTGGTATGCTTTTTACCTAAGCGATTGGCTCGTGCAACCTGAGATAATTTTCCCTTTCGATCTGGAGTTGGGCAAAACTAGCCTCTCAAGGTTCCAAGGGTAGGCTCGAGCACTCTACTTGGCATGCTTTTTGCCTAAGCAAGCAGCTCGTGTTGTCTGAGATAATTTTCCTTGTCGATCTGGAGCTGGGCAAAACTAGCCTTTCAAGGTTCCAAAGGTGGGCCTAAGTGCTCTGCTTGGCACGCTTTTTTCCTAAGCAATCAGCTCATGTGACCTGAGATAATTGACCCTGTCGATCTGGAGTTGGACAAAATTAGCTTCTCAAGGTTCCAAGGGTGGGCCCGAGCGCTCTACTTGGCATGCTTTTTGCCTAAGCTATCAGCTCATGCGACCTGAGATAATTTTCCCTATTGACCTAAAGTTAGGCAAAACTAGCCTCTTAAGGTTCCAAAGGTGGGTCCGAGCGCTCTGCTTGGTATGCTTTCTACTTAAGCGATCAGGTTGTGTAGCCTGAGATAATATATTAGTTGGAAATCATGCAAAAGGGTAGCATTGTATTCATTAATTGCTAATAGCATTACATGTAGTGGTTACATTATATTTCATTCCATTAGAAGTAATATTTTTTTAAATGTCTAGCGTTCTAACTTTGAATTTCTATTTGACCATGTATATTTTTAAAGACATGTGCCCCTCTAGGGGTGATTTCTTCAACCTGATACGGACCTTCCAGTTCGCTCCCAATTTTTCGACCTTCCATTCTTTGTTGCTTTGAAATACTCTTCTTAAAAGCCATTCTCCTTTAGAGAACATTTTGAAACAGGCTGCTTTGTCATATAAAATGGTACTTTTCATTTTTGGTCTTTTATTCACACTAAGGTTTTATCTCATCGTTCTTTAGATAAAATGAGATCTAGGCCCCTTTTAGAACAATTGTCATCTTCACTTATATTAGACCATGGTGTTGGTGAAACCACTTATGTTGGAATAACTGCATCATTACCGTATACCAACGAGAAAGGTGTTTCATTTGTTGATCCAAAAGGACTTGTTCAAACTAACCATAAAACTCCAAGCAGTTCTTCGACCCACCTTCCTTTGGCTGACTCAAGCTTATCTTCAAAAGAGTGAGTATAAGTTTGTTCGAGGCTTTAACCTGACCGTTTTCTTGTGGATAGTAAGGTGTCGAGTGTTTGAGCTTAATTCCATATTTTTGGCATAATTCTTTCACTCAGTTTGCAATGAGTTGTTTTCCATTGTCAATGACCAATTCTCTCGGAATACTGAACTGACATATTATATACTTCCATAGAAAATTTATAACTTCATCTTTGCGAATTTGACTTAAGGCTTCCACCTTAATCCATTTTGTAAAGTAGTCAGTGGCAACCAAGAGGAACTTCTTCAATCAGACAACTTGTGGCAATGGTCTTACAATGTCTAGTCTCCACTTATAAAAAGGCCATGGACTTATAATGCTGGTCATTGGAATAAAGGGTGCATGCGCCAACAGGCTGAATCTTTGACATTTGTCATAAGATTGAGAACACTTAACACCGTCGAAAAGCATGGTTAGCCAATAATATCCCTACTGCATTATTCTTTGTGCTAATTTATGACCTCTAGAGTGTGACCCGCAGTAACCCTTGTGGACCTCTGATGAACACTAATTTGACCTATGTTTTGTTATGTTTTTAAGCATTCATTTTATATTTTATTTTATTATTTTCGTGTTTTGGAAGGTATTTATGTGTTTTGTAGGTTTTTGGACTCTTAGAAGAATATTGGATTGAAATGACTCAAAATGAGTGAAAATAGAGTAACACAAGCTAGAGAATGTAAGCCTTACATTGGGAATCATCAATTATGTAAGGGTTACATACAAGACGAGCATAACAAGGTGTGCTGCGGCAAACAAATATGTGCGCCACGGCGAGAAGCCCTCGGGTTTCATTCTAGGAAACCAAAATCAATGCAGCGAGAAAGTCCCTGTTTGTATTCCAGCCCAGAAATTCAACTCGCGCCAAGACAGAAAATTTTTTGTGCCACTGCCCGACTGCCCAGAAATCCTAACATGCGTGTGCCACTTCACTCCTCCTATAAATACCATATTATACCACTCCCAAACATAAATTTTCACAACAAAAATTCTCTCCACCCTTAGCTGCTGTGGCAGCAAGGGTTTCCACCTAAAATTAAGAGAAGACTCTCCATTGTTGAAGCTACTCCAAGGAATTGAGAAATGGGATCAACCAACTTTAAGGAATTGGAGCTAGAGGATTCATTGAGGTATTTTTATTGTAATATCTTTTTCTTTTCTTTGATTTTGTGGTTTGTCTCTCATGACTAAATTGATTGACACCAATTTAGTTATGGTTAGCTAATTTATGTATTTGGGGATATTAGTATTGCTTCCAATGATTGGAAGAATAATTTTGTAATTTAATGATATTTGAGTTTTGGATTTAATTCTTGTTTATGTTCTTAATATTTCTGATTATGAATTAATATGAGGCAAGTCTTGATTTGTAGTTAGAGATAATATGTTAGAATTTTGGCATTAGAAATGCCATCTTTGCTTGAATGTGCATCTTAAACAAGTGCCTAATTTGGTTGCATTGTTTTGTGTTAGATCAGGTGGTTATAATATTTTCTTGAGCTAATTTCAATTAATTAATTAATGATCCAGATCAAAGACATTAATTAATTAATTGTAGTGAAATTATCATTGATTAGGAATTTTCTAGGTTTAGCGAAAAAATTATTAAATCTGACTTTTAATTGAATTGCTTAATTTGTTCTTTTCATGAATGGATAGCGAACTAAGATTCCCATATACATCCATCATCCCCACCTTGGTTGTGATTACTTTTATTTTCACTTTATTTTAGTTTTAGGAATTTACAATCTTTTCTGCAATCAACAATTGTTAGAATGTTTAGGATTGTTTGTTCGACTGAATAAGAAAATAAATAAAATTTTAAAACTATCACAAGTCCTTGAGTGACAATCTTGGGAGTATACTTATCACTCATTACAAGTGATTTGTGCACTTGCGAGCTTTTTATAAAATACAAAATTTGACTATCAAGTCTTTGTGCATCAACCTCTTATGGGATGCTTGTTGAAGAAGGCTCATTGATGCACTGGAGGCTAGGTCCCATTGGAGTTTTTTTTGTACAATAGACTATTTTGAACAAAATAATTGTTACTCTTAACTATGACTGTTTCTTTTCGAAGGGAAGAGTTTTCTCGGTCAAATATTTTATGAAATGCTCGAACCAAAAGTTCTTAATATCTTTGACTTGACTAACAATTTTGGCCTCCATGGGACTAGCTTCGAATAGAATAGTAACATCAATGGTTCTACTACATTGTGAGTCGTGCACAGATGCCAAAGTTGCAAGGGCATCAGCATGACAATTGTTACTTCTCGATATTTATTTGACTTCGATATTTTTCAATGCTTTGCATTCTAGCTTCAATCTCTCGAGGTATTTTTTTTATCATCTTGTAGTCTTTTGCTTCGAAAGAACTGACATATTGATTCACAATCAGCCTTGAATCACTAAATAATTCTAATTTCTTAGCCCTAAGCGTTTGAGTAGTCATAAGCCCAAAAATAGCACTTCATATTCAGCCATGTTATTAGTAACTTGAAAGGCAATTTGGAAAGAATATTCATAGATGTTTCTATCGGGATCAAAGATGACAACTCCTATCCCAACTCCTTTGAATTCGTTTGCCCCATCAACAAAGGCTTGCTAATTCCTACTGTTGCCGGTTCTATCGAATAAATGTTCATGTTGGTTTCAAGGCCTTGTATTATTCTAGACATTCTGTAAAATTACCCCATAAAGATTGTCCCTTTATTGAGGTGAGTGGTTTGAATTTGATATCGAATTCTCCCAGTTCAATGGATATGGTTGCTAGCCGTCCAACTTCTTTTGGCTTAGACAAAATAATTTTCAATGAGGTGGATGTAAGTACAACAATTGTGTGTACACCAAAATAGTGTCTGAGCTTCCTTGTAGCAACCTTAAGAGCTAGGCCAACTTTTCTAATACCGAATACCTTTTTTCGGAGTCAGTCAAAACCTGGCTAACATAATATACAGGGTGCTAAAATTTTACACACTCGACCAAGAGCACAATACTAATTGTTTTAAGTGTAACTGCTAAGTAGAGGTACAATATTTCGCCGGGGATAGGACTTGTCAAAACTAGTACACGTCTGAGGTAATCTTTGATTTTTAGGAAAGCCTGATCGTATTCTTCATTCCAGAATGATGAGGTGTTCTTTTTTAGAAGTTTGAAAAACAGTAAGCATTTATCAGTACATCATGATATGAATTGATTGAGGACGATGATTCTTCCATTAAGTTGTTGAATCCCCTTCAAGTCTGTGGGTGGTTTCATATCAAGGAGAGCTCTAATTTTTTTGGGGTTGGCCTCAATTCCTCTAGCAAAGACTAGATAACTAAGGAATTTCTCAACAGTTACTCCGAACGTGCACTTCCTCGGGTTTAGTCTCATCCCGTATTTTTTCACAACTTTGAATACCTCTTCCAGATCTTTGCTATGTTTAGTGTCACATTTGGTCTTAACCACCATATCATCTACATATTCTTCCATGTTTCGTTTGAGCATGTGTTTCAACATTCCATTGACCAATCGTTGGTAAGTTGCGCCTGCATTTTACGCATTCTTTTATAGCAAAAGATCTCTTCCTCTATTACAAAGGATGTCTTCTCTTCATCAGCCCTATCCTTGTGGATCTGATGGTAGCCTGAAAATGCATCTAGGAAACTCATCAAGCTGTAACCAGTCGTTGTATCTACAAGTTGATTTATGTTCGGCAACGGATAACAATCTTTTGGGCAAGCATTATTCAGGTTAGTGACAGCAATGCACATCCTTGGCTCTCCATTTGCTTTTTTGACTACACCACATTAGAAAGCCAGATGGGGTAACTGACCTCCCTAATGATGTATGTTTGCCTTAAATTTTTCACCAGTGCCTTAATAACTTCGTTCTTCTCTCTAGGGAATCTTCTTTTCTTTTGGTGCATTGGTTTCTTATTGGGGTCGACATTTAATTTATGAGTAACATATTTTCATTCAATACCGATCTTATCTTCTTGTTTCCAAGCAAAGATGTCAATATTGTTTTTGAGACATGTAAGGAAATCATTTTTAATATCTTTTGGGAGATCAACACTTATTTTCAACAATCAGTTGATGTTCTCCTCTAGGAGGGTTTATTATGGGCCTACTGTTATGTTTTATCCTATAGGGACTTAGCTCGCATTTTTCTTTTCCTTTGGGAGTGGTCCCCATATTTGTGTTATCGTTTCTGGTCGGCCTCAATTCTCTTTCCAAGTTGACAAACTTTCTAGCCTCTTCATAGGATTATTCCATAGTCCGTGGGGTCATCTTTGTGAGTTCTGCAAAGAGATCATAATCTCTATGAACCCCCTCTTCGAAAAGCTTGTACAGCAATTGAGTTAGGACAGTCAGAAATTTTGATCTTCTTTTCCCTAAACCTCTTCATGTGTGCCTTAATAAATTCACTTGTTTCTTGAATAATTGAAAATAGATGATGGGGCTCCTTTTTTAAGGGCTTGTTACTGGCATAGTTGGTTTCGAACAACCTAACAAGGTCAACAAATGACTTCATATTTCCATGTTGAAGGTTGCTAAACCATTTTTGTGCAGAGTCATGTAATGTTGTAGCAAAAGACTTGCATAACATTGCTTCTTTTTTCTCACGAGGCATGCTAATAGGAGCCACTATAGTTTTAAAAAGGAGTACGTGAGTAATTGGATCTTTGGTTCCTTTATAACTCAGAAATTTTGGCAGCATATATTTCTTTAGGCATTCACTTAATTCTATTTCATCTAAAAATGGTGACTGATGAGCTGTTTGATCACTTTATCCAAATCTGATTGTGCTTTCCCCGCCCCCTATTTTTTAACCTATTCTTCGAGCATCAATACCTTATTTTTCCACATTAATTTTTCTTCAAGGTTGATACTGATTTTTTCTTTGGAGGTTGGTAACTCAATATCTTTTGCTGCATTCCATAGGTCTGGAAGGTCTTGATTTCAGGCTATCTGATTACGAGACTCCCTCTTATGCTCGGCTATAATGCATTTGATCTCATCGTCGACCTCATCTCTACCTACCTTGATTTTTTGTAATACTTCGGGCTCTTAAGGTCTAGGTTGTTCATTTGATAGCATCTCTACTTGTCTTCTCAATGCTTAGTTTTCAGTTCTCATTTTAGCCCTATTTCTCCCATCGACCTTTTCATTTCTGCTAGTTGATGCTACAATTCATATGTAGGGTCTTCATGCTAGACTTCTATTCTCTCATCCATTTCAAAATTTACTCTAAGTAAACCCATAGCAATTCATTCATCTGGACCCTCAGGTCTATTTCTTTCAACAGCTCTAGTTCTAATCATTTGGATGATGCAATTTGGGCTTGTATTACTAGAATATTTTCTCTTAACATGGATATTTTAAAACCACAACCTACCTTGATAATGGGGAGGGATCAAATCAAATTATTGTATCTTTTTTTCTTGAACCCCACAGTAGGTGCCAAAATGTTGAGAGTTAGATCAAGTTTTAGAGAGAGATTAGAGAGATAATAGACAAAGCAATAAATGATGTGATTAGTGCTGGTGGCTCAATGGCCTTTTATTGGGTATTTATAGGTGTTGCATTTCTAATTAGAGTACATTTGTAATCTATACATAAAGTACGAATGCTAATTGAAATTGGAAACAAGTGTGTGGTCAATTTTTGTATATTTGTAGAACAATGGTCTGATCCTCGTGTTTTAGTGTTCGATATTGGACAGGCAGAGGAGCCTTTGTAGGGTGTGGGGTGTACGAGCTTTAGGTCGGTTATTAAAGACCTCGACAGTATGCTAGGCTATTGTCCAAACCATTTTAATCTACCAAATTTGAAGATCTCATTTGCATGCTTAGAAGCTTTGGTTAAATTTAATTTTGGATTTCTTAATTGTTGCATTAAATTTAGAGTAAGATAGACTCAATTTTTTAAAAAATATATGGTTCATTAGAGTGGAATATCTCATGTTCAAATGCATTTAATCATTGAATTTCAAGTGTTGGTAGTGTATATAGCTCACACTCGAGGAGAGTGTTAGAAGATGAAATAAATGTTTTACCATCTCCATTAATTTAAGCTTTTGGGAGGATTGTTACCAACATAATTAATAAACTTTATACAATCACTCTAGATAAGTTTGCATGTTTAATTGTGTGAGGTATTGTGAGTGTTGGCAATATTCATGTACAAAATAATTCCTTGTAAACTAGCTTCTAGGCTTGGTTCACTAGCCTGTCAATTAAAGCCAAAGAAACCACCAAGTTTTGGATAAGTGCATTTCAAGTATAAATTTTGTTGACTTTCATACGGAGAATGAAATTCATGTACGGGTGGCAAGTTTCGACACGATACAAAAAATTTGACTCGAACCCAAACCGTATTAATTTCGAGTACCCAAAATGACAGGAAAAAAAAGGTCGGGTCAGGTCTAGGTTGACCTGATGAACTCGTTCTTAAAAAAAATAACACTGACTATCTATTAGACACTCACTCACAAGTCACAACTCACAAAACTTATGTGAACCCTAAATCCCTAATAGTTTAACATGACTATAGGAAAATACCATCGCTAAGGGTGAAAATTTTTGATGATACAAAACGAAATGAAATTCGACTTGAACTCTAACCGTATTAATTTTGGGTAAAAAGGGTTAACCCAAAATGACTTGTTTTGAAATCAGGTCGGGTTCGAGTTTGACGGGTTCGGGTTGGGTTAAAATTGGGTCAACCCAAACAACCTGAATTGCCACCCCACTCACAACCACACAACAATGCACAAACACTCAAAACAATTTTTGTGATGAAAATTTGCTACTCAATCAATCTAACAATAGGATCAATCGAGTTGATAGATAGATCAAGGATCGATTGAGATCAATCTTTGACTTGGTTAGAAAATTTGCATGCTCGATTGATCTAGTAAATTGGTCGATCGATCGAGGGTTAGATCGATCGAGTTCTATCTTGGAGCTCTTGGGTTGCAATATTTTGGGACTCATCAATCTAGTATATGGTCGATTGAGTGCTCTTTGGTTGAAATTTGTTTATGCCTCATTGTTGTTAGATCAATTAAGCAAAGGTCCTCAATCGATTGAGGTTGTATTTCACTATTTTAAAAAACGTTTTTTTTAACCCTAAGCCATGTGTTACTTTTACTAAGAAATCCTTTCTTAAATGTGTATGGCTTGTCCTTTTATGAGCATAAGTGTCTTTAAACATTGATTTAGAGTAAGGTCATTTGGTGTGTCTATATAAGCAACCTATTACTTGGTGTGAATCCTTGCCACACTCATCCATACATTGCACACTTTGTGTTTTTAATCTGAAAAACCATCTTTGAAGAAAAGATTTTTTGATTAGTTCTTTAAAACATATTGTGTGGTTATGATTGATTGACTTTTTTGCATAATTGTTCACCTTTAATTCTAAGCCTTACACTGTTGTTCTAGTTTGTCTATTTAGCTTCTAGTTTTAATTAATTTTATTCATGAAGCAATATATTAGGATTGTTCATTGTTGAATCCTACTAGGACACGCATTGCATAGTGTTATTGTGCTAACAATTTTTAGGTGCTCGTTGCACTAGTTCGATTACTCGTGGGACTTGAGTGGATTGGAATGTTGGTCTAGATCCTTACACCAACCTTATAGATACTGTGGAAGGAACAACGACTCATAAGTAAAGTATAAATAAGTATATGATTCTTTATCAAACATTAAAAATCCTAGATTTTAGTACAAAAACCTATAGAGATTATCTAATAAATTGAAATAATTAGATAAGTGTTTAAAAGAGTACAAGAAAGATTTTATTCAAAATGAAACGATATTGGCTCAATAATCATCTCACAAGGTAGTCTCCACTATTTGATTCCTAAACACTAGATTTGGGCTCATCTCAAATATAAGTGGTAAATTAAGACTTGGTGATAACTCTATAAAAATGAAATTATTATATCATTTTTATACTTAATATTAACTTGTCTAATTGAATAAATAGTATTTTTTGGGTTAAAATATTAAAATAACGTAAATTTTGGGTCAAATGGTAAAGTGGATGAAAATATAAATTTTTGGAAATTTTTAAGGATTATTTTTATGCAGGTGGATGTACATAGAAGGATTTGGAATGAACTTAGAAATATTAGAGACACATGGACACCAGCCAGGCGCCACGCAAGCAATAGAAACGAATTAATGTGTGTTGGGTGTCAAATATTCCTAGTCATTAAGACACGTGTTAGCATGGCATTATTTTTGAAAAATGTTGAACGGTTCACTTGCACCTTGTGTCATGCCACGCCAGAAACACTAGCAAATTACAGAGTGCCATGTGTCACCAGCTCAGCAAACTAGTTCGCGTAGCCTCCGTTAGCGAGCCACGTGTCGCATGTGCACAGTTTTCGTGTTTCTTCGTGCCATATGTCGAGGTACAATTAGTCTCGTCTGTATTCGTTGCCACATGTCATCTTTCAATTGGGCAGTGTTTTTTTTAAAATGATTTTCATCTAGCCATTAATCAAAAAGCTAATCGAATGGTCCATATTTCATTTGAGTCATTTTTCAAGGGTTTTAACTTCAAAACAAGTGGAGACTCGAGCAGAACAAGAGAGAACAATTTTTGGGCAGTTTTTTCACCATTTTAGAGCAAGGAGGAAGGGTTTGAGATTTTTGGAGAAAAAGAGGCAAGTTGGGAGCATATTTGGAGGAATTCTACACAAAAATTTCACCATTCAACTCCTCCAAGTGTAATCTTTATGCTTCTTATAATATTTTCTCTTGTTTTATTGTTTTAAAAATGGGTATTATGAACTAGACTCATTGTTCTAGGATTTATGTTGAGCTCATTTATGCATGATTGAATCTTCACAATTTTCTAATTAATTTCACATGATTTGATGATTTTAATTACCCATAATTTAATGTTTTCAATTAATTTGTTATTAATTGATTAATTTGGGATTAATTAACCTTACTTGAAAGAGTGGGTTGATAATTAATTAGGTCATAGTTAGTTAACATGTAATTAGGAGAGGACGAAAGCATAACTAATTACGTGCAAAATGTTTACATGCGGGCTTAATGTGTCTTTTGTGATTAAAATAGCATGAAGGTGTGTTTAGTTACATTTGGTAATTTCATGGGTGCTTGAAAAAGAAACATGGATATAATTGGTGTAGGTAAGTTGATCATCTATGTTTGTGTTTAATTAGAAATAATTATAGAGACATATGCATGAATGGAGGATACATAGGACTCTAGGGTGCTCCAATAGCATAAATTACCTAATTGTAGATAGTTTTAATTAATTTAGTTTAATTACATATTTTTACTTAATTTTATTTCATTTAGTTATAATCCTATTTTTCTAGTCTAAATAGTGATAGCATGACCCAATTTTGGTACTCATTTACACAATAATCTAAAGCTCGTGGGAACGAAAATCTCGTTCTTAAAAATATTTATTACTTGTACATGACCCCTACACTTACAGATTTCGTGCCATATGGCATTTAACATGTGCTATTTTATACATACTTTTAGTAATTATTTTTTCCATATTATACTTATTTTATTATTTTCATGTGCTTTAATTATTTATTTTATTAATTATGAGAAAAATATAATTATTTGAAATTTTTCTAGATTTTTATGGATTTTTTTAATTAAGTGGATTAACTTAGACGGCCCGTGGATATACTCAGAAGCTCATTCTCCAAATCAACACTTATATTAGGTTTTTAAGTTATATAAGGCTATATATACCTTATAGAGAACAAAGGAAGAACGTAGACAAGTGGCACATAAAGAAAAGGAATCAGTAATGCCAGTAATAGTAAAGTCAGTAGCCAAAAATACACAAAAATTAATTAGAAAAATAGAATAAAAAAATTTATCTTTGTGCTATTGATGAAGACTATTGAAGGAAGATTAAAGAAGTTGAATATTAATTTTGTTGGTCTCTTTGGCTCCAATAATTCTTCAAAATTAGATTCTTTCTCTACTCCTTTCTTTATTACGATGAATTATTTATTTTAGCTGTTAGATTTTGTTATTTCCATGGCTAGTTAAATATTTTATGTGATTGTGGGAAATTACAAGCCTTAGACTATGATTTAATTTAATTAATGTCATGATAAACTTTTAATTTCAATTTTTGATTATTGATGTGTTCAATTCTATGTTTAAATGTCATGGCTAGGCATGTATGAATCAGAGTAATCAACTAGTTCGTTTCATAAATATGCCTACATATAGTCTAATGTAGTAGTACATAATAGCATATTATTATTTGAAGTAGTATCTTGTGGCTTCTGTCATGAGTAGAATTGATACCTATGTTAAAGGTTAAACGATTGTTATAATCTTTCCTAATTTAGTTATCATCTTTTTAGATCTTAATACAAAGAGTGAATTAAATCTAGTAAGCATATCTCTAGATTGTTTATAATTTAAGATTAATTAATAAACGAACATTTAACCAGCTACACAGTAAGAAAAGATGGGAAGTCATGCACCTAGACTTCTAAAGCTAAAATTAAGAATTCATGAATGATTTTGAGTTATCAATAAATTAAATTTTTATTCATGACATATTTGATTAAATTGTTGGTTAGTGGTGAGGATAGACCCATAATTTCATACTTCTTGCTATCGTATTTTAATTCACATTTAATTATTTTTCTATCTTTTATTTACAATTATTTAAAAAATTTCCTTTTACTAATTTTGTTAACAAATAAGTAATTAAAGGTAAAAGTTGTGTCAATCCTCATGGGTTAGACAACCTTTGTTCTTAAATTATTTATCACTAGTACACAACCACGTATACTTGCGTAATTTCAAGCATATCAAATTTTGGGAGCTGTTACAGGGATCTGTTCTACAATTTTTCCATTAATCATTGGTTTTGATTTTAATTTATTTTAATTTTTTTCTTTTAGTATTTTAATTTTATTTCTTTTTAGTTTACTTTCTTTTAAGTTTTAGGTCTTCGAGTACATTAAATGGAAAAAGGTCACCCTCATAACTTGAGATCAAAAGGATCGGTTGACTCATTGCCCAAAGATTTAATTGAACCCACTTTTTCAAATGATTCAAAACTCGAAGGGCAACAAATGATAATAGACAACCCAACTATGAATGAAGTAGCTGCACCTGACTTAGAGTAGCAACACCTGTGCATTGTGTACCCCAACTTGGAGGTAGTATTTGAGCTTAAATATGGACTAATTCATTTGTTGCCTACTTTTAGGGGTTTAGTTGGAGAAGACCCAAACCAACACTTGTAGGAATTTCATGTAGTCTGCTCTAGCATGAAATTGGCAAATATCATAGAGGAACAAGTCAAGCTCAGAGCCTTTGCTTTCTCTTTAGTAGACAATGCTAAGAAATGGCTCTATTATTTGCCTCCTAGATCCATCATCACATGAAATGAGATGAAGAGACAATTTTTAGAAAGATACTTCCTAGCCTCATAAGCCATAACAATTCGGAAACAACTATGTTGCATTTTGCAATCTGATGGAGAAACACTCTATACATATTGGGAAAGGTTCAAAAGGTTATGTGCTAGCTACCCACAACACCAAATAAGTGAGAAATGTTTGCTCCAATACTTTTATGAAGGGCTAGTACCCATCGAAACAAATATGATTGATGCTGCAAGTGGCAGAGCTTTGGTAAACAAGACACCAGCTGAAGTACAAACCCTAATTGTAACCATGGTTGCTAATTCTCAACAATTTGGCACCATAGTTGAGCCACGAGTTAAGGTAAATGAGATAAGTAACTCTAATCTTGAACATAAATTGAATAATCTAACTGCTTTAGTGCAACAACTAGCCATTGGACAGGTTAAGCCATGTGGCATATGCTCTTTAGTGGGACACCCTACTAATATGTGTCCCACCTTTTAAGAGGAACACACTAACGTTGTTGGTGGATTTCCAAGATAGAGGACCAAGTATGATTCTTATAGCTACTCATATAACCGTGGGTGGAGGGATCCCCAAATTTTAGCTATGCATGTAATAATCTCACAGGTGCACCCTACAATCCACCTAGATTCTCAAATCTTAGGCCACCACAGTAATATCAGCCTAGACCACGAACACCACCACAGTCTCAAGGTAAATCTCTTGAAGACTTTTTCAATAGGAAACACAAAGCAGACTCTACAAGACTGAAACTTCCATCAAGAATATTAAGATTCAAATGGGTCAACTGGCCACATTTGTAAGAAAATTGGAAGCACTGGCATCTGGCAAGCTCCTTTTCATAGATTGTAGTAAATCCCAAGGAGACTATCAATTCCATTACTTTGAGGAGTGAAAAGCAACTGGAGGAACCCAAAAAAGTGCCCAAGGCCAACAAATGTGATGAAGAAAAGACCACCCCAAAATAGGCTAAGGTGGCACCAAAGGTAAAATCTAAGTCATGTTTACATTAATATTTCCTTGTTGCCTTTTTCTAGCAAATTTAGGAATACAAAGAAGGAAGAACATGAAAGAGAGGTTTTGGAAGCCTTCAAAAAAGTGCAAGAGAACATTAGACTTCTAGATGCTATCAAGCAGGTGCCCAAGTATGCAAAGTTCCTCAAGGAACTATGCACACCTTGGCATAAATTAGAAGGTAATGATGTTGCAAGTGTGGGAGAAAATGTATTTGATGTGCTACAAAGAAACCTCCTACCCAAATGTTGGGACCTAGGTAGTTTTAGCATCCTAGTAACAATAGGTAACACTAGGCTTGAAAAAGCGATTTAGATTTAGGAGCATCTATAAATGTCATGCCATATCATATTTATGTTTCTTTGAATTTATGTTCTTTAAAAGAAACTGGTATTATTATACAACTTGCTGATAGAACTAACGTTTACCCTAAGGATGTTAGTGAAGATGTCCTAATGTATGTAGATTAAATGATCTTTCTAGTGGATTTCTATGTTCTTGACATGAGTGATGACTCTCACACCATGTTTACACCATTGCTTTTGGGAAGACCATTTATGAAAACAGCTAGAACAAAAATTGATGTCCATAGTTGAGAGCTCACCTTGGAATTTGATGGGGAGGTAATTTTCTTCAATATCTTTGAAGCAATGAAATATCTAGATGACGGTGGGGACGATTTTGGATGACACTAGCCATATCAGGCTGAGAATGTTAAACTAAGCGCTTTGTGGGAGGCTGATAACTCTAATTTATTAGAGTATTATTAGTTCTTATTCATAAATAATTGTTTGTTCTTTTGAGAATGATTGCACATTATATTCATTTATACAATATTTGTGGACTTTGTGATTTAAGTAAATTCTTTGATAAAAAATTCAAAATAATTATGAAATCTGTCAAAAAGAATTATATTTAGATGTGCACTCATTAGATTTTCATTGCCCTTGCAGGAGATAAAGAAAACAATAAAGAAAATGCAAGAATCCAACTTTGCTGCAGCTTTGCTAAGCATTGCTGCAGCAAAATCACACCAGGAAAACAACGCCAAAACAGAGGCTGATTTGGAAATAAAAATTCAAGGGCTGATTTGGACTCTCAACAAAAGGACAATTTTGGGCTTTTATTAACTCACCTTTTTAGGGATAATATTGGAAATTAACACACCAAAAATTGTCTCCAATTAAACCTAAAGTTAAATAACAAAAACAGGGGCTGATTTAAGGTAGATTTGTGGCAGCAAACTAAACAATTCTGGGCAGCAAATAAAAGACACATATAGCAGAATTTTTGTGGCAGCAAAACCTAGAGGAACAAGCAGATTTGCAGCAGCAATCAGAGGAGAAAAATCAGATCAGATTTGCAACAGCAGAGGAGAACAAGAATGCAGCAGATTTGGACGCAAAACAGGGGCAGCAAGATGGATTTGGAAAGAGACCAATTGAAGGCTTGATTTGCAAGAACAATCATTGAAGAAAGCAAGAGAGATTAGGGATTTGGAATCCAATTGATTGAGATTCAATAAAAAGGGATTTTATTAATTTATTCCTTCTTCTATTCTTCTTTTATTGTTTTTCCAAATTTCTATAACTCTATGAATCTGATGTTGACCATGAATGATTTGATGTTTAATTTCATAAATATGCTTGGCTAAATTTTCATTCAGTTAGGGTTGTGGATGTGCAATTGTATGTAGACTTTATGCTTTAATTTTAAAAAACTTGTGCTTTGCTTGACAAAAGGTGCTAGTTATTCTATGCTTAATTTATTGATTTATTCTTATTGATTGTTTGATCAATAATTGATAGGATACTAAAATAAAATTGAATCTGGAAAGGTTAATTTAAGTTGGATGAAGCTAGAATAGTGTGAAGAAATTAATATAGGAATATATAATTATCTCACATAACTCAAAAGAATTTGTGCATGAACGTTGTTCTTAGATTCAATTTTGCATAGGAATATGTTTCATTGAGTCATAGAATATATAAACATTGCAGATTCGGAAGAATCCTTTGTGAATTTTTGCAATTCTAGTTACTGGTATACTTTGCTACAGCAACGCTGCAGCAACGCAGTTTGTCTACATCACTTGTCACATTCGCAATCCTAACTGATTTATCTACTTGCGATTCTTGATATCCTTCTTGTTGAACATTGTTTCAGTATTTTCACTCTTGTCCTCTCGTTCTATTTATTTTATTTTATTTATTTGATTTTAATAAACAAAAACACAAAATATTGATTTTAAAAGTTAATTTTTACGATATTTTCTAGTATTTCAATCTCCATGGGAACGATCTCTCTTATCATTATGTTACTTGTTTGCGACACGTGCACTTGCGTAAATTCTTATACACCATTGTGAGCAACAGAGGCAATCCACCATATTTATTTTCTACTCCTTTTTTACTTATATTTTTTACATTATATATACGCATGTGCTTACATTTAGGACAATGTAAGAATTA
Organism: Elaeagnus macrophylla; assembly: GCA_029378325.1. Taxonomy (NCBI): domain Eukaryota; kingdom Viridiplantae; phylum Streptophyta; class Magnoliopsida; order Rosales; family Elaeagnaceae; genus Elaeagnus; species Elaeagnus macrophylla. Next base: position 20,916,173 of record CM055652.1, read on the forward strand.
TGTATGGGGGAGTGCTAACATTTCATATCTTTGTTTTACTTTATTAGTTGAGAATGTTCTAGGATTAGTATGCTCTAAGTAGCATGAATTTTTTTGTTTTTGGTATTTATTTATTGCATTTCTTATGATATTTAAGATTAGTAGATGGACTTAGAAACAATCACATTTTTTTTTTGGCATCTGGTGATGAAGTTAGTTAAACAATGTTAGGTTTCAAATGATGATATATGTTAATAGAGTCTTGACCTTATTCTAAATGAAGGTAATTTTATGGTAATTTTGCTCAAATTTTGCATGCACAATAGCTAAATTTTTTGTGCATGTATGAACAATGCTATGAATCCCTTGAAGCTTTTACTATAATTTTAATAAATATGATGAGGACGTTAGAACTTTTTTTTTAAGTTTATTAATTTTTAAGTTTATTAAAGTATGCTAATTGTATCTCTTGAAAAATGATTAAGGCAATAGAATTACCTACTTAGCTAAATTATCCTACCCATAATGTTGTTGTTCTCATAAGAACAACCCCTTTAGTGAATCGATTTGAGCCTACACGAGCCCATTGTTTATACCTACTCCTTATTCTTTGAACCAAATACTTTGGCCATGTCCTATGGTTCAAGAATAAGTGTAGTTGCACAAAAAGATAATGAAATTTATAAAAAATGCTAAAATAAGGTTCAAGAGTGTCAATTTAAAAATTCAATTCATACAAATTATCCCCAACATTAATGTGTGCCCCAAAAAAGAATAAAAAAATATTCAAAATAAGGGGAGAAGCTAAAAAGAAATAGTCAAAGGGTTGTGTATTGGAGCATATTGACAAAAATAAAAAGAACAGATGCTAATAATAATGTTGGGTCCAAAATAATAAAATTTCACCCAATTTTGTTTGCATACTTGGTTTTAGGATAATATTATTTATATGCCTCTTTCTCTTACTCCATGCACTCTTGAACTTTTATTTTTTATTTTTTATTTCATTTGATTAAACCAACAAGCCTAGCCATATTACAACTAAATGAAAGACTTTTGATTTTAGAAAATGCTTTTAGTGAGTGGAGATATAATTTTAAAGAAAAACTTAATTATGATATCCAATTCAACACTAGAAAGAGTAGTGATGTTTTATAGGGAAGAATAATATTATAACATGTTTAAGTTACATGATTTGACTATTGCTAATAGATGTCACATCACACACTTTGAGCATTTTTATTGTATAGAAGCTAGAGCTAAGGAGTGACTAGAGATAATATCTAACATTTATTAAAATTTAAGATAATAATGTTGTTAAGCCCTTGAGATAAAATGTGGGAGAAATTAAATTGGGATAATGCTTTTTCCTTTAGTCGAGGGCTAGGAAAGAGTAAGTGTGGGAGAATTTGACAATTGCTATTTTATACATATTTTTAGTAATTAATTCCTCCATATTTATACTTATTTTATTATTCTCATATACTTTAATTATTTATTTTATTAGTTATGATAAAAAATAATTATTTAAATTTTTTCTAAATTTTTATGAATTATTTTTTTAATTTTGTTTAATAAATGGATTAACTTAGACGGGTTGTGGATATACTTAGAAGCCCAATTCTCCAAACCCCAAAACTATATTAGATTTTTTAAGTTATATAAGGCTATATATACCTTATAACAACGAATAGAGGAAGAATGGAGACAAACACGAAATTATCTCAATTGGTGTGTGAAATATCAGTTGTTACAAAAATAGTGTATGTTTTTTATATATTACAAATGTAGTGTTTGGGAGGTTAACTGGAATGGTTAAGTGAGTTGACTTACTTATAAAACCCCACATGTTTCATATTTCGTTTTACTTTTCCTTTTTTTTTTTCTTTTCACTTTTCTTTTTTTCCTCTTCAGTTTCGCTCCAATTGAAGCAATTTTGGGACGATTTTTCTCCTTAATCAAGGACAGATTTAATGATTTTCTTCTTTTCCTGTAACTCTTTTTTTCAGCATATTTGTTGTCAATGTTTTATTTTCGATCTTCTTAAATATATTCTAGACAAAGGTTATATTTTACGGCTCCAAGTTGATCATTAGAAAAGTTTTTATTAACATTTTTTGTTACCTTGAAAGTGTATATTATACAAATTAAGAAAGCTCAAACTAGAGTTGAGTTTTTGTTTTAAACTGATACTGTTTATGGAGTTCTTAACTTGCAATATTTTTTTTAAGGGACAATGTGATTGGGTTTTATAAGAGGAGGAAGATGAAGAGGTGAAAGGAGGATTGTGAAAAAAAGAAAATAATTGTCGTTTTTCAATTTGGTGTTGTTTTGAACTGTTTGTCTGTTTTTTTTTCTTCAATATTATCATAAAATACAGGTTGTTTTGAGGTACTTTTGAATTTGGTTCTTGAGCATAATATTTGCTTTGTTTACATTTGATTAGTTTTATTGATGGGATATAATTCTTTTAATTGGTACTGCATATCATTTAGTATCCACAAATCTTAAGTATGTGCTTATTATCTCCAAAAATAAGTACCCAAAATTTAAAATCTAGATGACCTAGCTTTCTCTCTATCTATAACCTAGTAATCCTATTAAATGGAAATGTTGTTGAAGACAATGACAAATTAAATCATAGATAAGATTGACTTTAAAGAGATTTGTTTAGAAAGTATGAATTTTTTTTTTTATATTTATACTCGTTGAAATTGATTCAAAACTGCAAGACTTTGAAAAAGTTGCAAGATCTTGAGAACCTGCAACACATTACCATGAAGACATGATATTGCATTAAACTGTAAGACCTTATGCCTTATTGTACTTGAAGTGTTTATTGTGCCAATTAACATTAAAAATTTGAACATTAATTATCACTATGATATTTTTCTTTATAACAATATTTATATTTAAAATCAATTTCTATATAATGATATTAGAGTAACTTTGAAAAAGTAATTTTTGTACAGATTAACACTTATTACAGTAGCATCATCTAGTAGCATTTTGTTTTTCCATTTTGTTGTTGTTTATACAGAATGACATTAATCTTAATGGTTAAATGATATTAAATGACTTTTTTTTTCTTTTGTTCCAAGACATTGTAGTTTGTTTGCAAGAGCTTACAATGCCAATTGCTCTTCCTTGTAGTATGTTGCAAGGCCTTGTAGTTTCATACAATTTTTCTATACAACTTCGAAATTTTTTTATATGAAAAAATTGTAAATACAAATTTTGTTTAATTTGAGATAGGGTAAAAGAGAAAATGTTATAAAATTCATTATTATAAAATAAAATTTAGATTAAATTGTCTAACTATTTTTTTCTTTCTAAACTGATTACTTCATTGATAAGACAATGATAGAGTCATTACAAATAAAAGTTAAAAGATACAACAAACTTGTCTTACAAAAATAATTCTAATAACAAAGGGCATCTCCTCTAAAGTGAATAACATTAAAAAATACATAAACTAATTGAGATTATTATTAGAATAGTCCAAGTTTTGTAGTTTAGTGAGTTTTCTAGTTCTTGCTACTATCTTCCTTTCAAGGTCACAATTTGAAAGATAAACTCAGTTCAACTTGGTGAATTTCATAACCCCAACTGAAAACTTGCTTGATGGTAATGAGTTGTTTCTAGTACTTGTTGTTATCTTCCTTTCGAGACTACATTTGATTTCTACCTTGCAATCAAAATTTTAAAGGACAGCTCTGAAATCATAAACTCAAATTGCAAACCAAATGCAAGAAAATGCCATAGATCCAGCATCACAAACATGCAGCAAAAAATAATGGCTATAAGATTTCAAAGTAATCATTTATGAAAAGTTTGATTTATATTTACCAAGATTTGCAAAAATGATAATCTGCCATTGATCTTTAGCATTCCAGATAGCTTTTACTACCAACCATCCACCAATTTCCTGACAACTCTAATAAGATATAAACGACCATTCCACAGACCAGCAATCTATTGAAATCCAATCTTTCATTCATACTCTAATTATTGCAATGTATAGGAATCAATATGTCAACATTTTTCAGCTTCATAGAGATGAGACGAGCCGCTATAGCCACAACATAAGCACTATGCTCAACCCCAACCATGATCCATAGATTAATCGTAATATCAATTTGATCAACTCGAGTGCATAACTCTTCCATTGCCACAAAAACTCAGAGCAATCAAAGAAAGTCAATAATAAATAGTGAGTAAATTTATGGCTTAATTATACCAAACAATCAAAGAATAGTTTTAGCAACAAGTCCTACACTAAAATCACTACTTTTGATATTTTCATAAAGCTTACACGAGATTTATAATAAACGTATTTTCACACACTAAATGATATAATTTTTCGTTTGATGGATAGCATTCATGTTCTCCCAAAGTATCTTCTATGCTTACATGTATAATAAACTTGAAATTAATGCTTAATTTCTTATGATAAGAATTAGTCATATTAATTTCGAATAATCGTAGAAAATATACCAATTTTTGGGCCTTTACGAAATTGCTTTTGAAAGTGATTTTTAATGTGCTAAGTAAATTCAATTGATGTTTTACAATTTTCATGAAAAATAGAATATATTAGTGGTTTTAATGAAGTAACTAAGAGAAATAGTTTTGAATGTATAATTTATTCTTAAAATAATTATAGGCATACATTCAAAATTAACAATTTTATTCTAAAAAACTAAATACTTTGTTTTGAACTAATTTTTATCATACTACTTTTGAATTCATATTTTAAAGATTTTCACTCTTATACTCATTTTAACTTGAGTTTTAAGAAGTATTTGTATAAAATGAGAGAAGGTTCACACAAATTAGTAAACATGTAGGTAGGCTAATGATGTCATGAATGTAATTGTATGAAGTAACTAGTTGCATCAAAACTGCAAGACTTTGTAGCTTTTTTGTAATTATAAATTTTTGTGTGCTAATTATAATTATAACTTTGAAAAATTAATTTTAAATTAAAATTTTCTCAACTAATTCACTTCATTAAGTAGAAAAAGTAACCATTACAAGTGAGCATGTTTGAGATACTCATATGCTGGATAAATAAAAATAAAACTATTTTGAGACTTTTATGAAATTTATATTGTCTTTAAGCTTCCTCTATCATATGACATATATTTTATTCTCTTTTTTACTTATTCATTGTCTAAAGAATTATGTATTATATAATAGTCAAAGTTTTATTTTTGTGTATATTATGTAACATTTTAATTTACTTTAACTCTTCATTTTTTAGTAAGTATCTTTATTTAATCTACTCATGTATATTTATTTTGCTTAATAGCTAGAAGAAATTTTATTTGGATTTGAGAGCACTTTATTCTAAAAATGAGTTTTCATGAGAGCAAGATGACTTCTAACTTTTGCATGGGTAGGGTTTAATACATTTACCCATTGTTAATTAATTTAGTTTTTGACTTCTTGCTTTAATAATTAATTTTTTCTTATATTTATATATTTTTTTATTGTTTTATGCAATTTTGCTTGAACTTTAATCATTAAACATATTTTTTTAATAAAAAAAAGTCATATTAACTGAAAAAAGTATATAATTAACAATTCGGGCTAATTTGGGCCAGTTTGAACCCTCTCGTTTGTGTTTGATTTGGGTTCGATCTCACCTTTACTAGCTCGAATTAAATTTGAATTGAGCTAGAGTTAAACCAATTTGGGTTGGGCTAGTTTGGGCCAACTCGAACTAGCCCAACTCGCACGAATTGACACCCCTAACTGTATCTGCAGTGAGTACTAGTCAAGGAAGTATGTCTTATTCACTTTAGTGCTGCATATTTATGTATTTCGTAGGAGAAACAAATATATAAGATATTCTGATTACCAATACTTAAGATATTGTGATATCTTAACGCATCATTCCAGAAAATGACTAAACGCTATCTTATAATAAAGTCAAAAGTTTATTGATTATATTCTGATTCTATTTATATAATGTTATTCTGTAAATATGTTAACACATTTCATATAAGCTTATCTTGTTTTAAACTTAATATTATGGATAGTTTGGTGTGGTTCATTGTAAATATGAGTGTTCTTCAATTGGTAATACCATAACAATACTTCTCCCATTTATATTCATTTTATATTAACATTTAGTAGTTTTATTTTAAATATTTAATGGAAATTATGTTAAATGTCATTATTATAATATAAGATAACAAAGTTTGCGTTGACCTGCAGGATTTATGCATTAAGGATGAAGAATAAACTATTAATAGAATCACTCCATTGTTGAACGTATTAGGCACAAATGAAATATGGAATGAAAAAATTTTCTTGGCCTCATTTTCACATAAAAAAAACATTGTGAAACAGCTTTAATAAGTTTATGCAGATATCAACAATCTTCTATGAAAGACATTTTTATTGATAATATGTATGCTGCCATATTATTAAAGAGTTTGGAAATAATCTTACAAGCTAATTTAGTAACAAAGAAGTATGAGGCAAATCTAATTCGTGATTTCGTTAATAATTTTTCCACATATTGTACAAAGATACCATTATCGGAAGATGAGTTTGAAATCATGCGTGCTAAAGTTCTTAACGTTACGGGCAAAATACATGTTGTGTCTTATCAAGTATCATAACTTCTTACAATATTATCAGAGTTGAAGAGTGTGAAGAACTCAATTGAGAGTAGAAATAATGTTAATTTTCATTCCAAGCTAAATCATCAAATAGAGCATGCAATTAATAATTCCAATTGGATAGCGTATAATGAGCATCCTATGATCATGGATATTTAAGAAAAAATATCCACAACTATCCGACAGAATGAAATTCATAATGAAATCCATGCATTGTATTCTAAGTGGGAATATATCAAGATTATTATCAATGACACATACCATGCTTATATGGGATAATAGATGACATTAGTAGTATGTTTATAATATATCAAATGTCTCGTATGTTATTTTCTTCTTGTTATTATTATTATTATTATATTATGTATTGAGTCCCCATGATGCTTGTAATGTTGTTTTAAGTATTTTCATCTTATGTCCTATAATGTTTAAATTTGCTTAACTTTCATGTGTTAAAGTTTGTCCAAATAATATAAATGGATATTCAAACAGGAGTGTCGCATGTTCTTTAGTTATAAATGAATATTAAAACAGGATCACTAAATTTAAGGTCAAATGAGTCAATAATATAAATTCAACTAAAACAGGATCACTAAATAAATTACAAATATATTCTACTTACGAATACATATTATATTAGTTCATCTATATCTATAACAGGAGCATCTTCAACTACCATTTGTAAATCACTTTTACAAGTTGTTTTATTGTGATTAGGTTTATCGCAATTAGAGCATTTTGCAAACCTCTTAATCTCACCAATATTTGGTTTCCTTTTCTTTCTTAGCCTTCCTTGTTTGTGTTTGGTCAAGGAAGAAAGAATAATTTGGGCGGCAACATCAACTGGCACATTTCAATAATCACGTGACCAACCGGATAAATTGACTTAGCATAAGCCACCACCATAGATGTAGATGAGTATTTTGGGTCACAAATTTGACGATAATCAACACCTCTATATCTAGCTGTAGCAATTGCATGACCACATGGCAACTTATCCAAATCAAACATATGACATGTACACGTCTTCATATTCAAATTTACTTCACTGTTTCTATCACCATCGCGAAAGTACATTGTATATGCGTCAATAGGTGATACTTAATAGTGAAGTGAAATGCTATTTCTCCTACCCAACTTCTTCTCTACCTCATTTGTCATTCCATTGATATTCTATGAAGCAACCAATATTTATCTATCATTAAACCATCTTTGCATCACACTTGTGAGGTGTTCCATCAATCTCATTATAGGAAGCTCCCTTACATCCTTTAGAACATTGTTGAAGGACTCAGTAATATTAGTAGTCATCACACTATAACGTCGACCTGTTCATATTGATGATTATCTTTAAAATAAAATAATTTAAGCTTATATCAAACTTTAAAATTATACATTAATGAATTGCAAAATTTAATACCCATTAACTACTATAAAGGAGAGATCCATACAATTAAATTTAAACATAAGCAATATTAATTAAAAAATATTACATGTATTTTTAAAAAATATATATATTAATTCAAATCATATATCAAATATTGAGAATATTGAAATACATGTAACAATTTAATTTATTTGAATATTATCATATCTTGCCATTTAATTGTAATAATGTCTATTTTAATTTAACATATTATAATATTGATGACTATATTTTAATAATAGATTTCAACCTAATATTATCCATGAGCATAATGTCATGATATGAAAAAAAAATGAAACAGATTTAATTATAAATTACTGTCACTTGCAAAAATTAATGAATAAGTATCAATTGCAAACAAATAAAAAGCAAACAAATAAAAAACATACAAAGTACAGCAAAAGCTGCAATTTTATACTAAAACTACAAACCACTGCAATTACTACAAACTATAGCAAGAATAATATGATATTACTCGTATGAAATCCTTTCATTTAAAGACATTTGAAGGTAAATATCATTTTTTTTAAAATTGAATATATTAGATTAATAAATATGAATCCATAATTTTCATTCATTAGATATATCAATATACTTGGAAAATGAGACATTGCCCAATGTTCAAATCCAACACCTCTCAAATAAGATCCAACATGTTCATCTTTTGCATTAAGTTCAGAAAATATTCTGTTAAAATCATGAACAGTATATGCTTTCGCAACCAAATAATATAGTGATATAACTTCTGTGCTCTTGAATTTTGATAGGATGTTCATTGCCAAATGATGCACACATGCACCATGGTGTGCATTTTGAAATATATTCTTCACACAATTTAAAATGCTACGATGACGATCAGACACAATCATCAAATCGTCCAACTCACCAATTGCAACCTTAAGTTTTGTCAAAAACCAACCCCAAGATTTGTCATTTTCAGAATCACCAACACCAAAAGCTAACGGATAGATTGATGTGCAAATTATAGTACTCGCAAGTGTACGAATCACTCGTAGAAAGTGACAAGCAAACCTTCAAGGTCGGTCTTTCAAGGAATTGCAATGGTTCTAAACAACCTTTTTCTTAATCTAATTAGAGTCCTAACTCAACTAAAACAGTAATTAAATAGAGTTCTAGTAACACTAAAATACCAAATAACTAGAATCTTAAACCTAGTGAAACTGTAAACAGAGTGTGATTTGTAGCAAGATCAATGGTAACGAACAATTAACAAAACCAATTACCCAAAGTCAGAATTAACTCAAAAAGATTTTAAGTATCAATGGAGGATGTATAGTTTGGTTGGCCATGCTTGCATCGAAAAGTTACGGTGAATTAACATGAACGTTCTAATAAATAATTTTTACTGACTTTCCTTTTAATTATAAATATTCCTACGATCGGGTAATTCTCTTTGTTGATTAACTAAACAATATCCTACGATCGTGTATATCAATTAGCAATCAAATTATGCATAAGGAAAATATGCCAATTAAACTAATGCTATGACTAAGTCATTAATTTGAAGCTTCGATTAAGTTTTTCAAAATAAAGTTAAGGTGACATTCCTAAAACTAAATTCTCAGATTTTTCAACCTAACTATGAATCTCAAATTGGCCCTTGAAAATTCACAATTAAATATCTAAATATGCTCTTACTCAAAAAGTAAATTTATTTATTTCAAAACAATAAAACATTCACCACAACAGTTCTAGCAAACATGGCAACACAAACTAAACATCCATAATGAAATTAGCGACTCATGTTCATATTAAAATTCATACACAAATATAATCTGAACATACACTCAAAGAAGTGAAAAGTAAAATTCTGTAACAAGAAGAAAACCCTAGATCTAAATACCGCTATTGGATTAGATGGTGTTCTTCTCCAAAAGTTTGATCTTTGATCGTCAATGGTTTCTTGGATTCTTAGAATTGATTCCCTTTCTTCGTTGAGTGTGGAAAAGCTCCCAAAATCTGGTTGAATCTCTTGTTTGTTCACAAAATTGAAGTGTGTAAAAGTTGTATTTACAATGGACTCTAAAGGGGGTATTTATAGATGTAAAGGGTTACACAGTTCCTGATTGCAATAGGAATAGGCGCACCACGGCATACAATATTCCCCGCCGTGGTGCAACACAAAATTTGAAAATAATGTCAAAACCCGAGAGATGCCTGCCACGGCATACAATTTTCTAGCCGCGGCGCTCGTTGTCTTCAATTTCTTCACATGTACCCCCTTACATATGTGCTGGCTCATTATGTACGGCTTACATAATTTGACTCGTGTTGCCCATAAATTGTGATCCGAGCGCCGTAAGTGTTCCGTCTTTGCGTGTTTGCATTATTCAACTCATTTAACGCTAAAAACACCTTAAACACACTAAAACAAACCCGTGATTCCGAATTGATAGATTTATGAAAATAATCAAATAAATAATATATAATAAATCTATTTTTAAACAATTAAGCACAATAAATCACGAAATATTAGTGCTTTTCGAGCACTTATCATAGATCCCATTATCTCCATCTATTGCTGCTACAACAAATAATGTCCCAAGTACTTACCTTTCAAGAATGTACCATCCAATGCTACAACATGTCTTATGTTACTTTTGAACCCCCGAATCCAACATCCAATTGACATGAAGTAATATTGAAATCGTCTAACGCGATCAACTTGAATATGAGTAATAGTTTTCGGGTTCTTTTCCATTAATGCGTGACTATGTGTGGTAAAAAAGAAAATGAATCGTCGGGATCTCCGTAATCATTCTTATTGCTTCCTCTTTAATTCTCCATGCTATTATATAAGGTATATCCACCCCAAAATCTAATTACATATCATTTCGTATGTCATTTGGAGTATACACACAACTAAGATCACTATACTTTTACTTTAACATGGCACCCACAACTTTGCTAGTGGCTGACTTATTATTTTTTTGCAGTGTATCCAGATGTTGTACATGATGATTAACATACTTTAACACTATCCACATTTCAGACCCTTGTATTCTTACACCATGAACTCTCCAATTACACGCATGAAACTTGCAGTTGATGACAATTTCAAAGTTGTTTGAACAAACAATTTTTGTTTCAAACTTTTTTTGTACAGCAATAATGCCAACCTGGGTCTTCAATTCTTCATTTGATTTATAAAGAGTCCCAATACGTATATCACCATTGAGTGAAGCAGTCATAATATTATTACTTGGAGATACAATGCTTGTAATACCTTTTACATTGTTTTCCTTCTTCTTAATAATTGTAAGGTTTTCAACACTTTTGACATATTATATTGATTACTTTCCTCACCACTATAATCATTTAAATTGGAAATATTGGTTGGATAATTATTCAGTTCTGCAATGTGAAAGTTACTTTCATCAATAAGGTAATCATCAGATTGAACAGTATCCTCAATAAAAGTGTTTTCGAATTCCTTTGAACCTTCACTTTCCTCCTCTTCATCTAATAATTCATTTAGTGCAGCTCCATCTATATTAGATTGAACAAGTGTGTTCCATTCAACTATTTCATTCTCAACAGTAATCATCACTGATGAATGCTTACATTTCTCGATCATCAAAGGTTTTTGAGTTGAGTCAATAGTGACATATAATACAGGAAAATTACTTGATCCATTAGCATGAAAAATAATGAATGTATTCACATCACAATCATCCTTAATTGTAATAGCAAGATGCACAGTACTTATGTTGTAAAGATACTTCATAATAATATCTTTACTTGATCCATTAGATTGAACAAGTGTGTTCTATTCAACTATTTCATTCTCAACAGTAATCATCAATGATGGATGCTTATATTTCTTGATCATCAAAGGTTTTTGAGTTAAGTCAATAGTGACATATAATACAGGAGAATTACTTGATCCATTAGCATGAAAAATAATGAATGTATTCACATCACAATCATCCTTAATTGTAATAGCAGGATGCACAGTACTTACGTTGTAAAGATACTTCATAATAATATATTTACTTGTAATGTAAACATTCAAGGCTCCACCAATCATTTCCAACAAGCTTTTGTATTGCAAACTGCTAGGCATTGGGAATACACTAGAATCACCACCCTTGTATAATGTTCGTTCTCCTTTGGTTACCTATTGACCTCCATGACGAACAAGTACCATAAATGTATTCATTAGATAATGGTACTGAAAAAAAAATTTAAGATTGGTGGAAGAAAAGACCTGTAAGTAATTTACAAAAAAATTATAATATTTTGCATTTTTACATGGAAACTACAAAGTCATAATCAAAATTACAAATATTAACATTTCTCAACATTTGAAAGATATTTTTTTTTTTTATCTTAAAAGGTATTTCGTTAGTTTCAAATATAAACTAATGAAAATGATTAAATATTAACTTAAATTTCCATTAAAATATAACATTTTGCATTTTCTAAATCGAATTGCAAAATAATACTATAACTGCAAGGCTTTGCATGTTTTTATTTCAACGACAAAATCTTACTCAGCGTCCTTATCTGCTACATAATAAACATGAAACTCTTACAAATTTTAGCAACATTAATGAAATTAACAATAATTTGTATATATTTATAGTCCACCCATTACTCACTTCATTAAGATTACAAATAATCTTTATATTCAAGTAATATGAAAAAATAATAATGACATTTTATACTTTAAGCTGATGAAAGATAACAATAGATTTCCTTCATAAACAAATCGAACTGCAAGATTTTGCATGTTTTTATTTCAACGACAAAATCTTACCCAGCGTCAATATCTGCTACTTAATAAACATGAAACTCTTATAAATTTCAGCAACATTAATAAAATTAACAATAATTTATATATATTTATAATCCACCCATTACTCACGTCATTAAAACTACAAATGATCTTTTAGATTCAAGCAATATGAAAAAATAATAATGACATTTTATAATTTAAGCTGATGAAAGATAACAATGGAAAGGAGAAGAAGATAGAGGAAATAAAAATGAAGGAAAATACAAACCTTTGAAGCATGAGAAATAAAAAAAATAATTAGAGAAGGCTATTGTAACTCATATTGTCATTTTTTTCACAAACCCTAGAAAGGAGAAGAAGATGGAGGAAATAAGAGAGGATTTGGCGCTAAAAATTTGGAAGAAAAAAGAGATAAAAAAAAGTCTAAAAATGTTTTCAAAATATCTATCCAAACTACTTAACTCTAGTTACTTTGCTTGAGTTCACTCGGTGGTAATAGGACTGAGTGAACCTCTCAAGCACTATTTTTGTAATATATAATAAACATACACTATTTTTGTAATATGTGATATTTCACACACTAATTGAGATAATTTCACGGAGACAAGCAGCACATAAAGAAAAGGAATCATCAATGCAGGCAATAGTGAAGTTAGTAGCCAAAAATACACAAAAACGAATTAGAAAAATAGAGAAAAAAAATTTATTTTTGTACTATTGTTGAAGATTATTGAAGGAAGATTGAAGAAGAAGTTGAATATTGGTTTTGTTGATCCTTTGGCTCCAATAATTCTTCAAAATTAAATTATTTCTCTACTTCTTTCTTTATTATGATGAATTATTCATTTTATTTGTTAAATTTTGTTATTTTCATGGCTAACAAAATATTTTATGTGATTGTGGGCATTTTCAAGCCCTAGACTATGATTTAATTAAATTAGTGTCATGATGAATCTTTAATTTCAATTCTTGATTCGTTTTGTGTTCAATTATATATTTAAATGCCATAGTTATGTATGTATGAATTAGAATGATCAACTAGTTTGTTCCATGAATATACATGTATCTAGTCTAATATATTAGCAAGTAAAAGCTAATATTATTATTCAAAGTAGTACATTGTGGCTTCTGTCATGACTAAGATGTTAAAATAATCAATCGTCAATAGTAAAATAATATAATTGTCTCAATAATACAATATATGAAAGGCAACATACATACTTGTTTAGTGAATTTGTTGTAGAAGCCATTGATCTACAATCTCATATTGATGCTCCAATAATAATCTTGCAAATTTAGTGTGTATGGATTTATGGGAACGATCACACTCACAAGTGTGCTATTTATAATATAATCTAGCTATCACATAACCCTAAACCTAATGAGCTTGTTTAAACTTATGAGTGCGGTGAGCCCATAGACATATCACAAAATATTAAATATGTTTAGTTCATCCCATTATGGATTAAGTATAACACATTCTTATTTAATAATTATATCAATAAATCAATTTTGTATGTACATGCTTTATAAATTATTTAATATAATATAGAGTTGTGTCACAACCCAAATAGCGGGTATGTGAACTATAAGTATGAATAAAAATATATATAAATAAATAATAATAGATTAATAGAAAATATAATTTTCCTTAAAAAAATATAATTTCAAGATATCCCTTTTTAAAAGAACATTAAATAATTCAACGAAATATTTTATCTAATAAAACTTCAAGATAATATAACAAATAAACTTAAACATAGGCAAATTATACATCTTACGCTTTAGTCTCAACTAGGGGTGTCCAAAAATCGAACCAAACCGAAAAATCGAACCGAATCGGACCGGACCGGACAGTTTAACAAGTGAAACGATTCGGTCCGATTTTTTATTTTCCAAACTGTTTGAATAACGGTTTGGTTCGGTTTTTCAAAATTTCAAACCGAACAAAATCGAATCGAACCGAAAATTAAAATTAAAATTATTTTTAATATATTATTATTAATATATATATATATATATATACCAATTAAAACCATCAGACCCATCAGTTAAATTTCCAATCCCGCGACGCGAACCCTAAGAGAGCGCCGCCTACCGCCTGCCGCCCGCCAGCCCGTGTCCCACCGTTCAGCTCCTCTCGTCCGCGAGTCACCCAGCTAGCCCACGTCTCGCGGTCGTTCAGCTCCTCGAGGGGCCAAAGGAAGCCTTATTTGACTTAACATGGCATTTTGGTCACCCTATTGTTGTATCTGTTTCATTGAATGGATTAGTTTAAATCTGGGCTAAAGATTACACTAAAAACTGGAGTGCATTTGTTTCTGATTTCAAAGAACTTGAAGAGAATGAAGAGTATGTAGAACGTGAAGATGAATTTGATCTGATTCCTAAAACCGAAAAGGTGAGTGAAATTAGAATGTTTTTGGTATATATTTGTTCATTTCTTATGGTTTCTTAAGTGATATGTATTTGCAGGTGAAAGAATCTGATGTCCACGAAGATGATGAGGTCGACATTGTTACTATAGAGAAGAAGTCAGCTTTCAGTGATTCAGATATGTCAGAGGAGGAACTGTGCTTTCTGCCAACAATTCCCTCTCCTGATGTCATCGAGCAACCAGAGAAAGGCATGGATAGTTCTTCAAAGTTATTGGAAATTAATAATTCAGGATCTTTTTCGGAAGAAGGAGAAGAACATGGACGAGGGATGAATCATGCATCAAGTCCACGTGATGGTAAGATTATGCATTATATATAAACTTATGAACTTCTGTGCTGAGATAGAACTTAGAAGCTAACTGTGCTGAGTTAGAATTTAGACGCTAACTGTGCTGATCCATGTTTTATCTGGCATCCATAATGAGGTTCTGGAAGCAACCTGGTGGGTAAAGGGTTATGATACATAAGAAGAAAGCTTTCTTTTATAGTTTATTTTATTTTTTAAAGTTTGGCAATTATTAGACCTAGATTTAATTCAAAATCCCAACTTATTAACAAGTACTAAATGTTGTATTGAGGGTAGTGATTAATCTATTTTTCTCCATATGATTATAGATGAGGGTCTTATGCATGCATATAGGGTGGACAGCTATTGCTTGTAACTTTAAGGGCTAAGTTGTATTTAGTTTAATGGATTATAACCAATTTTGTTAATTACATATGCATGTAGCAAAATGTCATAATGGGTTTGTCCATTGACCAACCATTCATGGAGGTAGAGAGATTTTGTACTTGTGCAAATTGCTCATATCTCAATGATTAGTTCATGGTACTTAATTGGCTCCTTTACAACCACAGCCCCTATAGCGGAACAATTGATTTTGACATGAATGGTCATTGCAAGCAAATAATTACACCAAATCGATATTGATATTGGCTTACTTTGGTCATTTCATTTCCAAGGAATAAGGGTGGATTACGATGTCCTCTTATTTGTGTCCTTGTACCTTATATGAATGGAATTTGATGCTTATTTGACATTGGTGGTTCTTTTGCAGAGGACGCAGGAGGAGCCTGTTTAAAAAGACAGCGGAGGCCTTCAGAGAAAGGATTGGAGATTGATGAACACATTTTTGACCTATATTTTGTTATGTTTTTAAGCATTAATTTTATCTTTTATTTTATTATTTTCGTGTTTTGGAAGGTATTTCATTGTTTTGTAGGTCGAAGTCGGTTTGGGAAGAAATGTGGAAAAAGAGAGCAAAAGTGAAGCAAAGTGCTTAAAAATGTAAGCCTTACATTGGATGTCATTCACTATGTAAGGGGGACAAACAAAGGCTTAGTCAATCGGAATTAGCTCAAGGAAATAATTCTAACCACCTAAACTAACACAAATCAATGCAATCAATTTAGGCTCTTGTTCATAATGCACAATTAAGCAAAGATGGCGTTTCTAATGCCTAATTCTAAAATATTCTTCCTAATTACAAACTAAGGTTTGGTCCACCATCAATTCACAATCAGAAAATAATAAGAACATGAACAAGAAATAAATCCAAATCATATATAATTAAATTACAAAATTGTTCTTCCAATCATTGGAAGCAATACTAACATCCCAATATACATATATTAGCCAACCATAACTAAATTGGTGTCAATCAATTTAGTCATGGAGGCAAACCACAAAATCAGAGAAGAAAAAAGATATTACACTAAAAATACCCCAATGAATCTTCTAGCTCCAAATCCTTGAACTTGATTGATCCTCTTTCTCAAATCCTTGGAGTAGCTTCAACAATGGAGGGTCTCCTCTTGATTTTGGGTTGGTTATTGGGTTTAAAATTTGAAATGGCTCCAAAAAGAAAGGTTGGTGAAAGTAGTAGGTCAAAAGGGAAGGGGAAAGTAGTGGAAGATAGGACGTATGACGCTTCTCGGTTTGTAAGCCGAGAAGCGCAAGAGCGGTACGAAGGTGCCGCCAAAAGGAACAAAGGTTTCATAAATGAGAGGGGAATGGACTTTGGACAAGTGGGAGTAATGGGAATCTCCGACATAGTTGAGAGACTAGGTTGGAGGAAATTTGCTTATGCCCCGGAGGCGGGTGTTAGTTCGCTGGTGAGAGAATTTTATGCTAATGTGCCGGAGGCACGTGAAGGAATGGTTTGGGTGAGGGGCATTGAGGTCCCTTTCAATAGGACGATGATCAACTCGTACTATGGGTTGAGGGATGTACCAAATAGTGAGTATGAAACCTACTTAACGCAGGTTGATTACGAAGAAGTCATTAACACCCTAACCAATGGATACGGTGAGTGGGAATACAAAGGGGATTTGGTAAATATTTTTCAGGCGAAGCACTTAAGGACTCATTCCCGAATCTGGCAATACTTTGTTTGCTCAAGATTAATGCCGACTCGGCATTACAGTTCAGTGGATCGGGAAAGAGCGGTTTTACAGTTTGCTATAGAGACCGAGCGGTCAATTGACGTGGGATTGGTGATACAACAAAGGGTTGTGTACTCAGGTGAGCATCACAACATCAGTTATTTCTTTCCCCAGCTCATAACCGCCTTATGTGTCAAACATGGAGTAAAATACGACACAGGCAAGGTCCTATTGCAACCGGCTGAAACATTGACTTTTGCCTACATGCAACACCTTACAAGTGGGTCAAAGGCAGGGCAAGGAAGCAGAAAAGGCGAATCTTCAAGGAACGCTTCCGCCAAAGATAGGATGATAAATATAGAGGCAAAAGTCAATGAGATGCATCAATGTCAACAAGAGATGCGTCATTACCAAATCCAACAACAAGCATGGCTCAGTGATCACATGAGATATCAACATGACTACCATGCCCTACTCCACAATATGATGAGTTGCCAATTGACACAAAGTGGAGTAGACCTCACCCAATTTCAGCCACCTCCACAATATCCGGGACATGATTTTACATTTATACCACCAGCGAGCCAACCCGAGG
The DNA here is from genome assembly GCA_029378325.1 of Elaeagnus macrophylla. Taxonomy (NCBI): domain Eukaryota; kingdom Viridiplantae; phylum Streptophyta; class Magnoliopsida; order Rosales; family Elaeagnaceae; genus Elaeagnus; species Elaeagnus macrophylla. Next base: position 20,934,393 of record CM055652.1, read on the forward strand.
AAGACAATGAACAACCAGAAGATATGGAGGACTGAGCCTCCTGATTGTAATTTTTCTTTTGTTTTATTTTATTTCATTTTGGACTAATTTTTATTTTCTTTATTTTCTTTTATTTTCCTTTATTTTTATCTTTATTGTTATTTTTATTTTTCTTTTGGATTGTTTAGACTTTGTGTGATGTTTTTGTATTTTCATTTGACTTAGTTATAATTAATAATTGGGTTTGAATGTGAATTGTGTTGTATACATTTTGAGGTTCAAATTATGTTCATACACATAAAATCTTCATGAGAAAAGCAAGGAACAGTGAACCGGAGCACAACGAATAACGACACAATTTCATTCGAAAGGGAGGCAACCCACTATTTTAGGTAATATTTTTCTTTTTCTTTTAGTTTAGTTAATTTTCTATTTGTTCCTTTTAAATGCTTTTCTGAACATGTGTGTAGTTGAAAACCTTGAGGACAATGTTTAGTTTAGGTTTGGGGGTGCATTTTGCATTTTTGGTTGGTAACAACATTTTCATGCTTTTAGTCAATTTTTGATGAATAATCGAGTTTTATGCATTGTTTATCTGATTTTTGAAATGTTTAAGGTTCGTTATAAGGATCAGTTTTAATTTGCAATCTGTGTTTCATGCTTTTGATGTTGGAACTGAGATGAACCCGAATCTTGTGTTTAGGAATTGAATAGTGGAAACTACCTGTGAGTATATTATTGAGCCCTTAACGTTTTATTCTGAGAGATAAATATTCTTCTACTCTTTTAAACACCTTTCATATCATTTCAAATTGTTAGATGATCTCTATAGGTTTTTGCATTGAATGATAGGATTTTAAACATATAATGAAGGATCATGTGCTTAATTGAATTGCTTAGATTAAATGATTTGAGTAAAATTTGGAGTGTTTGCCTATCTCATCCATGTTTGACTTTAAAAGATATGAGGGAAAAACTATATCCATTCACAAAATACATATGTATTTGGGTCTTTGTATTAAAAAAAAAAAAAAAAAAAAAAAAAGATAATAAGTTTCTTATGACCCTAAGTTCTTCAAGTATGAATGGTTAATACATAAATAAAAAAAAAAAAAAAAAAAAGAGAAATAAGTTCCCTTAAAGTCAAAGCATTTTCATTCTAGGGCACACTTGAAATTTTTGCTTGAGGATTTTAATTACTGCATGAGATTAGTAATGTGATTTCTTCATAAATCCTATCATTTGATTCCTTTCATGAGATCGATGTTATGCACTTTTGAGCCTTTCTTGTTTAATCATATGCGAACATATTAGCTCGTTTCTTTACATAACTTCTATTCGCATATACTTTGATGAGTGCTTGAACCCATAGGATCGGTGTGATTTAGAGAGTAAATCTGGTGAGGATTAGAGTTGAAACGAATTCACATTCTTGACACTAGGTTTGGGGGAGTCAATGTTGATACGCTTTTAGTATTGAGATTTAGATTTGTGAAGCAAGATTGATCTAAATGGTGAACCTTGATGTGTTAAAATGTTGGATAAATTTGTGTATAAAGTTTTGGTTATGAATTGGAAAGAAACTAAAGCATGACAAGTTTTGTTAACTTCAATTTTAGTTTTGTTATTTGTCATTTTAGTTTTTCTTTTAGTTGGATGTTTGTGGGAATCATCACTGAAAACCCTCACGAGACTTTAACTCGTCCACTAGGGCAACCTAGGGGTTTAAAGGCTTGTTGCATATGCTAAATGCAACCGTGACAATCTACGGAAGTGATTTAGGTTAGTATAGTTTAATTTTAGTTTTGCTAGAGGACTAGCAAAATGTAGGTTTGGGGGTATTTGATGAACACATTTTTGACCTATATTTTGTTATGTTTTTAAGCATTAATTTTATCTTTTATTTTATTATTTTCGTGTTTTGGAAGGTATTTCATTGTTTTGTAGGTCGAAGTCGGTTTGGGAAGAAATGTGGAAAAAGAGAGCAAAAGTGAAGCAAAGTGCTTAAAAATGTAAGCCTTACATTGGATGTCATTCACTATGTAAGGGGGACAAACAAAGGCTTAGCAACGTAAGCCTTACATCGAGAATCAACATACTATGTAAGGGCATTTACAGCGTAAGAAAACAAGGCGCGCCGCGGCGTGCAAAACCTATGCCGCGGCGAGAGGCTCTCGGGTTGATCCTGGAAAATCATGAAAACATGGCGCGCCGCGGCATGATTATTGTGCGCCGCGGCGGGGATGTTTCTGTTTTGAACCAACGAGCCAAAATTCAACACGCGCCGCGGCGGGAAAAACCTGTGCCGCGGCGGGAGGTGCCAAAATTGCCCAGAAACCCTAAAACGCGTATTCCACTTCCTTCCCCCTATAAATACAACATTATACCTCTCCTAAACATAAGTTTTCACGGCCAATTTCTCTCCCACCTCTGCTGCTACTGCAGCAAGGGTTTTTCCACCCAAAAACCAACCCAAAATCAAGAGGAGACCCTCCATTGTTGAAGCTACTCCAAGGATTTGAGAAAGAGGATCAATCAAGTTCAAGGATTTGGAGCTAGAAGATTCATTGGGGTATTTTTATTGTAATATCTTTCTCTTCTCTGATTTTGTGGTTTGCCTCCATGACTAAATTGATTGACACCAATTTAGTTATGGTTGGCTAATATATGTATATTGGGATGTTAGTATTGCTTCCAATGATTGGAAGAACAATTTTGTAATTTAATTATATATGATTGGATTTATTTCTTGTTCATGTTCTTATTATTTTCTGATTGTGAATTAATGGTGGACCAAACCTTAGTTTGTAATTAGAAAGAATATTTTAGAATTAGGCATTAGAAACGCCATCTTTGCTTAATTGTGCATTATGAACAAGAGCCTAAATTGATTGCATTGATTTGTGTTAGTTTAGGTGGTTAGAATTATTTCCTTGAGCTAATTCCGATTGACTAGTTAATGATCCGGGCCAAAGACGTTAATTAGTTGATCGTAGTGAAAATTGCCATTGATTTGGGATTTTCTAGGTTTAGCGGAAAAATCATTAAATCCAACTTTTAATTGAATGCTTAATTTGTTTTTGCCATGAATGGATAGCAAACTAATATTCCCATTTACATCCATCATCTTCCCCTTGGTTGTGATTACTTTTATTTCCATTTTATTTTAGTCTTTCATTTGATTCCGAATTTACAGTCTTTTCTACAACCGACAATTGTTAGAATGTTTAGGATTGTTTGTTCGACTAAATAAGAAAATAAATAACGTTTTAGAACCACCGCAATTCCTTGAGAGACGATCTTGGGAGTATACTTGTCGCTTACTATAAGTGATTCGTGCACTTGCGAGCTTTATATAAAATACAAAATTTGACTATCAAGTTTTTGTGCATCAGAGATGCAGGTAGAGAAGGTCATGAAGAAACCCTTGAAATCCTCTAGTAGACCGTCAAAACCTAAAAATAAGTCTTTTCTTGATCAAGAGATTAGCAATGGTTTATACAGAGATGATGTTTCTGATGATTAACATTTGATTATATTTCTTAATTTATATTTTGTTCTTTTGATATCATTGAAATCAAGTTGCAATGACTTGAAAAACTTGTCCATCTATTATATTTTTTAAAAGCCTCCACTTTCAACTGAAAACAGATTCATATCTACTATATTTTGTCGATTGTGGAGCAGGAGAGACTGGGAATCTTGTGCTGATGAATTGTAACATAGAACAATAGATGAGACAAAAGGTACAATTTTAGTCAAGTACTTAGATTCGTTCTTTAATTAATACCCACGCATTGCTAATAAAATTATAAATGGTTTTATTTAGTCATATGGCTCATCATACCCTACAATGTGCTTCATTGTTCCAGAAATAAATTAATGCGTCAAGCATTTTGTCAAGCTAAATTCACATATTTTCAAACCGTTAACCAAACCGGACCAAATCGGACCAAACCGTTTGGTTTTAAAATTTTATTAGTTAATCGGTTCGGTTCGGTTTGGTTATTTTTTTATACTAAAAACCGGACCGGACCGCGGACACCCCTAGTCTCAACAATGTCTCCTAAGGTACAAGATACAAATAAAAATATTAAACTGAACATAAACCTTGAATTACTTGTCTTCCTTCACAGCTGAACCACAATTGTTCAGTACAACTAGCTTAGTAGAAGTATACTCCATGCATAGTTCTTAAATAATCAATGATGCATGTATAACCATTAATAAATCATCAACAGTACATCTTTAGTGGGAGATTTTATTTTAAAACTCGGGCCTACCTGTACTTCCTCACTTTTGAAACCAGTGGAGTGTATATTTTAGGTACCCCATACATGCTCATATAATCATAATGAATTATGCAATGTCCAATAAAAATTACACATGTATACTATGCCAAATCCATATGTATTGGTCAACTCTAAAATACATGGGCGCGTGCACGATCAACATCCGAGATGCACGTGGGTCCACCTTCGACCCAATGTATGGTCATACTCTGAAATACATATGGCACATGTATTGGTCAACTCCAAGTACATGGGTCCTCGTCATATGGGCAGTCCAACTCCAAGACCCATAGATGGAACATATACCAAGACCCAAGATGGATAACTCTGAAACACAATGGGGGGTCCAACTCTGAGGCCCATGTGCGGTCTAATACTGAGACCCATGTATGGACAACTCCGAGATACATGTGAAACGTAATGCATACCTGTAGTCCTTCGAAAAATAGTATGCTGCATCTAGTAGCCCTGGGTACCTTAACTCTACAAGACATCTATACAGGTAGTACTCCCCACAAAATAATTTTATGATGCATGCATAAAAACTCAAATGCCACGTAAAATATTTTAATACCCGTACCATATTAAAAATATTATGTATGCATATAAAATATTAGTAGCGGGTACTTTAATTATAAAATCATTCATGTACCATCATGGCATCAATTTTCATCACTCTTAATATATATGATGCATGACATTTCATAAAGATAATGAATGAAGAAAAAGTGGAGTAATGACTCCTAGCTGAAGAGGAATTTGCTTGCACACGCTTATCGTTAAACTCGTGGAAAAGTCTTTGGCCTTCAAAACAAAACATTTAATTAAGCTTCAATCCTTTCAATAGGTTAAGAAATGAAATCAAGATCGTAAAGGGATAATTTAAAACGTCACTGATATCAAGCTCAGTCTCTATCTAACTGAAAATCGATGTTAATCTCTTAAACTACACGTATTCTCGAAAAAGTCACATTCGAACCAAACTCTACCCTATAACCAAATCGATGATTAAGTAAATAAGACCTAAAAATAATTAAAAGTTACATCAAAACAACAAGATAAAACTTGGTTCATTTTGGAAATGAAACATTATGATTAAACAATTCTTAACTTTCAAAACTTAGTTTGATACTACAAACATAACTTTATCGAACCTATTTTAGAAAATTGAGTATAACTTTTAGTAAACTTAACCAATTTAAACTACGTAAAGAGGTTCTCAAACTAGAGACTCCAATCTTTGAAACAAGATATCACACACACAATCTACACTAGAAAAACCTGCTCAAAACATAGAAATACCGAGAAATTTAAAAACAGTTTTCAAGTTAAATTTCCAGCAAAACATATAATGGTAAAACATGTATAACTTTTTGTAGAAATTTCCCAATTCAATTTTGTAAAAATCCACATAAACTAGAGATTCCTTGATTGAAATTAAATTTTACCCACTCACTGATTTTTCAAAAAATAGCCCAAAAAAATTAAAACACAGATCAGATTTTTACAAGAAAGCTGCAGTCCGAAAATTTTATACATACTCTAAAAAATCGTCTATAATTTTCTGTAGAAAAACCCAAATCAAATTATGTAAAAAGTCTAAAAAACTATAAATCCATACCTTTCTAAAAAGGTATCGTACGAACCCTAACTCAAACAGAAAACACACATTTTTTGTTTTGAAGTTTCTAAAAATAGTTTTTCAAAAGTGAAAAAGAGTTTTTTTTCCAACATAATTTATGCAGAATTTCAGTCCAAAATAGCTAAAATCAAAGAAGTTTTTAGGGCTTGCCTAAGCAAAGAACATGAAGGAAGAGGAGTAGATCAACCACCACCGGAGGAGGAGATCAACCACCACCCAAGGAGAGCTCTCTTCCACTCACTCTTGGTTTGAAAAAATTGGGGTTCCCAAGCAATGAAAAGAGAAGAAGAAAGAAAGAAAAGAAGAGCTGCGAATGAAAGAAGAGAAGAAGAAAATGGGTATATAAGGCTTGGGTTTAAAAAAAAGACTAAAATGCCCTTCCCACACTTAAAGAACTTTCTTAAGAAACAAGGGCAATTTGGTAATTTTCACTCAAATAGCCCAAATTTTCCCAATTATCGAATAAAATCAAAGGGGTTATTTAAATAAGTTATAATTGTTTATAAACAAATTTTAATATTCAAAACATTTATTTTCGATATTTAAGAAAGATCAAAATTTTAATAGCTTTATAATGTGAAATAAAATTTATTGAAATAAATAATAAAATTTATTATATATATATATATATATTTATAATTATTTTTCCTCAAATATTAATTGAAAAATTTGGGTCTCACAACCTTACACCATTTAAGAAATTTCATCCTAGAAATTTTGTTGTTCTCTCAAATCAAGCAGGGATACTTTGAACGATCTTTAGATTCTAACTCCCAAGTGGCATCTTCAATGCCATGGTGTCCACTGAACTTTGACCAATGGTATCATCATTCTCCTTAAGTTTCTAACTTGGAAGTCAATTATTGCTATCGGTCCTTCTTCGTATAATGCATCTTCCTGTTAAGGCAACTCTGTCCAGTCCAGTATAGTATTTTGATTTCTTTGACACTTTTGTAGAGCAGAAGCATGAAAAACATCATGAACTTGTGACAACTCTGGAGGTAATTCCAATTGAAAAACATCACCGATTCTTTTAATGATTCAAAACGGTCTGATGTAACGTGGTGCTAACTTGCCCTTAATTCCAAAGCAAGTTACTCCCTTTCGAGGTTGTACTTTGAGAAAAACATAATCATTCACTTCAAAATTCAAAGGTTGTCGTCCAAGATCAGCATAACTCTTGTATCGACTTTGAGTTGTACGAAGTTTGTCTTGTGCAATTCTGACCTTTTTAGTAGTCTCTTGAATAAGGTCAGTCCCTAATGCACTAAAATCTTCACGTTCAACCCAACACATAGGAGACCTACATGGTCATCCATACAAAGCTTTGTAAGGAGCCATCCCAATACTAGCATGTAGGGATGGGCACGGGGACGGGCGGGGACGGTTTTTATCATATTCATCCCCGAAATCGAACAATTAATCGTGTACCCGAAACTGCCTGAAAATTGCCCCGGTTCGGGTACAGTTATAACCGAACAGTTATCGGACGGGGACGGGTACAATAAAAAAACCGTCCCATACCCGATTTAAAAAATATGGTACCAAAATCACAGTTTTTCATAACAATTATCAATTATCAAGCAAATAAAAATACAATTATCCATAACATAAAATTCATAAATCTTAATTCACAAATCACAAATAAAGTTTAAAATAATAATACAACTTAAAGTCTTCAAAATGCAACTACATGCCTTAAATACCACAAATTTAAAATAAGAAATTAAAGCTTAAATGGACATGATTTTGTATGAGCTCTCAAGTGAGATGTCTCATTTTTTGTATCCCCTCCTAAATTCTTTTCACAATACTTACATATTACCTTCCATACCCCATCACTTTTCTTTCTATAAAAGTGCTTCCATACTTTAGGCTTCCAATTAGACTTTTCATCATCATCTTCACCACAAACAACTTCATTTGATGGTTGTGCCACTGTAGTCTCATTTGGTGATATTGGTGTCGAGACATTAGTACTTGTACGTTCACCTGCTGTACTAGAAGTCCGACCACTTGTTACGTCCACATTACCCAAAAGATTAACCTCAACATCCATGTTATTCTCATTTCTTCCTTGTGATGATTGAGTGGTAGGTGCAACCTAAAATTTAATATATTCATATTAGATTGAAAATAGATAAGAAAAATAATAAATATTTATCCCTAAGAGTATAATTTTTTATCTAAAAAATAAAGCGCTATTATTTACCTTCTTACTTGACATAGACATTATAGAGTACCGGTGGGAGCCTGGGGGGTGGCGGACTGGATCTGGGGGTCGATCGAAGCAGATGGGGATTTTGCTGGCGCCGCTGCAAGGAAATGAAGGAATAAAGAAAATTTAGGGCAAGCTAATTAGTCGTTTTCTATTTCTACCAGTGCTTGGGCATTTGAGTTACATTCATTGAGTTACATAGTATGTAAATCAGTTTACATACACCGTAAATCAGTTTACATACTATGTAAACTGGTTTACATACACCGTAAATCAGTTTACATAGTATGTAAATCTATTTACATACTTTGTAAACTGGTTTACATACACCGTAAATCAGTTTACATAGTATGTAAATCTATTTACATACTATGTAAATCTATTTAAACTGCCTCTCTTTTCTTCTTTTTCATATCCGTTAACAGATTTTCTCACCCTTCTTGCCTGGAAAATTTATTTATTCAGAGGTAGCCATGGATCTATGGACTATTCATGCCATTAACACCAGTAGAAGCCTTTAATGCTTGGAAAATTGTTTGTCTTGATAATAAAGAACCACATCCTTTACTAAAGATACTAGCATAGTTGTTTTATCTTCTTGTTTTGCTCATGACAACTAGCATAGTTGTTTTAAGCTTGTAGGAGCCAGGAGGTCAGACAGCACAACACCCTTTTTTCTTATTGCATTCATTGAGTTACATAGTATGTAAATAGATTTACATAGTATGTAAACTGATTTACATACTATGTAACTCAGTTTACATACTATGTAAATCTATGTAAACTGCCTCTCTTTTCTTCTTTTTCATATCCGTTAACAGATTTTCTCACCCTTCTTGGCTGGAAAATTTAATAAAAAATACACTAGAGTCCTTATGTGATATTTACCACTTTAAATGAACCCTTACCCTTTTAGACAAATGCCCCCAGTGCTTTAAAGTAATAAATATTGTTAATAAATAAATATATAAATATGTTACAAAATGTATAACAGTCAGAGTAGTCTAGTGGATGGGCGAGGATGAAGGAATTGTGAGGGCATTACTTCGAAACTCGGCAGACGCGCAGGTAAGTTAAGTGTTTTGCAAATAAATTTTTATAAATTAAATTAAATTAAAAAATATTTTGGGTAACCGTCCCCACCCCGTCCCCGATATTTATATCCGGATATTACCCGAAACCGTCCCCGTCCCCAAATTAAACGGGTATTAATCGAACCGATCGGTTCGGTTATCCGCGGATACCCGAACCCGCGGACAAAATGCCCATCCCTACTAGCATGATAACTATTATTGTAGGCAAACTCCACTAATGGCAAATGTTCATTCCAATTTCCTCTAAATTCCATAACACAAGCTCGCAACATGTCTTCTAACAATTTGATAACCCTTTCAGATTGTTCATCTATTTCTGGATGATGAGCTGTGCTATGTAACAATTTTGTACCCAAACCTTCTTGCACACAGTTCCATAAATGAGAGGTAAATTTTGGATCTCAATCTAATACAATCGACTTTGGTATGCCATGAAGCCGTATAATTTTTTGAATATACAATTTACTTAAAACATTCATAGAATATCGAGTCTTAACTGGGATGAAATGTGCAAATTTTGTGATATGATCTACAATTACCCAAATAGAATCACGACCTTGAGAAGTATGGGGTAAACCTTATACAAAGTTTATAGTTATATTGTCCCATTTCCATTTCAGCATTGGAAGTGGTTGAAGTAGTCCTGCAGGTTTTTGATGCTCAGCATTGACTTGTTGACACAACATGCAACTTGCTACAAATTGAGCTAAGTCTTTCTTCATTCCTTTCCACCAATATGTCCTCTTTAAATCGCGATACATCTTTGTACTTCCAGGATGTACCGTAAATTTTGATCTATGCCTTTCTCCCATAATTGCTTGCCTTAAAGAATCATCTTTTGGCACTGCTATCTTCCCATGGAAACAGAAAGCTCCATCATAATATGTCCATCCATCTACAGTTCCTCCTTCTGACATTTTACACCACACTTCATATATCTCAGAGTCGTTGGATTGTGCTTCTTTTACATTCTTTAGTAGTGTAGGACTAATTATGAGATTGTATAAGAATATTTGTTGTGCATCATCAAAAAAAATTTAGCTCATAACCTTCAATTATTCAAATGTTCTGCCAGGTATCCAATACCATTTGTGCAACAAAACCTGACTTGCGACTCAAAATATTTGCAACTACATTTGCCTTATCAGGATGATACTATAGAGTGAAATCATAATCTTGAAGATATGCTACCCATCTTCTTTGTCCCAAATTAAGATCCTTTTGAGTAAACAGATACTTGAGACTTTTATGATCCGAAAAGATTTGAAATTGGGTGCCATATAAGTAACACCTTCATATTTTCAAAGCAAAACCAATAGCTGCTAATTCCAAATCGTGTGTTGGGTAGTTCCGTTCATGGACTTTCAGTTGTAGCAACCCATATGCTACCACTTGATCATTTTGCATTAGAACACATCCAAGGCCTTGTAATGAAGCATCTACAAAGACTACATAAGGTTTCGTATTGTTTGGTACAGTAAGAATTGGTGCAGAAGTCAATCGTAGTTTTAATTCTTGAAATGCATATTCACAAGTTCTGTCCCAGATAAAATTTAACTCCCTTTTAGGTAAGCTGTGTCAAAAGTGTAGCAATTTTTGAGAAATCTTGTACAAAGTGCCGATAGTAACCTGCCAATCCAAGAAAACTTCATATTTCAATCACATTTTTTTGCTATTCCTAGCTTAATACTGCTTCAATTTTAGAGGGTTCCACAGCAATACCTCTTCTGGATATAACGTGCCCTAGAAATTTGACTTATGTAAGCCAAAATTCACACTTTTCAAACTTTGTATATAATTGATGCACTTTAAGAGTTTGTAAAGCAATTCTTAAATGATTTTCATGCTCTTCACGGGTATTTGAATAAATTAAAATATCATCTATAAACACAATCATGAATTGATCCAAGTAGGGTAGAAATATCCGATTCATTAAATCCATAAATGCAGTAGGAGCATTGGTTAAACCAAATGGCATAACACAAAATTCAAAATGTCCATACCGCATACAGAAAGCAATTTTGGGTATGTTCGACTCTCTAACTCGGAGTTGATGATATTCAAATCTTAGATCAATCTTTGAAAAAAAAAACTTGCTCCACCAAGTTGATTAAACAATTCATCAATCCAAGGTAAAGGATACTTATTCTTTTTGGTTCATTTGCTTAGTTGATGATAATCTATGCATAATCTAAAACTTCCCTCCTTCTTTTTGACAAAAAGAACAAGTGCTCCCTAAGGTGACGAGCTAGGTTGAATGAACCCTTTTGCCAATATCTCATCCAATTATTTTCTTAACTCTAGTTTCTCTGCCGGTGCCATTCTATAAGGAGCAATCGATATTGGTGCAGTTCCTGGATATAACTCAATTATAAAATCAATCTCATGAGTTGGAGGGAGTCTAGGTAGCTCTTTTGGAAATACATCCACATATTCATTTACCACTACTATTTGTGCCAGGCTTTTTCCATTTCTATTGTCTAGTTCAAGTGAATTTAGAAATGCAACACCCTTGCTTTTATGCTTCTCGTGAACAGATTGTTGTCTCTGAAAGTTTTGCATAAGATTTGAAGGTTGTTGAAAGGAATGTCTAGAAGGCTGAAAAGATTTGGAGGACTGCTCTTGAAAAGATAATCTTGATTGCTGGAAGTTTTGTTATGGCTGCCAACCAAATTGATGACTTTGCCTAGGAAGATTTCTCCTAGTATTGGATGCCTTAGAACTAAAAGTGGATTGTGACCCTCCTTCATACTAATTGGCTGAGAGTTGAGGGCAATTATGCTTGAGGTGTCCAGGTTGGTTGCAATTGTAATAAACATAGGGATGATATCGAGGACTTTCAGATGAATTGCTCCCAGATGACCCACTACAATTTTTGCTACTTCTTAGTTTCTAGAATTTCTTCTTTTCCTTTCCTCTATCTTTGGATTTTTGACTTGAAGTATCCACCTTTAATTGTTCCACATTGATTTGTTTAACCCTGTAGGCCGCAGCAACTGTTGTAGTATAGGTTTTAACACCTTTACATAAGTTGTGCTCGAATATCATCTCGTAGTCCCGTAAAAAATTTAACTGCTTTATCTGAATATCTAATCACCATGTTTTCTGCAAACCTTGATAATTGGTTGAAACAAGCTTCATATTGTGCAACCGTCATATCCTCTTGTTTCAAATTCATAAACTCAACCACCTTATTTGTTATGGCTGTCTCATTGAAGAACCTTTCATAGAACATTTGTTCAAACTCTCCCCAAGAGATTTCATCGATATTTCTGCCTCTACTCATAGAGTCCCACCAATAGTCAGCCTCTCCATTTAACTTATAAGCCGTAAGTCAAGCTCTAAAACATTGAGGAATATTGAGAGCATTCATCTTCTTCTTAATTTCTTGAATCCATCCTTCAGCAACATCCGGATTCGGTGTACCATCATAAAGTGATGGTCTAGTCTTTTCAAAATCTTTAAGATAGTAAACCCTACCTCTTTCCTCATGTCCTCCGCCCCCAATAATTAATCTACTTAATACTTGTAGTAGATTACATTTTCCTTGGTTTTCATTTGCACCATGTTCGAGCTCATTTTTAGCCACTCTTCTTCTTGGAGGCATGCTGAAACAATAAAAGCACTTTAAAACAAGTCAAAATCAAGAGTGAAAATGTTTTCCCAAGAGATCAAAACCATGCTCTGATACTAAACTATTATGCCCCAAATAGCAGGTACGTGAGATATAAGTATAAATAAAAATATATATAAATAAATAATAATAGATAAATAGAAAATATAATTTTCCTTAAAGAAAAAATATAATTTTGGGATATCCCTTTTTAAGAGAAAATTAAATAGTTTAACAAAATATTTTATCCAAGAAAACTTCAAGATAATATAACAAATAAACTTAAACATAGGCAAATTACACATATTATACTTTAGTCTCAGCAATGTCTCCTAAGGTACATGATACAAATGAAAATATTAAAATGAACATAAACCTTGAATTAGTTGTCTTCCTTCACAACTGAACCACGATTACTCAATACAAAACCTAATATGAAAATTAATGGGGAAACGGGGTGAGCTACAATTAGCTTAGTAGAAGTATACTCCATGCATAGTTCTTAAATAATCAATGATGCATGCTACATTACAAATATTCCATGTATAACCATTAATAAATCATCAACAATACATCTTTAGTGGGAAGATTTTAATTTAAAACTCGGGCATACCTGTAATTCCTCACTTCCAAAAATGGGTTGAGTGTACATTCCAGGTACCCTATGTGATGCGAACAGAACGACTCGACTCCTATTACCCACAAGCAACGAGACTTGAAAACCACAAGAAATACGGTTCTAAGACCAGACAATAATATTAACACGCAAATTCTACAAGAAACCTAGATTTTTGGGTTGCAAGACTCACCTTAACTCATGGATATTACACACCACAAATCAAGACGAGGGAAAGGCCACAAAGAGTTGCAAATTCCTTTGATAAGTTTGGTTGATAGAGCACTTGGAGCTTTGAGCTCTCAAAGATGAATTTGTATTCAATCTTAATAATTTGTGAACAAGAGTTTTTCAGCTGCTACACTTTCTATTTATACAAGAAATTAAACCTAAAAATGACAAAGACATCCTACCCATTGAATTGTGATCAATGGCCCAAAATTTACAATAATTTGAATCTTCGCCGTGGCGGCCAAACATTCATGCCGCGGGCGCATGTTGAGGATCTGGTGTCAGCGCGCATGTCTGGCGATGTCTACCGAGGGGTGTCCTATGTCAGCGTGCAGGTCTGGCCTGTCAACACGGGTACGTCAACTCATGCCACGGTGCCTGAAATGCATGTCGCGGCGCGCTTATGTTTTGGTTCCAAAATAGAAAGTCCTCCGCTGCGGCGCGCCTAATTGACATTTTTCCTCTCCAAAATAGAACGCCTCTCACCGCGGCGGCTATAATTCCATGCCGCGGCGCAAGTCATTTTGCCCAAAATCTACCACCAACACATTGATTGACCTCCCACAATCCTCAAGCATCAATTTCATCCTCCCTTGGTCCTGAACTATCTCTTGAATCAGCCTGTTCAAAGCTTTCTTGAGTTGCTCGGCTTTCGATCTCGTGATTGGCCCGGGTGGGATCCGTAATGGATGTTGTGGCAGATTATTCGTTTCATTCTCCCCTTCTTGAAAAGGATTCAACCTCGAATCGTCACCTGCAAAATCAAAAGGAGAAAGATTAGATACGTTAAATGATGCGCTAACATTATACTCACCGAGAAGGTCAAGTTTGTAGGCGTTGTCGTTGATGCGCTCGATTACTTAGAACGGGCCATCTCCTCTCAGTTGAAGTTTTGACCTACGCTTATCAGGAAAACGTTCTTTCCTCATATGCACCCAAACCCAATCTCTGGGTTCAAAAATAATCTTTCATCTCCCCTTGTTGGCCTTGAAAGCATACTCCCTGTTCTTCTTTTCAATGCGCTCATATACGCTTTCATGCAACCTTTTCACCATCTCAGCCTTCTTTGCACCTTCAAAATTAATTCGTTTTGAAACAGGTAAAGGTAACAAATTCATAGGGGTTAGTGGATTAAAGCCATATACAATCTCAAATGGGGAGTGATCCGTGGTTGAGTGTACACTCCTATTGTAAGCAAACTCAACAAAAGGTAGACAATCTTCCCAATTTTTCAAATTTTTTTGTAAGACCGCACGTAATAAAGTAGACAAAGTGCGATTGACTACTTCCGTTTGGCCATCTGTTTGGGGATGACAAGTTGTAGAAAATAAAAGTTTTGTCCCCAACTTGGCCCACAAAGTTTTCCAAAAGTAGCTAAGGAACTTAACATCCCTATCAGACACAATACTTTTGGGAACTCCATGGAGCCGCACAATTTCTTTGAAAAATAGATTGGCTACGTTAGTTGCGTCATCGGTTTTGTGACACGTAATAAAGTGTGCCATTTTTGAAAACCTATCAACAACTAAAAAAATGGAGTCTCTCCCTCCTCTAGACCTAGGCAAACCCAAAATAAAGTCCATGGAGATATCCACCCAAGGTGAGCTAGGCACCGGTAAGGGTGTATGCAGTCCTTGAGGTAGAACTTTGAACTTCGCTTGCCTACACGTGATGCATCTAGAACAAATTCTTTCTACATCACGCCTCATTTTAGGCCAAAAGAAATGTTCGTGTAGAACATCTATGGTCTTGGTCACACCAAAGTGTCCCATTAGACCTCCCCCATAGGCCTCTTTCACACCTGTGTGGCAGACAGGCGCGCGGAGGACAGAGCGGACTGGCGGCGCGGCAGATCTGAGGCACGGCGACAGGAGGCACGCGGAGGGCAGAGCGGACTGGTAGAGCGGTAGATTTGAGGCACGGCGACAGGAGGCGCGCGGTGAGGCAGACAAGCGCCCGGAGGGCAGAGCAGACTGGCGGCGCGGCAGATCCGAGGCTCGGCTACAGGAGACGTGCGGTGCAGCAGAGCGAAGCTGGACAAGCGCGCGGTGGGCAGAGCTGCTCGGGATAGGCGGCGTCGGAGAGCGGCGGCGCTGATAGTGACGCTGACAGAAAAAAAAAGAAAAGAAAATTTCTTTACGATCCTTTGGCTCTGATACCAAGTTAAATATACTGAATGAAATATATTTCTTATTGTATTATTACCTCACAATAGAGGTATATATAGAAGATAAAATACAAGAGTCCTAAATAAAATAGAACTGTGTACAACTTAAAACTCTATTACAGATAGACACTAATTACATGACTCACGCTAACACTTTATGCTAAATTTTATGGTAATGAAAGGAAAGGAAATTTGACCAGAACCCAATACTCTAGAGGCAATACATATAACCCCAAAACTGCACATAAATTCAACAACTAGGACCACACTGAAAAAGCAATAAGCTGGGCATATTTGATGTTGCTGGAAACATGAATTTAATATCAGACATACTGCAGTATCTGGTGTACAATTTATAATGAAATACCTGAGAAGAGCCTATGATATCTAAAATTTGAAGATCAGGAGCTAAACTCTGAATCCTAGTTTTGAACAGATCATTCATGTAATACAACGTACTCTTGATTGTGAATAGGTTCTAAAAGATTGGAATAGGACCCAGAGACCTGCACTACACAAGGTTGGTGAGTCCAAGTCCTCATCCTCTATCCAGCTATACTGACACACGGAAAGACCAATAAGACAATAACATGAGTAGTAGTACTAACTGTGCTTCCCTGGCTTATCTTTCAATCCCCCTTTTTGTTCCTGCATTCACTCAACTCTATAAGAAATTCAACTCCATGTGTAGAATATAGAGATTTCAATGTGTTTGTGATGTGAAATAGTAAAGTATGACCAGAATATACACATTTAGATTATGAAATTTTCCAACAAAGAATATTAATATGAACTGATTACTGAAAAATGACTTATTCCTAGAAAATATTAATATCGTTTAAAATATTTATTATAATTACCTCTTATTGAAATCTCTGAAGCATGAGGTGCTTTTGATACCACTATTGCCAAATAGAATATTAGATTGTTTAGTGTATATTTTGGAGGTAGTATGAATTAGAAAAGGTAGAACATCCTTCATTCATGGATGAAATATGTGTATACATTAACTATATAACTCGCAGGTTGAACCATCCTTTGTTTTGTATCATTCTGACCACCTAGAAAGGCAATCACAAAATGTAAAACAGCACAAACACAATGCCACTTGCATCCATATTAGATAAATATTTAAAGTCTTATAAACATTCATATAGAGTACTTAATCATTACATAAAAAGGCTACATAAGTAATTCATTGTCTACTGAATGAAATAACTCGTAGCACATCTTTTTCCTATACAAAGTGATATCTTCTTGTTCAGTATTGTTGATAGAATTGCATGTTACGCAAAATTCAACAACATTTAATGAATAAATACTACAATCTCCATTGTAAAATAAATGTCATATTAATTTATAATTATATGATGTATTTGTAAATGAAATTGAAAATTCATATCATAATGTGCACTTACGATACTTGCTGCAAGGGAAATTTCTACCTTATACTCCGAAACTGAAAAAGTTTTTAATTACGGATTTAATAAGCCTAGAGGGGGGTGAATAGGTTATTTTCAATTTTCAACAAATATTATATAATCTAATCACAACGGCCAGACATGCAATCGCGTGTAAAGATAAATGCGGAATAATAAAACGACACACGATATTTTTAGGTGGAAACAACCTAGGCCACAACAATGACCTAAGAGGAAAACCACCGGTCCACCGGACCACCTAACTATCCACTATGAAAATAATGTTCAATTACAACCATAGAGTCCAGAAACTACCCGTCGCAGATAGATCCCCCTTTCTGTAATTTACTTACGAGCCGCTTGCTCCTTTCACAGCCTCCAATAGTTAGATGTCTAGATCCGGACCAACGTTCCGATCTACTTGAGTCACACAAGATCAACCGAACCCGTCACCTTCAGTAATTTCGAGTCACACGAAATACTGAAGCCGTCACCTGTAACGTTAGCACAATAACACAAGTGCAATGCGTGTCCTAGAGCGGATTCAAACAATGAATAATCCTAACTAGCAAATATACTAACATGCGATGTAAAAACAATATCAGCTAGCAAACCCTAGAACATTCAATTAAGCTCAATATCATGCAAATCAATTAGGCATATGAATATAACATGAGAAAGCCTAAGAACAATAGATGAAGAGAATAAGCACAATTCAGATGCTAGAAAGTATTAGTGCTATATGATTCTAAATGCTCAAGTTAATTAATTATGCATAAACATCCCTTCACTTATATAGAGTCCAATCCTAGTTCAAATAGGATTTGCAATTCACTATAACTCTTTTCCTATCAGGATTTACCAATTACCACAATTATCCTCAAATAAGAATACTGTTCTTAACATTAAATGTGGTCAATTAGGTAAAAGAAACATAAGGGTCGAATTAAGAAATAGAGTTTGAGTAGGAATATAATACTGGCTCGATCGATCGACAGGCCGTCTCGATCGATCGAGAAGGTCTCGATCGATCGATACACAAAACTCGATCGATCTAACTCAAACAGAGAGAACCTGGATCGAAGTTGTTCTATACTCGATCGATCGAACATGGTTCGATCGATCGGTCCAATTGCTCGATCGATCCAGTCCAAACAGAGAGCACCTAGATCGAAGTTGTCTCAGTCTCGATCGATCGACAACTCGATCGATCGAACAATACTCTCGATCGATCGACCAACATGTGCACAATACATTTTTCGTTACGATCCATACTAAGTGTCGTGCTCAATTGTGTGCAGATGTATGCATGATGGAATATTATACCTGTCATATGGGCGTTGCAAGCTTGGTGACTCCATCATCACGTGTGGTCTGAATAATTGTTGAATTCCTATTCTAGATTACAATCAAACATTTTGTCCACGAAAATTGCCAATACAAAATAAACCTTACAGAAACATCTTCCAAGTGCTTGTCAACTTAAAGTTTTTTCCATGCCTCCTACTTTCATAAACCCCACACTGTCCAATGAAATTAGGAAAAATAGAATAGATGTTGGACATATGTTTCTTTAATGCTGCATCTCGAGTATACTTTGAAAGTGAGTCATAGACATGTATTTCTTGAACAACAAGGTCAAACTCTAATGCAATCCAATGATCATTGAAAGATATTATCCTATACTGATGTGTAAATTATAGTACTCGCAAGCGCACGAATCACTTATAGTTTAGTGATAAGTAAACTTCTGAGGTCGATTTCTCGCGGAGTTGCAGTAGTTTTTAAAATTCTTTAATTATTTCCAAAAGTAGCAAAACATAAAATAAATGAAAAGACTTAAAGCAAATAAATGACAATAAAGTAGTTAAGTAATCAAACAACTAATCTAACTAAAAATAAGTGAAGAACTTTAATGAAAAAGATGAAACAAGTAATGAGAATTTTAGCTTGCTAACTAATCATATTTTAGATTATTAGTTAAATTTAAGAATTGTTTATAAGTTGATATTATTGATTTTTTCACTAAAGTTAGAAAATTTCAATGATCATGACAACTTTCACTTACAATTAAATAATCAATTTCTTTGATCGAGACAATTAATTAAATGATTGGAATGAGTGTAGAGAAATTATATAACCATCTAAACTAACACAATGATCATATAATTAATTTAGATTCATGTTCAAGAGGGCATAATTAGATGCAGATAATGTTTCTAATAAACTAATTCACATATATTTACTTTAACTATAAATAGTGATTTGATCCATCTACTATTCATAATTAAAGCTATGAAAAAAAATGAACATGAAATAATATCAAACTTTTATATAATAATTAACTTATTAATCCAAAATAATCATGGTAGCATAACTAAAATCCCATATATAAATTTAGCAAAACAAAATTAAATTACTAAAAACATAACGTTTACAGTAATAATATTACAAAATTAGAAATAAAAATATTAATAATAAAATAAATATCCAAACTCTTGAATTGGTTGATGTTCCTACTCCAAAAGCTTGAAATATAATACAATAATATAATATCTCTCAAAATATCATAAAATTAAACTATAAAAATAAAAAGCTACAAAAAGAATGAGAGAAACTAACCGAACAATTGATTGAAAAAATATTTCAAATTGATAAAAACTAAGCTTAGGTAACTTGTTTTTTTTTTTTTTTTTAATTCTCCGTTCGCGTATATATAGGCAAAAGAGGCAGTGAAAACAGCTGATAAATGTGTCACGTGTCAGAATTTCAATAGCTAATGGACTGCAGGAAAAGACAAAACATCACACATGGCAGAACGTGATTGCATGGACGGCACTACAAAAATGCAAGTGGAAGCAACGGAGACGACGCGTGACACATGGCGGAACGTAATTCGTTTAAATCTGTTGACGGAACCAAGTTTTCCACGTGGCGACTTATAATTCGCAAAAAATGTGGCGCTTGTTTGGCACGCGCCTAGCACACTCCTAACACGTGTTTGCTGAGTTGTCTTCCACATGGCGGCCTTTGATTGATACAACTTTGATGTCATGGCGATGACGTGTCCAATGACGTAGATGATGACTTTGATTGGGCTTTCTAAGTGGATCCACAGTTCTTTCTTTATGAATTCATATTTGTAAATACATCCACAGTTATTTCTGTATACATCTACCTATTTAATTAAATTCATAAAAATTCCAGAAAATTCCAAAATTGTAAATTCTTCTCAAATATTTATAAACCTAAAAAAGACCAAAATATCCTTAGTTTGGGTAAAATATTTAAATAAACTATAAAAATAATGTTAAAATATAACAAAATATTATGACAAATATGGATTTATCACATACAAAGTGTCTAACTCATACAAGGTTTTTCAAATTTAGGTATTTCTCCCAAAACATAGTTTGTTAAAGTACGATCTGAAAATCAATAATATAGTTTTTGAATAAATTGCAACTGAATCCATTCCTCGAAATGACCTACTAGACGTGGCTATATAGTAATGATAGATAGGGGTTAAATAAAATATGATTTAGAAGTATTTGATACCACATATTAATTAGCATGTTTAGACTAAATAGACTACTATGTTATTAATTCGCCCTAAACTCAATCAAATCAACAAAGTAAATTAAGAAGAAAAAATAATATCAATGTGAGACTAATGAGTTTGCTAATTGTAAATAACTCACCAAAAAGTAGCAATCTATTGTTGACCATTTCTTCTTAACATGAAACTTTTGAGGGCAAATATGAAAATTTTCCTTAGTAACCATAAACTACAGTCAATATGCTACAAGTTACATATATAATGATTACATTGTAATGATGGAATAGATATTAAAAAATATTTAATATAAATTTTTTTAAATATTCGAATACATCTTTTACAAAGTGGATAGTAATACTCATTGAGCTGAACATGTTGGTTCCATTTTTTAAAAGACGGTGAAACCATATAGCATTTGCTCTCCCTTTACTTGGACAACCAACATGATGTTGTCTCTAAAGTCATGTAGTAAAAATTTAATAATTAATAAAACAGAAATTGAAATAAATAAAAAATAAATATACAAAATATATTACAGAAATGGCATATGATATCGTATATATAAAATTTCGTGACTTACACCATACTAGACGATGCTTTATGCAGCAAATAAATTAAATGAAAATATTTATGACATTCTGGTCCTTTGTGGACATTATAGTTTTGACAAGAGGATCCATTAAGAATATCCTCAAAGGGTTGATGTATATTGGATGCCTTCCTCTTTCTTCCATTGTTCTTGTACACCTCATATGGTGATCTCAATTGTGGACCAACAGATCTGTTCTTTCTTGTGTAATATTTCTTTGTTTCTGTTGGACCTGACACAATCATACAAGAATCTGAATCATTTACATTGACGTCCTCTACTTGTCTTTGACTATCATTTTCTATTTCATATCCATGTACTATCAAATTTCTTTTTTGTAATTCTTCCTCTAGGTGTAATATCTGAAGAGCTTTGTCCTCTCCAAAATACAATATTGTGCTTGTCTCCACATGATCGTCAATATTAGTAGCAGTATCATCATTCATAGGAACACCTTCACCTTTGGCAAGATCGTCTTTTTCTCCACTAACCCCTTCATACTTTGGATCCTTATCATCCATTGGCTCATCCTCCAAATTTTTATCATCTTCATCTTCACTACCCAAACTAACCCCTTCATCGGAGTTTGCCAGTATATTAGACCCAATATTGAGGCCAAATTCAGCATCCACATCACAACTAAAATCTGACCTTAGTGGGCTGCTTCTCTTAAAGACACCATTTCTTTCCAAATAGGCATTTATGTTTCCCTTATTCAAAACATCTAAGATACTGGCCAACATTTGCTTAATTTCCTAACATCTTGCTTAACAACCAACAATTCGTCCATAACCTAGAAATAAAAAAAAGGATAAGCGTTTGAATAATGTCAATGTAATAATTGAGATAAATCAATTACGCTTAAATAATATTAAACGGGACGTTACATAGGTTACACATAAGAGCACTATTTTATAACACTAAATTATCACAAAGTCCAACATACATACATGACTGATATTAATTATATCGTGGATGAAGAGGGTTTACATTGATTAAAGAACTTTTCCTTCCCCTTCTTCTCAACTTTTCCAACATTAGGAAAAACTTCATCATCAAACTCTTCGGTCATTCCTCTCTTAGCAGCAAGACTTGATTCATAATATAAAGTGTTCTTCTTTTTTACAGTAGGAACAAGCACTTATATAACCAAAAGTTGCAAGACATTTAACTCTACTATGTAATATAGCAAATAGGTGCAATGAATTCATAAATTCAAACACTACAAGAAAAAAGGGTTTTAGGTACAGTTAAGATTTTAGGTATTATTTTCTTTGCACTTGTAACCGTACCAATAGCCACTGTCACCATAGGTTCATCTTTTAGGTACAGTTACGTTTTTGGTACGGTTAACAATAGTACCTAAAACTTTTAGTAACCGTACCTATAGAACAATAACCATACATAAAACTATTTAAGTACAGTTAACAACTGTACCTAAAACCTTTTATGTACGGTTATTGCTTAGTTTTTTAACTTTTAGTTACGATTAACAACTGTATCTAAAGTTAGTTTTTTTTAAAACATTAATTTTCGATTCTAATTTTTTTGACCTGTTTGTATTTCCTACTCATTTGAGACTATACATGCTCATTTCAGAATTTGATCAAAAATTCATATATATATATATATACTCACATACAATGATATATATTTCATTAATAAAAAATACAAGCATACATGTCACTTAATTATATCAATAATATTAAAATACAAGAGCTAATGTCACTAACCAAAACCAATTATATATACATATAAATTAAATCTAATTAATATCAAAATATTAATTACATAATTAACTAGCTATTGCATGTGTCCAATACTATCAATAAGAAATTGACATACTTCTTCTTGACAAACATCAAGTTCTTTCCGTGTGTATTTTTTTTTCTGCAAACTAAAAAACATATAATTAGATATATAGTTATAAGAAAATACAAAATAGTTAATATGATGATTTAAAAACTTACATTAAACTAGCTATTAACATATATTGTATGTATATGCATGAATTATTTTTTTAACTCACTAGTAGTGATCTAGACTTTCTTGGTTGACATTAATATCTTTCATATATATCATCACGAAAAAACCACACTTGATACCACTAATTTGAATAGGTGCCTACACAAATATATAAGACAACATAAATATATAATTAATTAATATTCACTAGCTTAACTAAATATTTACTTGTAATTAAAAATATACATATATATAATAAATAATAAATTAATACTAACCTTAATAGGCCGGAAACTAGGTGGTGGCTTAAACGAAGGTGATATAGATTGGTTCCATCTAGAAAAAGCACTATAATATTAACATAATAAAATAAAAATTATTCATAATTAAATATCATGCATGATTAATTAGAAATAATTTGAAATAAATTTAATGAAATATATTAAGTTAATAAAACCCAATGATTATATCTTGAAATCTTTGTGGTTGACTATTTCCAAGTGAGTCAAACCGCTCAACAACATCACTATATGGGTGGATCACCCCAAGCATCCAATAATTTCTATAATTAATTGTAAATGATTTAAATAAAAATGAACAATTAACAAAATTAGAACATAAGAAAACATAAATTAATAAAATACTCACGCTAGCCAATATGGAACAATAAGTCTTTCATTCTCTCATACTCCAAGCATTCGTTCAACTAGAGAATCGATTTGATCATCAAGAGTAGGGCTCCATTGATTTGATATAAGTGCAAGATGCAGAAAGAGATATAAGTTGAGATTTTTTACATTTCTTGTTAAGTGATTAAATAAAATCCTATACCTAGAAGAGAAAATAATTATTATATGACTATTCAAAAGAACTTATAAACAATATAAAATATTGAAATAAATATTACCTCTCATATACTGCAATAATTGTTGCTTGTAGCCACCCGATAATACATAATGCCATTACATCCTCGCTCTTAACTTCTAAGGGCTCCTCAATGCCCTATGCGTCTATGACAGAGATTTGGAACAATTCACCATCACCTTTATATTGGTGCATGCATACATTGTCATACGTTCAATGGCACCTCCATCACCTACACATGGAAAATCTTCTATTCTTTTTCCATGAGAAGTATCATTTTTCTTTGACTTGATTTTCTTTTGGGAGGCCTACAATTATGTGAAATTATGTTAATAAGTATATTTTTAATATGTATATGAGTAAATCAATTAATGTTCATTTATACTAACCGAATCATTTTGAGGGATTATCCAAATTTTTGGCCAAGCTACCATACATCCTTTAGTATGTCCAACATACATCAACTCATCCCCAATGAGAATTGGCAAAAAATTTTCATCTTTAAGTGACTTCTCAATACTAACTCGTGCATTATACTTACCAAGAAGTATATAATGCACTTTAGCATATGGGTCACTTGTTTGGTAAACTTTGCCCTTAGCTACAATATTATTCAAATCATCCAATGCTAAATAACATGGAGTTCTCTAACAATATTATTAAACTCATATTAGCACTGCTTATAATAAAATAAGTTATAGTTGTAATTATATGTGATGCATACCTCTAAGTCGTTCATAGGAATTGTTGGATTTGTTGGAGGAATGAAAGTATTGCTCTCTTGAGTATACCAAGACTTTTTGCCTTAAGTGCTTCATTCTCTGCCCTTAACCTGTAGTTCTCTTCTAAAAGTTGTTTGTTATTGTCAACCTTCCCTTTACCTTTAATTGGCTTTATTGGGTTATTCTCACGTGTGGGCTTGTGATATTTCTTTAGTATTTAGTATGGTAACCCCATAACTAGCACCTCTAACACATCCAGGATGTTCTTTTGTTTGTAATGACTGGCCCAATATATCCTTGTGATCAACAGGTTTAAATTCTCCAGATACTGTCTTTCTTTCATATTCTTTCTACAAATTAAGTAATCACTATATAAACTTCATGATAATATTAACAAAAGTTATAATCAATATATTTTATATTAAACTTAATTAATTACCATCAATTTGAATGCCTTTTGGGCATCTTCATTAATTGGAACTCCATCTCTAGAATGCATGTGCCTCCAAGTAATGTGTCTTCCTGGAATAATTTCATCTTGAAAATTTGTTTTCTACAATAATAGCACTTACGAAGTTAGATAAATGAATTTTATATATAATGTTAAGTAATATCATAACATATTGAAGTTTTAATACAATGACTCTTCGGTATTTGAAATACTTGTTCGACCCGTATAATTTACGTACACTAATTGTTCTCTATTGTGATACTCCTTGTTCAAATCCTATAAAAAGTTGTGTCAGTAAAATACTTGAAATATATATATATATACACATATTGTGATAACAATATGATATGTACTGAATGTAACTGATTTATATGTCATTACCTTAAAAGTTCCAGTTTGTGTCCACTCCACAAACCAATCTAATTGTTCTTAGGTAATAAAATCATATTTTTTAGGGGGTGTTCTCAAAAAATCCAAAAACTCAAGATTAGGCACCACATGCTCTTTATATAGCTTATGTTTATATTTTCTCCAGATATCACCCAACCTCTTCATCGTATATACTCGTGTTATTTCTGAATCGATATTGGGAAATATAAAAGTTGTCTACATAAAACATGTACACAATATGCAGAACCATATATAATTAATCTTAAATAAAAGTTGTATATCCAAAGAAATAATATTACTTACTATGACATCCTGCCATAAAAGTTCCTTGCAATCATTAGGCACATTCGTCCATATCTTATAATTAATTGGAATTGAGGCAAGTGCTAATACCCCCAATAGGCACGTGCTAATCATTAGGCACATTCATCCATTTCTGAATCAATATTGGGAAATATAAAAGTTGTCTACATAAAACATGTACACAATATGCAGAACCATATATAATTAATCTTACATAAAAGTTGTATATCCAAAGAAATAATATTACTTACTATGACATCCTGCCATAAAAGTTCCTTGCAATCATTAGGCATATTCGTCCATGTCTTATAATTAATTGGAATTGAGGCACGTGCTAATACCCCCAAATAACTAATGAAATCATTTAAATTTTTTCCAATAGGTATGTTTTCTGAATTAAATAGTACCAAGGTCCTAATCCTTTCACTTCATAACTTCATCAACTTATTCATTTTGGTACGACCTCTTGTTTTCTTCTCTGTACTACTACTTGAACATTGAGATAAATCCATCCTGCAATATTTTAAGAATATAAGTACACAATATAATGAACAATTAACAACTAAACATATATAATAACAAATTATAAATTAATTAAATTAAAGTATAACTTACAAATACAATTATGAGTAGGACATTATTTTTCTTTGTCATGTAGAATCCATGTTCCTTCACACTCAAATTGACAATAATCAACCTCGTTATCTTCTTGTTGATCTAACATGTCACTTTCATCTAACAAACTAACAACCTCATCATGCTCCATTATGATGTCTCCTAATACGTTGATATTAAGAGTGTCATTATAATCCCGATGAGGAGGAGTTAAGACATTCCACCAATGTTTTTCTTGAGCATCATGAATGTAGAAAACTAGTTTAGCTTGTGAGGTCAATATGAAAGAGTCATTTACATGTGAAATCTTATTTAGATCAACCAATGTGAAACCAACAGCATCCTTCTTCATTTCATGTTTGCTATCCACCCAACTACACTTAAATAAAGGAATTCTAAACTTCACATAATCTAGATCTCATATTTCATCAATAACTCCATAATAATCAATGTCTCCTTCAATAGGTTGCATATCCTTTGTACTTGAAAATTGCATAGTTTTTGCCATTATAGAAACTCCATTTTTTTGGGTAACAAGATTGTCACATTTTTTTGTTTGGTAATGGATCCCATTTATAGTATAACCATGATACTTAATGACATTAAACTTTGGACCTTGTGCTATCCATCTCAATTCTTCAGAGATATTGCAACTTGTTTTATTCAATTCATTTGAAATCTAAACAAAAAAATTAATTAGAATCTATAACTCATTAGTATAAATAGTGTTAAATAATATAGTTAAAATCTATGTGTGTAGTAAATATAACTTGTAATTCACTTACTTGAGCTTGTAACTAATATATAAATGTGCGATTATGTTCATTTAATATCCATTTTTCTCTTTTGTTTTGATATGTATAACAAATGTGCTTCATATGTTTCCTACAAAATTAATTGACAAGATGTGAAACTAAGATAAAGATTTGATATATAAATCTAAACAAAAAAAAGTATGAGGAGTACATATACTCAATGTAAGGTTGAACTACTTCCAAGTTTTTCAAAACATTACTATGTGCTTGTTCCCAAAGTGCAGGATCGATGTAATCAACCAACCCACCTTTACCTAGATTTTCAGAGACGTTTTCACAATTTAAGTGATTGATCAAGTCAACTGAAAGACCAATTGGTTTCACTCAAATTAAAAATTCAGAGAAAAATTCAATTGCTTCTTCCGCGACATAACACTCTGCAATAAACCTTTCTAGACGATTATGATTACGAATACAAACATAACTTTTAAGCACACTGATATATATCTTTCAAAAGGGTACATCCATGTTAGGTACACAAGCCCACAAAACTCCAACGTTTTTGTGAGATGCACTGTTAGGTGTATCATTATGTCAAAAAATGATGATGGGAAATATTTCTCAAATTTACATAATGTGATCACAACTTTCTTTTGAATTTCTTCAAGTCTTTTAACATCCACATAATTTTTGCATATATCATTAAAAAATGTATACATATCTATGATTTCACTTCTAACATCCTTAGGCAACATACCATGTATTAGAACGGACAATATTTGTTGTATTAAAGTGTGATAATCATGAGACTTCATTCCATTCAATTTTCAATTTGAAGTAGAAACCAAAGACCGTATGTTAGAAGAATATCTAGAAGGAACTTTAACCTGGATAGTGCTTCCATAAAACTTTTTTTCTAGACTTTAGACAAAGTAAAACACGCTGGAGGAAGAAAAGTGCGACGCTTCTCAAATTGAGGATGCAACTCTGGACGTAACATCATGTCTGCTAAGTCCAGTCTAGCACCTAATCCATATTTTGTTTTTCTAGGAATATTCAACAAGGTGCCAAGAATACTATCACACACATTTTTCTCAATATGCATGACATCAAGAAGGTGTCTAATTGGCAACTGTCGCCAATACTCTAACTCAAAGAATATTGATCTCTTCCTCCAACATATTGAAGTATCTAAAAGTTTTTGTTGATCTTTTAATTTACCACTAGGAAAAGTTTTTCCTTCAACTTCTTTTATAATATCATCTCCAGTTGGTGGTAATGGAGCTTAATTATATTCTTGTGTTCCATCAAAACATCTTCTTTGATTTCTATATTTATGCCAAAGTGGAAGAAATTTATGATGACCTCTGTAACACATCTTATGAGAATGGGCTAATTCTTTAACACATGTATTTGTGCTACAAACTAGACAAGTAAAGTAGCCTTTCATGGCATGACAAGACAAATTACCGTATGTTGGAAAATCAATTATAGTCCACATAAGAATTGCCTTTAAGTTGAACTTCTCTTGACGATATGAATCAAATACTTCAATACCATTATTCCATAAAATTTTTAAATCATCTGTTAATGGCTCTAAAAACACGTCAATATCATTTCTTGGTTGTTAGGGCCTAATATCAACAATGTTAGCACCATAAACTTTCTTCTCATGCATAACCACGATGTTAGATTATAATTGACCAACATAACGGGCCAATAACTATACTTACTACTCATTGAGCTATATGGATTGATACCATCAGCTGTAAGTGCAAGTCTAAGATTTCTAGGTTCTGATGCAAATTCAAGCCACTTTTCATTGATGAGGTTCCAAGAACGAGAATGTGATGGATGTTCTATTTTACTATCAACAACCTCTTGAGCAGCATGCCAAGATAAATTTTTGGATGTATTAATGCTTCCAAACATCCTTCAAATTCATGAAATTGGTGGAAAATACCATAAAACTTTTGCTAAATTTTTTTTATTTTTTCATCTAATCCAATTTTGGACTCTTTCTACCTTGATTCCTTACATATAGGACATTCACGTGTATCTGTATACTCTTTCTTATAGAGTATATAGTTGTTCCGATATGCATGTATTTTCTCATATCCCATACCTAGCTCATTAAGTATTTTTTAACATCATACATTGAATGAGGCAATTTATGATCCTCGGGCAACATATCACCTATTTGTCAGAAGCTCTTTAAAATACTTATCGGGTATTCTACAGTTTGCTTTAATATTGTACAATGTGACAAATGCAGATATCTTAGTGAACTTCTTACACTCATTCCATAATGATTTTTCGGCATTCTCTAAAATCTCATTAAATTTTTGACCTAACCTATTGGCATTCAAATTATCTTGCATTGTATCTAACATTTCAATAGTATCAACAAAAGCTTCATCACGCTTTCTCTTTTGTGTAGGGGATGCATTGGAGAACTCATTATTATTCTTCACAATCTCTTCCCTATGCCAAAACCATACTTTATAATTTTTGTCAATACCATGTTTAAATACATGATATCAAATTTCAATCACATTATGTCCTTTTTAATTCCCACATTTTAGACAAGGACAACTAATTCTTTCATGGTTAATTGCATTATCAGCAGCAAAACTAAGAAAATATTTAAGCTCTTCACTAAATATATTTGACCTTCTATCCATTGATATCCAAGATTTATCCATTTTAAAACTTAATTATATATATATATATATAAACATTATGTCAATAAATATAATAATGTGAAACAAGTGACACAAATATTAAAAAAAAATCAAATAATATATATATACAAATACATACAACATTATTCAAAATAATTATCCAAATTCATATCACACTAATAGAAACCTCGAATTAACTAAAACAAATTATACTAATCAAACCAAAAATAAACTAAACTAAAAATTTTAAAAAATAGGAACAAATAATATAAATATAATTAAATATTACACAATCAATACCTAAAAAAAAATTACACAATAAATACATATGTCTTGGGAAAAAAAAATAATAAAATGTTTATCATATATAAGAAAATAATTAATGATTAATAAAAGACTAAAAAAAAAATTGAATCAAACCAATATCACGTCATGCATATGTATTTTCACTTATAGTTTAGCCAAAAAAAACATTACAAACATTGCTAAGAAAAATTAAGAAAAAGTGAGAAAAAAAAAATGAATGCCTTGTCGGAATAGACTAAAAAAAGGGAGTTATGTAGTAGTTGGTGGCTGAAAATGGGGGTTGTACGGCGATTGGTGGCTGGAATAGGAGTTGTGCAGTGTTGTGGGTGAGCGTGAAAATAAGAGACAAGGTTGACAGCGTAGGATACCAATGACACTGATGGAGAGGTATCAACGACATTGGGTTGTGTGGGTATGATGGGCGATGGCGTAGGGAAGGGTCACTTTTTCTCGAGTAGGGGAGGACACAACGATAATACAAAGATTTTGTGGAGTCTTGGGGGAGCCCTAATTATTTGTCTTAATGACTTTCAGGTATAGTTAACAACAGTACTTGAAAACCTTTTACTTAAGATTTAGGTACGGTTGTTAATAGTACCTATAGACTTTCAGGTACAATTAACAACCGTACCTAAATTTAATGTTTTGGGTATGGTTGTTAATTGTACCTAAAAGTTTTCATAAATTTTTGAAAAATGTTCCATGTTTTGGTTCACTGTTAACCGTAACTAAAACTAATTTTTTTTAAAAATGCGGCCAACCGTATCTAAAGCTATTTAGGTATTATTATTTTCAATTTTTTAATTATACAACTGTACCTGAATTGGTTTATTGATGTAGTAAAAAATTAAATTACTAAGAATTTTAATTTAGTAAGACATCAATGCTTACATCATCATGGGTGAAGTAGCTCCTGTCCAAGTATTTGAATCTGAACCATCGACTAACCTTTTTGTTTTCCCACTTCAAAATTCTTGGCATTGAATCTTATACACGTTTGCAAACCAAGTCATCAACCAAAGCAAGTATGGCTCGTAAGCCCATACTTGTAATGCCAATAGAAAACCATACAAGTTATACATATGATTTCCTCAATTTATTATCTTCTGCATTGTCCTCAATATCCACATCATCTTCTTCTAGCTCTTCTTCAATTTCTTCTTCATTTTTGTCTGACATATTAACATTCTTTGTTACCCTATTAACCATACTACTTTTCATCCTTCGTAGGGTGAAATCATAAATGACCTTTTCCTATGGAAAGTTATTAAATTTATCCAGATCTTCAACGAGGCACAAATAATGGAAATCAATCTTTTGTGACTTCTGCTCCCTCAGCAATATAATTTCTAATGCGACCATAAGTGACAATCAAAGAACATCATTTTTATTTGTGTTCTTTGTTAATCTTTTGTATACTTTGCATAACTTTGATTTTGTAATGATATTCTCCCTTTTGAAATATTGAAATTTCAAGCGAATTTTGAACAATGAAATGTTATCATCACCAGTAAACATCATACCGGTTATTAGGGAAAATTCTTCATAACCAAATCGATCTGCACTTCCATTCAAAACAATTCTAAATTCCTTTCCACTTTGTTTGCTATCTTGCATCATCAAAAGATGATGCACCAAAGGTCTTGTGAACTTAATTCGATGCATCCTCAATAGAAATCCAAAGCATGACTCCTCAAACTCCCTCTTCAAACCAAACATTCCTAATTTTGACATGATTGTTTCAATTTCTTCCATTCTAGATATGTTTGAAATCTTGCCAATAAAGTAATCTCCGCGTTTAACATATGAAAATCTTTCAATATTTTTAGATGCCATTGTCTTTTAAAAAATAGCATTAAAAATTCAGGAAACAAATATTCAATTTAATATATGTAATACATTAACTTTTAATTCTTTGTGTACAATTTGTTACCCAAAAACAACTTCAATTTATTAACATATAAACTTGTCTTTTGAAGTTTTACCAAATCAAAATAAAATGAGCAATGAAGTAAACAATCTAGTATCTTAATTCGATATGCAAAATGTGCAAATGAAATGATTTAAGACGAAATGTAGTCGAACTATAGTAGAAAATAGTCTATAAGCGTGCAAGTATATGTTAAAGACGAAATGTTTTCCAGGAATTCTTTTTGTAGAGTTATTTGTCACACGTTGGCAAGTTAATTTGTTAAATTTTTAATGTTAAATTTGGTTCTTACATTTAGTAGAAAAATGTATTTTCTTCCTTCTTTATGTTGGATGCCATGAAGTTAAAACTTTCTAAATACATAATTTTGAACAATTTAGCACTTAGAATGGAAGGTGTAGGACTTTTTATATGAAATTTCAATGGGTACCATGGAAATAAATTATGAAATACCTCCTAAAATAGGCATCTCTTAAACTTTTCTCATAATTTTAAGCATCTCAATACACTAAGTGTCGAGGGAGGTGAGGCAAGGCATAATGGTTTCATATTTCTTTAAAGTTGTAGCCTTTCTTATCATAATGGGTATTAGCTGTGATTATGATAAAAATTAATAAAATATCCCAAAAACATCAATCTAATCACCAACTCTTCCTATTTAAATTGGTCCTACATAACTTAACGAAAACATTCTTGTTGTTCAAAATGATTAATTCCTAAACTGGTATATGTGTTCAATACTTAATTGTTTCTTCCTTCATGATTGAAGTTTTTTTTATTCTTCCAAGTATTTGTTATAGTTTTTATTTCCTAGGCACTTTTCAATGCTAAAGAGGTCTCCGATGAAAATATTTATTTATTGAGACTAATGATGCATATAAGAGGCAAATTTTTCTTATTCACAAATATTTACTGTTTTCTATAACAAAATAAATAAATCTATTTTCTTTAATTTTACATTTTTATAATTTATTATTTATATTTGTACTTCTACATTTTGTAAGCCATGCAATTAAGTTGATGTATCTCATCATACTTTCTTTTTTCTTTCTGTTTAAGTTTTGTTCAAAATACTTGGGCCATTACGGAGATGGTATTTCACAATATAAACTTTCTTCTATGCTTTAAAATGTAGTTCTTATATTTTTTGTTGAACTTATTTCTTACATTTTTTTTTTCTTTTTAAACCAAATTAGATTGGACAATTTATATATGTTTGGTAAAGTGTACCTTTATGTCTATCGATTTATGTACATTATGATTCATTGCCTACATTTTATTGTTCCTCTTGGATATTTAAAAATATTATCAATAATTTTTTAAATGGATATTTATTTTATTAGACTTTCTTATTTTTTATTTTATTTTTTGAAGCATATTATAAAGCATTTAAAAGCCTCTATTTCATAAGAAATTTAGGGTTTTTTAAAACCATTTTTGAAGGGGTGGGGGCATGGCTGTTTCCAAGTCTTTATTAAATGTGGACATTTTGGAGGGTCATTTGGGTGAGATGAGGGATGTTATGAGGATTTCCCTGACTGATTGTTTTCGGCCAACTTCTAAAGAATATGTTCACATGGGTTCAGTTTTGGACATCCACAAGATGGACTGTTGTGGTACTAATTTGAACATTTAGTCAGAGCAGAATATCACATAGGTGACATTTAGAAAATCACTACATGACAAAAACAACCAAGACCAAACATATGCAACTCAGGAATTAACAAAACTCCAGCAAATTCATGCTAAAATAACATTTTGGCATTATAAATTTGACAATTATTCGCACATAGCTCATCACTTTTCATTGTAAATCCTGCCCCCTCATCCATTGGACCTTTGTTAAATACTACATTTCAACATTACACTCCAACAACACATCCATTTGAATAATCAAAGTAGAATGCCACATAGAATGAAATGTAGTAATTTTCCCTAAACTAATTATTCAAAGCAAAATACCACATAGCATGAAATATAGTGCAAAAAGCTAGTCACCATATCACTGTCTCACTTATAATTAAAATTCAATACAACACATATGCACACAAGTACATACTATACATGTACATACATATGGTATACTTAGTTCAGACTATGGTAATCGAGTCGAGTGAGATGACCAAGACTATGGTAAGAGAATGATGATAACAGCAGCGCCCAAGTGGTTGGTGGACAAGGACATCGGAGGTGGCGGTTTCCAACAGTGGAAGTGGTGGTTTGGTGAGAAGAGGATGAATACGAACAAATTAGGGCAAATGTCGTTAAAGCCTTTTCTTTTCCTTTTCTATTAAGTTTTTAGACCAAGAGAAAAAGTAAGAGAATGACCATAAAAGCAGTGCCCAATTTGTTGGTGTACAAGGAGATTGGAGTTGGTGGTGAGGAGGCGGTGGTTTCGTGGGAAGAGGAAGTATACGAACTTATTAGGGCAGATTGGGGCTAGCTTCTCTATTTTCGTGGGACAAGGAAGGCGTTGTTTTTCTATTTTTGTTTCTTTCTTTTTTTTTTTTTTAAATTTTTACTTACTGACTGTAAGGGGTGAACAAACCGAGCAATAGCCCCTTATTAATAAAAAACCAAATAGGAGTCCTTAAGTGATGTTTTGTCACTCAAGGAGATCGTTTAAAGCAAATGCCCATGTTTGAATCTCAAAATCGAAGCATATAATTATAAGTTAGCACATAATATATATCTAATAAGTCAATACATGCTTAAAAATTTTCCATAATCAATTAGCCAAATTCATGCTTCTATGAGAAAATCAGCCAATAACTATTCTACCATAATTTTTTTAATACAATCTAAAATATAGAGATTAATGATTTCATCACAGTATTCATGTATAAACCATTAACAATCTATCATTTAATCAATCATATATATGTATAAAATCATTACAACAATCGAAAAAGGAAGGGATTTTGTAAATGGGGCTGATTTGGGAGCATAGTTTAAGAAATGGCTTATTTGTGTTAAATTTTAAAAGATGCCTTTTATAACTGGGAAAACAAGTAATCGATGTTTCTGGATATAGTAAGTAAATACTTTAAACTCTCCCTACCCCTTTCTATTGTTATATTTGTTTCGAATACCTATTTCTCTTTCTTCATTTACAACCGTAAACACTCTTCCTCTCTCAAATTTGAAGTTAAAAAGCTGAAGAGATTATATTTTTGGGTGTTTGAAAAGTAAGTTAAGGTACATAATGTTAGTGTGAGTCATGTAATTAGTGTCTATCTGTAATAGAGTTCTAAGTTGTACATAGTTTTATTTTATTTAGGACTCTTGTATTTTATCTTCTATATATACCTCTATTGTGAGGTAATAATACAACAAGAAACATATTTCATTCAGTATATTTAACTTGGTATCAGAGCGAAAGGTTCGTAAAGAAATTTTCTTTTCTTTTTTCTGTTCGCGTCACCATCTGCGCCTGTCTGCCGCACCGCGTGCCTGTTTGCCGCATCGGGCACCTCTCTGCCGTACCGCGAGCCTGTCTCCTGTCGCCGCCTATCCGCTTGTTGCCAGTAGCAGCGCCTCTTTCCTCTAGCGCGAACCTGTCTCCTGTCGCCGCCTGTCCGCTCGCCGCCAGTCCACTCGCGCAGCCAGTCCGCTTGCGCTGCCTGTCCGCCTCCTGTCGTCGCGCCTCAGATTTGCCGTGCCACCCATCTCGCCTGCCGCCGCCCATCACGCCAGTTCACTGCCTGCCTATCCTCTCTTGTTTACCCACACTCCAAACCCTAGCCTACTAGCCCACACTCACCAAACCCTAGCCTACTAGCCCAAGCCCAAGCCCATAATCCTAAGCCTACATATCCATTCCCATCTAGCCCAAGCCCATATTCCTAAGCCTACATATCCCCTCCCATCTAGCCCAAGCCCATCATCCGGTCAACGGTCAACCCCGATCAACAGTAAAAGTCAACTGTCAAAAAAAAAAATAATAATAATAATTTTTATTCCGCTGCATATTATTATTGTATGATTCAATGGAAGATTCAAGAATGAATCAGAGTTCAACGACAACTGAAATTCCAAAATTTGAAGTTTCTGTCAAGAGTTCAGAAGGTGGCTCTTTCGGTGGTACCAAACTCAATGGTACCAACTTTCGAACATGGAAAAGGCTTATGTCCGTTTATCTCCGTGGGATGCACAAGATAGGACATGTTACTGGAACAATTAAAGCTCCTCCTGAAGATGATTTGGAGGCCTATACTAAGTGGGAAGATGATGATGGCTTCATAATGTCTATCTTATTTAGAGCCATCACAGATGACGTACTACAGATGGTGGAAGAGTGTGACACAGCTGAGGCCATATGGAAGACTTTAGGAGACCTCTACACTAATGAATCTGACTTTATATAGGTCCACGACTTAATGTGCAAAGCTACCAGCATGCAACAGAATGGGCAACCAGTGTCTATGTATTTTACCAAGCTAAAGAATACATGGGCTAAAATTGATTAGAAACGTCTGTACAAAATTAAAAATCAGGAGGACCTTATATGGTACCAGAAATAAAAGGAGCTTGAGCAAGTTCATGCATTTTTAAGAGGACTTGATACGAAACATAATAGTGCCAAGGGCGAATTGCTCCGAATGTCAGACCCTCCGAGCTTGACCACAGCTTTTACATACATCCGTAAGGATGAATCTCAGTAGGAAAGTCTTAATCAGGCACATGTTGAATTATCTAGTCTAGCCATTCAAGCCAAATCAAAGCACCTTTTCTCCAGCCGCAAAGTTCAGTTCCATTTCATCAGCAAGGACCTCCATCACCTTTTCTCCAGTAGCAGAGTTCAGTTCCACTTCATCAGCAAGGACCTCCACCAGGCTTTGCCAATCATCCTCGTCCTCATTTCTCTTATTGCAATGAAGGAGGACATCTTCGAGAGACTTGCTATAAACTAAACCCGCACCTTAGACCTAAAAGGCCAAATTATCGTTCTAAAGCGAAAACAGCTGCTGTACAAGTAGTACAGGAACCAGATTTCTATGGAGTGACTGGACAGGATCATCGTGTGACATGTGGAGGTACCCTTATAGCTTCAATAGCTGGTCGTGGTAAGTTTGGTATGGCCTTAAGCATTTCTCACTTTGTTGGGTCTAATACTTGGATTATTGATTCTGGTGCGTCTGATCATATGACTTATGATAAATTGTATTTTACTGAGTTATCTTCCCCTCCAGTGTCTTATGTTACGAATGCTAACGGTGAAGCTTTTCCTGTCTTAGGAAAGGGGTCAGTCCGTATCACTCCAACTTTACAGCTCCATAATGTTTTATATGTGCCTGACTTATCCCATCACTTAATATCTGTCCCACAGTTGAATACTGAGTCTCAATGTTTTGTAACTTTTTATCCTATTTATGTTATTTTTCAGGATCTTCTTACCAGGGAAATAATTGGTCGAGGGTGTCTGAGGGGCAGATTGTTTCGTCTGGATCAGAACTACGCAGGGGAGAAACCAGGAGCACAGTCCCGCATCACATTGACCTCGAGTTCTGACAATCTAAGTGAAATTTGGCTATGGCATCGCCGCTTAGGGCATCCTTCTTTTAGTCTTATGAAAAAATCTATGCCTACTTTGTTTATTGGTGTTAGTGAGTCTGTTTTACATTGTGAGACGTGTGTTTTGGCCAAAAGCCATCGTATTACTTATTCTCCTAGTATTTCTAATAAAAGTACTGTTCCTTTTGAGTTAATTCATTCTGATGTTTGGGGACCGAGTAGAGAGCCCATTGTATTGGGCATGAGGTATTTTGTTTCGTTTATTGATGATTGTACAAGATTGTCATGGGTTTCTCTTCTTCGAACTAAAGATGACATTTTTTCAGTTTTTCAAAACTTTCGTACTCATGTTCAAACACAATACAATAGCACCATTAGAATCCTACGTTCTAACAATGGGGGAGAATATGTTAATTGTATGTTTCAAGATTTTTTCAAAACACATGAAATTGTTCACCAAACTACTTGCCCACAAACACCAGAACAAAATGGGGTGTCTGAAAGAAAAAATCGTCATTTACTTGATATGACTCGTGCACTCCTATTTAGTGCTCATATGCCAAAATACCTTTGGGGCGATGCTGTACAAGCTTCCGCCCATCTCATCAACCGTCTTCCATCTAGTGTCCTTCACGACAAAATCCCATTCGAGGTTCTCGCATCTCATGTGTCCTTGTCATCATTTCATAATATTCCTGCCCGTGTATTTGGTTGTGTTGCTTTTGTCCATGTTCCTAAAAATCAGAGGTCCAAGTTAGATGCCAGAGCAATCAAATGTGTGTTTGTTGGTTATGGAGGTTATCAGAAAGGGTACAAGTGCTTCCATCCTCCAACCAAGAAATATTATGTCACTATGGATGTTACCTTCTTTGAGGACATGAGTTATTTTTCCTCACCTGATATTGCTCGTCAGGGGGAGAATTCATATTTCGAAGAGCTGTATCGTGGTGAGGGGGAGGAATTAGAAGAATCACCTACTGATATTTCTATGGGTCCAGTTGAGATTCTTAACTCATTGAATCCAGTAGTGGAAAAAACAGATACTCCAAGTGTCCAAGCACCAGTTCTAACCATTGAAAATCAACATGAAGATACTGCTGTTCCCTCAGGCATCACTCATACCCTTGATCAACAGCTCCCCGGTACTGAAGGTCACTCATCTGAGGTATGTATACCTACTGATACTAATAACGTTGAGTCTAGTGCTGGACAGTATGTGTTACCAAATAGGTCTACTAGAGGTCAACCACCCAAAAGATATGAACCAAGTATCCATGCCAAATCAAAATATCCAGTAACCAACTACATGTCTACTAAAAGATTGTCTAAGCCATATGAATCATTTATAAATCAAATATCTACTATATCAGTACCTAACAAAGTGTAGGATGCATTGGGAGACCCAAAATGGAAAAAGGCAATGGAGGAAGAGATGGAGGCATTACAGAAGAACGATACTTGGCAACTTGTGCCTTCACCACAAGGCAAGAAGGCAGTTGATTTTCGATGGGTGTTTACTGTAAAACATAATGCTGATGGATCTGTGAATCAATATAAAGCCCGCCTTGTCGCAAAAGGGTTCACTCAGATGTATGGTGTAGACTACGATTAGACTTTTGCTCCGGTTGCCAAAATGAATACTATTCGAGTTCTACTTTCGCTTGTTGCAAGCTTTAATTAGCCACTTCGACAGCTTGATGTTAAGAATGCATTCCTTCATGGAGAGTTAGTCGAGGAGGTATACATGAATCTTCCACCTGGGTATGTAGCTGCTTCTCTTGGTAATTTTGTATGCAAATTGAAGAAGTCTTTGTATGGTCTCAAGCAATCCCCTCGAGCCTGGTTTGGAAGGTTTTCACAGTTTATGCAGAAGGTTGGTTACAGGCAGAGTAATTCAGACCATACGCTATTTCTCAAACATCAACAAGGGAAGGTAATAGCTCTAATTATTTATGTTGATGATATGGTAATTACTGGAGATGATGCTGTTGAAATGGATAAATTACAGAGACAGCTAGCCTCTGAGTTTGAGATGAAGGATTTGGGTGAACTGAAGTACTTCCTAGGAATTGAGGTAGCTAGGGGGAGCGAAGGAATCTTTCTATGTCAGAGAAAATACATTCTTGACCTACTAACTGAAACAGGCATGTTGGATTGTAAACCTATTGAGCAAAATCATTATCTAGTAGAGTATCCAGATCAAGTACCAACTGATCGAAGTCGCTATCAGAGGTTGGTTGGGCGCCTAATTTATTTGACACATACTAGACCAGATGTCGCATATGTAGTAAGTGTGGTAAGTCAGTTCATGCATAACCCGAGTGAGAGTCACATGGATGCAGTTGTGAGAATTTTAAGGTACTTGAAGTCAGCTCCAGGGAGAGGAGTAATGTTCACTAAACACAGCAATCCTCTTGAAGTTTGTGGCTTCACAGATGCAGATTGGGCAGGAAGTATTACAGATAGAAGGTCGACATCGGGTTACTTTACCTTTGTGGGAGGTAATTTGGTTACATAGAAAAGTAAGAAGCAGAAAGTTGTGGCACGGTCTAGTGCTGAGGCTGAGTATAGAGGTATGGCTCATGGTGTTTGTGAACTGCTGTGGATAAAAAGTTTATTGTTTGATTTGGGTCTCGAA
The DNA here is from genome assembly GCA_029378325.1 of Elaeagnus macrophylla. NCBI lineage: Eukaryota > Viridiplantae > Streptophyta > Magnoliopsida > Rosales > Elaeagnaceae > Elaeagnus > Elaeagnus macrophylla. The sequence goes on from CM055652.1 coordinate 20,974,951, forward strand.
CTCAAAAATACTATGGAGTTGTATTGTGATAGTCGAGCAACCATTGACATATCACAAAATCCAGTACAGCATGCATGATCGCACTAAGCATGTGGAGGTTGATCGTCATTTTATAAAAGAGAAGCTAGATGCCAAACTCATTAGCTTTCCTTTTGTTCCCACTGAGAAGCAACTTGCAGATGTGCTCACCAAAGGAGTTTCCAAGAAGGCGTTTTATGACTCACTAAGCAAGTTGGGCATGGTCGATATGTATGCGCCAACTTGAGGGGGAGTGTTAGCGTGAGTCATGTAATTAGTGCCTATCTGTAATAGAGTTCTAAGTTGTACATAGTTCTATTTTATTTAGGACTCTTGTATTTTATCTTCTATATATATCTCTATTGTGAGGTAATAATACAACAAGAAACATATTTCATTCAGTATATTTAACTCATAAAGCTTTATTTAATAGAAAGAGGAAGCTGAAATTTTTTAGTTTTATTATAAAATCTTGGCAATAAAAGGTAAGATTTACTTTTATATTACATTTTAGTTTTGTCCTTTGCATTAATGACATTTATTGTTGAAATTTTTTAGATTTTAGTTGTTGTAATAAATGGATATTCATGTTTGTTTGTAATCTAGGTTTATAATTTTTTTATTTAATGATAAGTTTGTGCTATCATTTACTGTAATAATAAGATAAAATTGATAAAAATATATATAAATCTACCGAAATATACCAAAAAAATATTAAAGTATTTCAAGAAATTTTCAAAACACCAAAAATGTTTAGTTAATTTCATTTAATTGTTAACCCTTTATGAATTTATTTTAAAACGACTGAAATACATCAAAGTATTGATATGGACTAAAATATATAAAAATATACTGAAATATACCAAAATATACTAAATTAAATACTTCACAATATAAATGTCTCATTCTTCCATAATTGACAAAAGTGACCAAAATCTACTAAGTTCTAAATTTTGTCATATGAGAAATAAACCACATACACTCAAAAAAGACCATAATTGAGTAAAGCCGTTTAAATTTGATAATAAATGAGTAAAATTAATTGTAACAATGTTGACCCCACTACTACCAAAAAGATAAAGATTAAAAGTGTATAGATATAATGAACTAATTTACCATAAACGACCAAATTATATAAAAGTAGACAAAAATTGACCAAAATATATCAAATAGAGAAGATACAACCAAAAGCTATCATACTCAAACAAAATCCTTTAGACTTAAGTATTTATTCACTAAAATATAATTAATTATATTATTCTATTATACTTAAATTTTTGGTTAACTATCTTCTAACGTTTATACTATAAATTGAAATTAAATTCATTATATATATTCTATATATTAAATTTTCTTATATCTCATTTATAACTTGTAAATATATGAGTTGAATTTATTATAAAGTTTTTATTTAAGCATTACTCAGTAATAAGTTCATATTTTGTATGGATGAATTAATACTTAGAATTGATTTGGATGCATTTGTTAGAATGGATGATCTTAGTATACTAATTATTCACAGTGATAAGTAAAGGAAGATAGATGACATAAAAGAGTATAGAGAAGGTGAAGGAGCAATGATAAGGACAAGAAATGCAATTAAGTATAATGAACTTAAAGACAAGTTGTTTGAAAAATTAAAATTTAATAAGTACAAATATGAATTGTAGTTAAGATACTTCTATAAAAATGATCTATCACTACCTACTGTGTTAATAGGCGATGACGGAGACATGGAAAAGTTTGTGAACCTCCATGTTGAAGATAATCATAGCAAGGTTGTGTAATGTCACAAAATATGAGACAAGATTCGTAGATACTGCTCAATCTATTTGCCCTGACCAAGTTCTTAATCTTGTTGGTCGTCATGTTAATGATTTGAGCGATAAGCATACCCAATATAATATAAGTGTTGATAGAGGTTTAAATTCAACTGAAATTTTTGAGAATCCTGGTATGAATATTGGTAATGATGGGCTACTTGATTTGATGCCAGAGTATCAAATTGAACATGGTCTTATTAACTCACATATGGAGCAAAATATGACTTCATTATAATCAATTGAGAATGATAGAACTGGTATACTTAACCTTGTAACAACAATATCATAAGAGGTAGTTCGAGATTGATAGAAGGAGGGCAATTTGAAAATATTGTATCCAAATCTCAAGCTACAACATCAATTGGGTGCATCAATGAAAGAAGACTTAGTGACACATCTAATGTTATTGTACTTTTTGAACCATCAAATACAGCTTCAGAGAGTATGTTAATTTCTTATGTCAGTTCGGCTGTGCCACATATAGAGCTTGAGTTGAGGGTTGATCATGTTTTTGATAGTAAAATTAATTTCACTACACACATTGGTCTTTATGCCATAAGAAACTAGTTTTAGACAAGAACCTTAACAAGCAAGAAGAATCGTGTAGTTATAAAATGCATCCAATCTAATTGTAGTTGGAACATTAGAGGGAATAAGATTTAAGGATGTAATCGATTCAAGATAAGTAAGTTTGAATCAATACATAGTTGTGATCCTAACAAGTTCTTGAAGAAAAATAAAACAATGACATTAAGAGTGATAGCAAATGCCATTAAGATGAAATTAGTTTGACCAGAAAGAGTTTATAAGCCAAAAGATATTATTGATGACTGTCAGAATAAGTTTGGGATCAAAATTGGTTACATCACTGCATACAAGTATAATGAAAGGGCTTTAAGGTCACTACGTGGCACTGAAGAGAAGTCCTTCATTAAGCTACCTTCATACTGTCATGTTCTAAAGGAAAAAAATCCAGGCACCACCACACACATTGCAGTTGACCCATTTGAAAGATTTAAATACTTCTTTATGGCATTAGGTTCATGTATTATAGGATTTGTATCCTGTATTAGACATGTCATTACCGTTGATGATGCATTTTATCTGGAAGGTATGTTGGAACAGTATTTGTAGCAAATACATCAGATGAAAATAACAACATCTTTTTGATCGCAATTGGTGTTGGAGATTCAGAGAATAATGATGCATGGATTGGTTTTGGTTCAAACTATCATCTGTAGTTGGGCATGTTGACGACCTTGTCATTGTTTCTAATTGACATCAAAGTATTATTCAAGCACTTCTCAAAGCATTTCCTAATACACTATATGATTATTGTGTGTTTCACATTGAGATGAATCTAAACCACAAATTTAAAAACCTGACATTATATCTTTGTTCAGATGTTGCTCTAGGGCTTATACAAAAGGGGAATTTGAAAAGTACATGGGTGATTTAATTAGGATTGATCTTTTGATTGAGAAGTACCTAATGGAAGTAGGTAAAGAAAAGTGATCCAGATATCATTTCCCTGGAAATAAGTATGGGATAATGACCACGAATGGCTTATAATCGTTCAATAAAGTAATGAAACCTACTCGTGAGTTGCCAATCACCATGCTTGCTGAATACAATCGTATCAAATTACAACAATGGTTTGTAGAACGTAGAGAGCTTGGTTTAAAATGGGCTGATCGATCCCTTACTAGAGACGCTAAAATAATTTTGTGTGCAAATCATACTAAGTCATTGCATTATAGGGTTTTCAAAATTAATGCTCATGTATTTCAGGTACTTTCTTATTTTATTCATAAACTTACTAAAAATTTAACTACCTTGTGTTAGTGTGAAGCTAATTTTGTTGAGGTATTATTTGTTATTATGAAGTTTATGTATTAATGTTTGATATATTTCACATTAGGTTATTCATGGTGAGACTAGTGACGATGTGGATCTACTTAATAAAATTTGTATGTGTAGTGAGTTTGATGTTCGCAAGATTCCATGTTGTCATTCCATAGCCATTGCAAGGTTTCAAGATATTGATGTCCATTCTTTGGTTGACCTAAAACACATGGCTAATTGCTACCTCATTGCATATTCTGAGACAATATTCCCTACAACGGATAATGGTGAGTGGAAGGTTCCAAAAGAGATATTGGAACTTGTTGAACTTCCCCCGAACACGAAGAAAAAGCATGGCAGACAACGAAAGCGTTCCATTCGCTCAAGTGGTGAGGTAATTAAAAGGGTTATATTTTGCAATCGATGTGAAAGAAGTGGTCATAATTTGAGGACATGTAACAAGTTCCTTCACATGGTAGCAAAACCTTTGCCATCTTCTCAAATATAAATTATGACTTTAATTTGAAATTATTTAGTCAATTAGAGATATTTTATGAAGGTCTGATCCCCTTGAAGCTCCTCATTAATAACAATTATTTTAAACTATTTTTATGACTTTATTAGCAAAGATATGGATTCAATTTGTTTAGTTGTAACCATATTAATGAATTCATTTTATAACAACCAAAATATATCAAAATATACTGATATTGACTAAAGCAAAACAAAATACACTAAAATATAAAAAAAAAAAAAAAATACTAAATGTACTTAAATGTTCACAAAATATTTTTATCATTTGCAAGCTAATAACATAATAACTTTAACAAGTTCTAAATATTTACATAATAAGGTAATGAGTTTGCTTGACTATAGTAAATATATTTTTCAAAATACATAATCAAAATATTTCATTATGGTTCCACCGGGTATATATATATATATATATAGCCACATATGCCTTCACTAAGATCATTAGCCTCTTTACCTTAAACCAAATGACACCCTGCAAATTATGTGCACATAAAAAGTTTTATTAGCACCAAAAAACAACAAAAGTTTGTTTACCATCTATCAATTAGGAAAATACGAACATAGATAATGAATTTGTATAAATATGAATTGAATTCAGACTCCTTTTCCATCTAAGTTTGCAGAATTATTTTTTCAATTGTGTCTTAAATAATGAACCAATCGCTCTCTATTACTCCAAGTTCTTTTTCATTGTCGTAATGTTTTCTTCTCAATGCAATCAAACGTGCCCTTTCTCATATTACATCCTTCTCAATTGATTCAATTGAAAAAATTAAGTACTACAATTATAGTGTAATTAAATTTTGACGTAGGACATTCTTTGGAGGCTCATCTACCCTTAATAATTGAAATTTACTCATCTTGTTAATTCGATGAACCATCTCATCAAATTCAAAAAGTTTTTATTCAGAAGTTCAACATGATAACAAGTTAAATTTTCTTTAGAAAAATATGAAACATGCTCTTTAAGAATTTGCTCAACTCTTCCAACAATTGTGTGTTAGGTGGTAACAAAGAACCTCCAATGCAAAACCTCTTGATCTGGTACCATTTTTGCTTGAATAAATATTTCCAAACAAGTTATCAGCTTTGCTTCATCGACATTATAAATTATGATCTCAAAAGACATGGATATGTATTCTCTAAAGAATCTTTTGGCCATATCCACTTTTTTTTTTTATAAAAGGTTGTGGCTAACAGTTTTCAGTGGGTGCACCGGGACATCCCAACTAGGTTGGCACCTCCTTAGCACCTTCTTCATTAAATCACTCGACCACTAATATTATTAAATATTAATAAAATGAAGCATACAAATAAAAATTCTCAACAAAACTTATAATTAGGTTTATTGTTAGCATATGAATAAATGTAAGAGCTAGCGAAATGTGGGGCATTCCACCACCAAGTCGCTGTACATAAACTAGGAGCCCTAGAAGCTAAGCTATCAGCTGCAGCATTTCCCTCCCTATAAATATGTGAGCAGTGAAACTCCATATGTGTAATTTTATCTAAACAATCAGTCCAAGCAGAATGCCATCTCCAAGGAACCGAAGAAGACCGAGTCTGAAAGAGAGCAACAACATATCGTGAGTCTGATTCTAACCAGAGACGCCTCCACCGAAATGTGTATGCATACTTCACCGCATAAATGGCTGCTGCTAGTTCTGCTTCAAAAGCATATGATACTCCAAGCGGAATACAAAAACAACCCTTAACAAATGATCTGGAAGTTCGAAAAACACCTGCACAACTAGATAATCCTGGTGCTCCAAAAGCTGCACCATCTGTATTGACCTTTATCCATCCTGAGGGTGGAGCCTTCCAATTAACCTCTATAATCCTTGGAGCCCGTCTTGGGATGCCTGTTATTCGAAGTCGCTTAAGTACCTGTAGATCATCCACAATATTTCGCATGCAACCACTATTTGAGAGACTCGCTTCGCAGATAAAATGCCATATTGTGGCAAAAGCCGAACTCAGCGTCGTCCTCTTATTGTTAAATCGATACTCATTTCTAGTAGTCCAAATCACCCAAATGACTGAAACAATTCCTGCTTTCCATAAATTGGCGAGTTGTGATCCAAATTCCATTGCCATTGCGGTCTTCCATAGGTTTAGGATCGAAGAGTCTGTACATGGTCTTTTTCCAAAGAAGAAGCATATGAAGTCCCAAAGCGCACCTGTAAAATGACAACTTAAAAAAAGATGTGACAGAGTTTCCTCCTTTGATCCACATAACGAACAACGGGAAGGAAACGATTGTCCTCTCCTTTTTAATTGACAATCCGTTGGGAGTTTATTCTGAATAGCACGCCAAAGCAAAATAGATCGTGAGGGGGGAATATAATGAGCCCAGATGGCCTTTCCCCAACTCTTGCGTTCCCCAACCACACGTAGTGAATCATAAGCTTCACTGGTTGTAACATCTCCCTTAAAAGATTGTGTCCAAACTCTGATGTCCGAACCAATGCCAACAACTGTTGACTGAATTTCTGAGGCAATATCTGGATAAGAGTCTTTGAAGGATTGCGGCAAATTCCAACAATCTTCCCGAATATAGTCCCCCACTAGTGAATGTATCGGAGGGTCCATTGGTAGATTATCTGTCCTGTCAATTAGTGGAATACCTAACCAATTGTCTGTCCAAAACTTAACTGTAGAATTCCTTCCAATTATCCACCTGGACTCCTCCAAGAGGGTTAAATAGTGAGGTCGCAAACCAGGCCAGACTGATGAGCAGATATAATAGTTCCGTGGAGAGTCATTTTTTGTTAGATATCTGCTACGTAAGTAAAGCAGAGTGTTAGAGTTACCTGTGATTACCCTCCATGCGAACTTTTTTAACATAGCCTCATTTAGGAGACAAATATCCCGCAAACCAAGACCTCCTTCATCTATTGGACGGCAACAGTCTTTCCAAGCCACTTGTATCTGTTTGATTGTATCAGTCTTTCCCGACCAAAAGAAATTGCGAATGATTTTTGTTAGGTCTTGAAGGACTGTTTTTGGCCATTTATATATCTGAAATGAGTGGAGAAGTGTACCTTGAATGATCGAAGAAATCAAGCAACGCCGTCCTGCCAAAGAAATAGTCAACCCATTCCAGGCCTCAATTTTCACACGAATTTTATCTGCTAGGCTTTGAAACCAACACTTTTTCGGAGCCCCCTAGAAGAGATCGATGCCCAAGTACGACAAGGATGATCTTCCAGTACGCATGCCAGATAAATTCCGAAGTAATGAAATGTTGTTCAGTGTAACACCTTTACCAAAGTAGATAAAAGATTTTTCTAAATTTACCATTTGACCCGAAAGGCGACTATACAAGGAAAAAGCTTCAGTTAGCACTTGAATGTTCGTCTCACTTGCCTGACTAAAAATAAGAAGATCATTTGCATATAAAAAGTGTGTTGGCGCACGAGTTCCTCTAGGTGAAGAGATTGGGAGTAAATGCCCCGTATCAACCAATTTTTGGAGTTGTCTGCTGAGGAAATCTTCACCTTTTTACATAGGTGAATATATGAGTACAACTGGACAATCAAGATAGCTTTCTTCATGGACAATATATTTGGCCACCTTTTTACATAGGTAAATGCCCCGTATCAACCAATTTTTGGCCATATCCACTTTTTACATAGGTGAATATATGAGTACAGCTGGACAATCAAGATAGCTTTCTTCATGGACAATATATTTGGCCAAAGATGAAACTTTATCATTTTTTCAACCATGGCCATCAATCGATTCTCCTATCCATAAGATTTCCAAATATATACTTTTCATGTAAATTGACATGAATAAATGAATAAATATTAATCAAATTTGACAAAAATGACATATAATGTTTTCTTTCTTACCACACTTATGGAATCCATATTTGAAGACCTACTAATTCGAGGATTCATTATGGGTAGTAATATGGAATCCTAAATTGTGTTGATGTTTATGGTCACTGAGGAGAGAGGAATATTTACCAACTTCTTTTAATGTTTAGGAAATTGAGTTCAGTACTCAAACGTGTGTATTGGTTAATAAAGATAAGAAACATGGGTGTTAAATATAATTATACCAACCACATCATTTAATTTATTTTACTTTAACATTTATAACTTGTCAATGATATTTCTTTTTAATTTATAGCTTTTCAAATATCATAAAAGATAAATATGATGAATATTATATATTGTCGATTATTGCTATTAAAAACATGTCTCAATATAAGCTTTAATTATTGTTTATCTTAATGGAAAAGCAAGGAATTCTAAATATTTACCAAAATCTATCACAATAGAACAAGGCTATCCAAAATTGAGGGTGTCTAAGAAAATATATCAAATGCGAAACTTATTAAATACAATTTTTTTTCCTTTTTCTTTTTTATTTGCATTATTTTCTTATATTTTAAATTGACTAACAAAAAGTACTAATACAATCATACTTAAATGAAAGTAATAATATACAAAAAATATAATTTAATTATCGTAATTAATTATAATTAATAATAAAATTGCATAAATAAAACATTTAATTTCTATTTTAAATTATATTCTAAACTTTAATAGATTAGAATTTGTGAAACGAATTGTGTAAAAAAATTAGTTTATGAATGAGTAAATATGTCTTCTAGTATTCATTGAGGAGAGAGTTTGTGAATGTGTACCAAGTTTATTCGGATAAATTTAAAAAATTAAATAAATTATACCAAAATATACTAAAATATAGCAAAATATATTATGTCAACGCTTATAAAGATAACAGCCATATGTGTTAATAATAATTATACCTACCGACTTCATACATCATTTAATTTATTCGACTTTAATATTTAAAACCTGTCATTTCTATTTCTTGTCTCTATCTAACTTGTCAAATCTCATTAGAGAGAGATATGATTATAAGCTTTTATTGTTATTTCTTACTATTAAAAACATGTCTCATGTAATTAAGGTCTTCAATCTGATTTAATTGTACATAAACACAAACAATTTAAGTTGAAACCAATAAACATATATGAAATGAACCAAACCGAGTAATTGACATGTATATTAAATTTACCTAAACATCTTATTAGATATATACTATATTTTAAAATTAATTATATTCAAATCTATTACTCATTACTTTATGAATAAACAAGAAATTATAATAAATAGAATCATAAGATTGACCAAAATATATCATAATAATATAATCCTACTTTTATGAAAGTATTTGTGAAACGAACTATGAAAACAAATGTGTAGTAAGTTGTAAATGGTAATTAGTATTGATCGAATCAAGTTTGTCAATCCAAATAGCTTCAATCGTATAAAATAGAAAAAATCTAATAAAATATACTGAAATTATAATAGTTTAATTGTTGTCGCAACATACATAAAATAATGTCGTGGTGGTCTGAGCTTGGGTTTCTAGCTGGGAAACATCAATTTGTCAAAAATAATGCCGTGGCGATCTAGGATTAGGTTTTTGGCTAGAAAACATCAATTTGTCATTGGCGTGGCACACAAAAAATAATACCGTGGCAGTATGAGCTCAGGTTTCTGGTTGGAAAACTTGAAGTTGTCATCAACGTAGCACACAAAAAAATAACGCTTCGGCCCTATATATTTTTTCATACACAAAAATCGTGTATCTATCATGTTTCACCTTTCACTTTCATTTTCTAATATTCGCGTACAACATTTTCTAACCTATATATATGATATCTCACCTCCTTAGATTTGTGCAAATTCCAGCGGTAGTCTTTGTTTTCTGCTCCAACTAAGGTAAGACCTCAAAATTTGGGGCTTTTCATTTGTCTTGAATCCACTTCAAAATTTGGGGCTTTTCATTTAAGTCTTTAGTCCACTTCAAATAAGGTGATTTTCACAATGTCTACTTCATTTATTGAATTTTGTAGATTTATTGAGAATTTTTGTGGAAAGTTTTTGATTAAATTGTGGATTTGGATAATACAAATTTCGAAAGAATTTGGATTTCTTGTAAACTTTGTGAACAAGTTTGGGAGACCTTAACTTTTTTAGTGAAAAAAGGAAATGGCACATGAAAGAAAAAATGGAGAAAGTAGTAGGTCAAAAGGGAAGGAAAAAATGGTAGTGGAGGATAAGAGCTTTAATAGGTCTAAATTTGTTAGTAAAGAAGCTCAAGAGCAGGGGTTGAATTTTGGTGACATATATCAATCGAGAATAGCTGATATATTCGTACTTTAAGTTTGCAAAACTTTGTACAAGTACCTAATGCGGGTGTTAATTCATTAGTTCAGGAATTCTATGCGAACTTTCTTGAAACCCAAGATGGTAGAGTATTTGTTAGGGGTATTGAGGTCCCTTTTAGTAGAAAGGTCATTAATAAACATTATAGATTGAGGGACATTAAAAATAGTGAATATGATGCTTATGCGAAGCATGCAAATTATGAGGAGATTACTAATACCTTAACAAATGGGAATATGGAATGGGAGATGAAGGGTGAAAGAGTGAAAATTTTTCAAGCTATATACTTAAGACTAGTTTCTCTCATATGGAAATAATTTATTTGGTCTAGGTTAATGCCAGTCCGATATTATAGTTCAGTGGATAAAGAGAGAGGCATTCTCCAATATGCCATAAAGACAAGTAAGTCTATAGATGTTGTGCTAATTATACACTAAAGGGTGGTGCACATAGCCGAGCAGCACAATGTGAGTTACTTCTTTCCACAATTAATAACTGTATTATGTGTCAAACATGGAGTTGGATATGATACGGGTGAGGTCCTATTACAACCCGCTTAACCCCCAACTTATCCATACATAAAACACCTTACTAGTGGGAACAAAGGAGGGAACAGAATCAAAAAGGGCATTGGTAATTCTTCCAAGAATGCTATAACAAAGGACATAATAGGTAGGATGGAAGAAAATATGGCAAAAATTAAAGAATATCAGTGCCAATAACAGGCGTGGATTTGTACCCAAATGAAGTATTCATATGAATATCAAGCATTACACCACCGTATGATAAATTTCAACTAACACAAAGTGGAGTTGACCCAATGTAGTAGAGCCCCAAAATATCCTAATCATGTATTCATCTATCAGCCAACCGAGAAGCAATCTCAAGAAGTAGAAGATGATATGGAGGACTACGCCTTTTTTTAAATATGATCTTTTATGTTTGTTTTTCCTTTATCTTATTTTTCACATTGTAAGCTTTTGAGAGATATGATTATAAGCTTGGTTTGTTGTTTATTGAAATTAAATACATGTCTCATATAATGAACTTTAATTAAGGAGCTCATTAAAATGAATATGATGCAAATAATTAAGGGTTAATTTGTATAAATTAGGAAAAGATCCAAATAAAAATGACCAAACATTGTCTATCATATATTGAAGCATATGTACTCTCAAAAAGACCAAACATTGTCTATTATATATTGAAGGATATGTACTCTCATATGTATCAAAATGAACTAATTAAAGTTTAATAAATTTTAAGTCTAGAATATTGAAACCACATTTTAATGAGATATAATCGTAATATTTGAAACTAATTGTAGATTAACACAACAAAACAAGTGAAAGATGCCATAAAAATATTAAAAAAAATTGGTCTCAAATATTCCAAAATATATCAAAATTTAATGATATACACCAATATATAATTAAGATGTATCTAATTTAATTGAAATCGACCAAAACATACCAAAGTATACTAAAATATACTTAGTAAATCTGGAGACTTGCACCATGTTTTGGGCTATGACACTATGGTCTTAGGTTATTGGTTGTGAACCCTTGTTTGTTGTTTTCTGTAGCATGTAAATCATGTGCCATTGACCATTATATACAAAATATATTATAAAGTTTTGTATTGCAATTAATTCTACTTATATAAAAGTAGTATCGCATAAGTCGTATAACAAAATCCTATACTTGTGAGTGAACGTCGTTGTTACAATTTACATTCACAAGATAAAAAAATTACACAATATCATTTGTTTAAAGTATAATATAATTATTATCTGCTAAAAAAATCCCTCAACACATTTTTTACTGATAAAATCCAATATTGTCCCTAATGTTTGATAAGGGCTTATTATCAACCATATACTTTATAAACTTCAACACATATACACCATAGTCTCCCTTGAATAATGATAAAAAATAAAAATAGTATGATATGGTCAGAACATTATTAAAAAAAACATCGTACTCAAATGTAGGTGGACGATAGGAATTACTTACGCTTCAGCTTATTGTGGAACATTTACCACATTATGATAAACCAACCACCGAGATTGATTGGAAAATCACAAATGCATGTATTTGAATAAATTGGGAATCATTTCACATAAGTTCTGGAAGTCTCTTAAGAGAAGCATCCCTTATGTGAGTTGATAGTGTATCATAAACATTGATTTGTTGTTGTTTCATATCTAATTCCAATCCAATCCAATGAACCTTTTCTAACAACATACCATATATGTTGTCCACACTACTCCATGGTTTCCTAAATTCGGGACGTACACCTATTATGAAAATAATAAATTGTTCGATAAAATGAACAACGTAGAAATACAAACAAATAATAATTAATAGAAATGTTAAAACATTAAATTAGTTATTCGCCTAACACATAATCAGACTACCTTTTGTTAGAATTCCAAAATGTAGATTGAATGTCACCAGACATTTTCCTCCATTTAGCTACACTTGAATCAATGTATGTCTACATTTTTTTTTTTATAAAAGGTTGTAGTTAGCAGTTTTCAGTGGGTGCACCGGGACATCCCAACTAGGTTGGCACCTCCTTAGCACCTTCTTCATTAGACCGCTCACCACTAATATTATTAAAACTTAATAAAATTAAATATACAAATAAATATTCTCAACAAAACTTGTAATTAGGTTTGTTGTTTGCATCTGAATAAATAAAAGAGCTAGCGAAAGATGGGGCATTCCACCACCAAGTCGCTGTACATAAACTAGGTCTACATTTCGATAGTATTCATATTAATAAATCGTTAATAAATTCAATTTTGGTAAATATGCCTCAGTTATAGTTTAATTTGCATTAGAAACTATAAGAGGATGTAGGAATATTTACCAAAAATGTTAAGTCCAGCATTGTCCAATTTTTTTGGGAACAATTGCGGGTGAATATACTCCTTCTTCCTTAACAACCAAAGTCCACAATTTATGTGCTACATATATTTATTTGGGAATATATAAATATAAGGATAAGAAAGGTTAAGTTATATACATATATATTAATTGGTAAATATGACTTAGATGTATCAACAAAACAACCGAAATACAAGATCTTCATTAGTAATGACTTACCTTATTGAGTAATGGTGAATGAACTTTAAAAAGACGATGAAACTAATTGTTGTTAGTCATCCTTTTACTTGGGCACCAACATTAATAATTTTCCTACAATTTCATTAAGAAGTAATTATTAACAAGTACTGCTATTTAAAGAATAATTTAAAATGACTAAAATAAAATCTTTCAAAATTTACTCATTCTGTGTTCGACCAATTTTTATATAGCCATTCCAAAAAGGATCTATATTTATCCTCATCATTCTCATGGGATCATAACTGGTCATTACCTTCCCATCATAACAACTCTTTCTTACATTTGACTTGTAGATTTCTTCTTCGGTACAATATATGGGGACTTGAGAGATTGACTAGGCATTCGCTTCCTCCGACTATAACATGTTAAACTTGTATCTACTTCATGGGTGGTGCTAATTCCCTTGGATGCCTTGGATCTTAAACGCATTGAATGTCTCATCGATTGACCCGTGACAATTGGTACATTTGTCAAAATGTCTTCTAAAGTTGACAAAGCCACATCTTTCAAGTTGTCTTCTTGACCTTGTTGTGGGACATCAGATGTATCACTAGGGTGGCAAGATGATTTCTCAGGGAGGTTTACTGGATAGTCTTCAGTAAGTCCTGCATTTTTTTTCTTTTTTAATATCACGGCCAGTATTTTTCTTAGCGATCGTATTCAGCAAGTCTATTATCTCATTGCATGCATGAAAATCTACTTTTGCATCTTCATCCATAGGGAACAAACCTTGTTGATCCATTGATGAATGTTCAATAGGTTTGTGATATTTCTGAATGCCAAATTTAGGAACATGTTTAACCCTTAACCTTTTTCTCTCAATTTTTCTCAAATCTTCTCCTACTGAAGATGTTCCCTGCTCGTATGTTTGTTGTTTATTAGTAGAAAACCTGATCCCTTATGCAATTCTAATAATTTTTGTAATGCATCATTTATTCAAATGTGATCCTCTTTTATTCTATTAATATCCTTTCTCAATTCTCTCTGCTCTTGTAAAACCTATGTTTTGAAATTTATACGGGTTATTATAAATCCATAATTAATGAAAATATCCACTAATATATAAAGTGTTTAGTCATACCTCCAAATTTGAAATTAATGGAAGTGTTGAACCCTCATTATGGAAATTCTCTGCCTTCGGTTCAGTAGTATCATTTGGATGCCCACTTCTGTCAACATGCTTATCTCTTCTTATAGGAATTTGACCATGGATTTTACCAAAATCTACTTCAGGCTCACCAATAAGTGCTTTCCTGGTATTTACTGCGAAAATGTAGTATGAAATTTTTATTTCAGTGGGAGTGAGTGTTTTTAAAATATAAAATTACAACATAATTTTTTTTTATTAAATATGAGTTCACTTTTAATTCTAAAAAAAAAAATACCCTTTTGAATATGTTTTACTTTGGAAATAAATTGAACTAATAAAAGGGATAAATAGAAAACAAATTGTATTAAAAATCAAATGTAGGAAACTTACATCATTTTATTTGAAGATTCTCTTATGCAAGTCCCAAAACTTAAAATGTTGTCATTTGGTTTGGTTCTCCTACCGTAAAATCCTCAGCAGTGCATTAGCAGCTCTATTAATTGCTACATCACATACACCCACTCCAATTGCCTCATAGGCCCAAGTTTGTAATGCCCAACAAAATTCACACACTATATGTTGTCGTGCCAACATTAGAATGTTTTGGAAACTTAGAATTGTCATTACCACACATGTCAGCATAACCCTCACACTCTACTTCCACATTTTCTTCTTCTACATCATTCTTGTTATCATTCTTTTTTGCTTCATCATTTGCTTCTCTCAACTTTTAGACTTTTTTTTGTCTCATTTAAACCTTATTAAACATAACACTTTTGCATCTTCTTATCGCGTATTCATATACAATCTTACCCCAAGGAAACTCATTGAATTTTTCAATATCCTCTACCAACTCTAAGTAATCATCATTAATGCTTCTTTAAGTGTTGTTGGCTAAAAGAATCATCTCCAACGTATATATGTGGGACAACCACAACACATCCTCAATATCAGAAGATTTTGAAACATTAACAAAAACCTTCTCCAATTGACCCTTCTTTATAAGATTGTTTGTTTTGAACTATTTTTTCTCAACCTTTCCTTTTGTGGTTATGGGTTTTCTTCTTCACTTGTAAACATCAAACCTCTTATCAAATTAAATTCTTCACATTAACTACTATTTGCAATTCTTTTCCACTTTGGTCTTTATATTGTATCATTAAAAATGTGATGCAATAACCCTTTAGTAAACTCCATATGGTTAATTCTTATAATAAATCCAAAACATAAGTCTTCAGACATCTCAACTAGAACAAAATGATTTGATATCGTTTTCAAAGTTGTGAAATTTTGAATGCGAGAAAGATTGGTAATTTTACCCATCTAATATTCATTTGGAGTTACATACAGAGTAAAAACTACTTTTGGTGCCCTAACTTGCATATAATATGTGTAACAAAAATAATTAATTATACTTCTCAACATTCCCGTGTAAAATATGATTAGAGATAAAAAAAAAAAAAAAAGGATAAAAAAATATAACAAAATATACTCAATCAAGCCACACTATTCCATATTATGTCAAAAAATACAATGGGAAAGAAATCATGCATTCGTAGACTGAAATAAACCAAAAATATACAACAATGTACAAATACATAATATACCAAAATATAACAACACAATGTCTAGAAATATAACTTGCCAACATACCAAAGAACCACAAAATTCTACAATTGTCAAGTAAAATATAACAAAATGGACCAAAACAAACCAAAATATAAACACACAAAAAAATTCCACAAAATGGAATAAAAAATTCGAAAAAACAGACAATAATATACCAAAATATACTGAAAGTACAATATATCATAATTTACCATTGGAAAGAAATCATGTAGTCGTAGACTGAAATAAACAAAAAATATACAACAATGTACAAACATAACATAACAAAATATAACACAATGTGTAGAAATATAACATACCAACATATCAAAAAAGCACAAAATTCTACAATTATCAAGTAAAATATAATAAAACATCAAAAAAACAAAATTCCACAAAATGAAACAAAACCTACCAAAATATATTGAAAGTTACTAAAATATACCAAAATATAATGAAATATACCAAAATGTACTAAAATATATGAAAATATACTAAAATATATAAAAATAACTAAACATTATCCTCAAACCCATAAATAGAGGAATAGAAAGACAAAGCAAAATATTAAAAAGAATCTTTACAATATATACTCAAATCGACTGAAGTATACCAGAATATACTAAAATTTACCAAAATATACCAAGAATATACACAAAATGAAATGGAGATGGGATGGGTAAGACCCTGGCTAAATTGATTCTAAAAAAGAATTGAGTTTCATGGAAAAGAGATTTATTTTAAATTCTTACCGAGTAAATACACGAAGAGTTGGAAATGATCTGCTTGATGTTTGAAATTGAACTGGTTGTTGCTGAAAATGGGGTTTTATTGAAAATGGAAATGCTGTGCTTAATCTTTTCTAGTCTATCGTCCTCCTCAAGAGTCCTTATTTGAGAAATATGCCTAAAGCGTGTTTGAGGAAGAGGATTTCAAACCTTTAAATCCCTTTTCATTTTTTTAATTATAAAAAGAACCCATTTACCAGCACCAAGTCCTATACACAAGTTCCTAGCTCAAATCTGCCTCTTTTTAAAGTTTAACACAAATGAACCCTTTTTGAAACTATTCACCTAAAAGAGCTCATTTCAGTCAAAATCCCAAAAAGGAAATTTGATATACCATCACTCATATGCACAACGAACAAGTTTACATTCACAGTCGTACATTGAAACAACCTGGCTCTGATACCAATTATTAAAATAATCAATTGTAAATAGCAGAATAATATTCTTGTCTCAATAATACATGTGAAAGGCAACATATATACATGTTTATTGGATTCATTGTAAAAGCCATTGATCCATAATCCCACATTAATTCTCCAATTATATACCTACAAATTTAGTGTGTAGGGATCTATAAGAACGACCACACTTATGACTTTTAGTGGTTTACAAACTCTAGCTCATAAGTGTTTTATTTATAATATATATCATATAATCCTAAACCTAATGGACCTATTTAGGCTTATGAGTGCGGCAAGCCCATAGGCCTTTCACACAATATTAAATATGTTTAGTCCATCCCATTATGAACTTAAGTATAACACATGCTTATTTAATAATTGTCTCAATAAACCAATTTTTTCCTTACATGCTTTATAAATTATTTGATATAATTTAGAGTTGTCAATGATTATGTAGTCGACATAAAATAATTTTAACATAATATTGTTACCTAAGATAAAGGTTAAACGATTGTTATAATATTGTCTAGTTTAGTTATCATCTTTTTAGATCTTATGCAAAGAATGAATTAAATCTAGTAAGCATATCTCTAAGTTGTTCATAATTTAGGGTTGATTAATAAGCAGACCTTTAGCTAATTACACAGTACGAAAAGATGAAAAGTTTTAAGCGCACTTAGACTTCTAAAGCTAAAATTAAGAATTCAAGAATGATTTTGGGTTATGTTGTACCCAAGATCAGATAATAATGCGGAAGCGATAAAATAATAATAACGAGCACCCACAAAATATAAGAAAAATAATCAACAGAAAAGACACAAAGATTTAAGTGGTTCGGTAGTCAATGTGACTACCTAATCCACTGCTGAGGCCGGCACCAAAATATTTCACTATACTTGTCAAAGAGGAATACAATAAGATTTGCCAACAGTTAATTGGCCAAATCACTCAAATATCCAGATACCCAATTACACCCAAATTAATCTCTCTCACAAAAACAATAAATAAATAAATCTGTCTTGCCAGTTTAGCAACAACAGATAAATTAAAACAGTAACTATAAATCTGTTACCAAATAGATTGAGAGAATAATATTCTTTAATGGGTTTATTAAATGGATCTCCTCTTGACTGCCTTTGTTGCCTCAAAACTGTTGCTGGAGTGTTGTTGACGCTGGAGTGTTGTTGCCGCAGTTGCTGCTCGAGTTGCTCTGGAAGTTCTTCGGCTGGCTTCTGTATCTGCCGCTTCTTATATTAATATATATGTCTGCACTGTTCGCTGATGGAATACACATATACATATATATATATTAACCTAATGGGCTTTGATTAAGCCCAAGCCCAAGCCCAAGTCCAAGAGTTTTATAAATAAAACTGTACCGTTTTGGTACATTAATTCAACAATCTCCACCTTGGACCAAAAACGCGTACCAAGTCTTCAAACGCCGAGCCTCCACTGTCACCATTTCAAGGTACCTCTTGATAGGCACCAAAACAGCATTCTATTTATGGGTAGGAATGCTCCACCCTCTTCAAGGTTCTCAACAAGAACTAATATGGATCAAGTCCAAGCAATGCTCAAACTTATCCCTTGGCACTGACTTTGTCAACATATCAGCTGCATTCTCTTTTGTATGAACTTTTGATAGCTTGATCAACCCTTGATTCATCCATTCTCTAATCTTGTGATACCTCACACTTATGTGTTTAGTCCTCGCATGGAAAACTTGATTCTTAGCTAAATGAATAGCACTCTGACTGTCACATAGAAGAGGTACACTCTCTTGTTTGAAACTAAGTTGTTCCAACAAACCCATAAGCCATATGCCTTCTTTTGCTGCCTCAGTCATAGCCATATATTCGGCCTCTGTCGTAGACAAAGCAACTGTATCCTGCAAATTTGACTTCCAACTTATACAGCCACCACCAAAAGTAAAGACATAACCTGTCATCGACCTTCTGGTATCAAGATCACCAGCATAGTCAGAATCCACATAACCCATGGCAACATTAGAAGAACCATTTTTATCAAACATGATGCCATAATCACGTGTGCCTGCCAAATATCTGAATATCCATTTAACAGCATTCCAATGCTCTTTACCTGGATTTGCCATGTATCTACTCACAACACTTACTGCTTGAGAAATATCAGGTCTAGTGCAAATCATCAAATACATTAGACATCCAACTGCACTGGCATAAGGCACTTGAGCCATGTACTCTACCTCATCCTCTGTACTAGGACATAAACTCGTGGACAATCTGAAATGTGCTGCAAGGGGTGTGCTCACAGGCTTAGCATTCATCATGCTAAACTTATGCAGGATCTTCTCCATGTAACCTTTTTGGGACAACCAAAGTTTTCCAGCTTTCCTGTCACGACTGATCTCAATTCCAAGGATCTTTCTGGCAACACCAAGATCCTTCATCTCAAATTCGCTTTTAAGCAAATTCTTTAAATCATTGATCTTTTACTTACTTTGAGCGGCAATTAACATATCATCAACATATAAAGTAAGCAATACCAATGTTCTATCATCACAGATCTTAAAGTAAACACAACAATCATACTCACAACGACAATAACCATGAGAAACAATGAAGGAGTCAAACCGTTTATACCATTGGCGAGGTGATTGCTTCAGCCCATACAATGACTTCTTCAGACTGCAGACATAGTCTTCTTTACCAGATTCAATGAACCCCTCTGGCTGTTGCATGTAAATCTCCTCATCTAAATCTCCATGAAGAAAGGCAGTTTTGACATCTAACTGCTCTAATTCCAGGTCATACAAATTGACCATGGCAAGAACAACTCTAATGGAAGTGTGCTTCACAACAGGTGAAAATATCTCATTATAATCAACTCCTTCTTTCTGTGAGTATCCTTTTGCTACCAATCGACTCTTATACTGCTTCAGTTCTTTTATTCGATAAACCCATTTGCAACCAATAGCTTTCTTTCCCTTAGGCAATGGAACCAACTCCCAAGTCTTGTTCTTGTGTAATGACTTCATTTCTTCATTCATTGAAGCCTTCCAATTCTCACTGTCTTTTCTGCTCATAGCATCTTGGAAAGAATTAGGGTCATCACTACCAGTGAACAAAGCAAATGAAACTGTGTCGTCTTCAAACCCAAGTCTCTGTGGTGCCCTACGAATGCGTGGCTCTCTATGAGTAGCAATACTATATTGGTCTGATTGCTGCTCTTCATCCTGAGCCTGTGGTTGCTCTTGATCCTGGACCTGTGGTTGCTACTGAACATCTCTAATGACCGGTTGATAAACCTTGTCCTGTGAATTTTTAAATGTAAACTCCACCTCCTTTGGAGCTTTATCCTTCTCACTAGAACTTTCTGACATAGGCTCTACCGTCACACTTTTCAGCATAGACTTCTTGTCAAAAATCACATCTCTGCTAATAACCAACTTCTTAGCTTCTGGATCAACCAACCTGTAACCTTTGACACCTTTCTGGTAGCCAAGAAAAATGCACTTCTTGGATCTGGCATCTAACTTTGATCTCTCGTCACTCTGTATATGAACAAAAGCAGGACAACCAAAAACCTTTAGTATAGAATAATCAACAGGTTTAGAGTACCATACCTCTTCAGGAATTTTGAAATCAATGGAAGAATGAGGACTTCGATTAATAAGGAAAACAGCAGTGCTCACAGTCTCTGCCCAAAAATTCTTTGGCAAACCTGCTTGCAATCTCATACACCTTGCTCTCTCAGCAATGGTTCTGTTCATCCTCTCAGCAACTCCATTTTGCTGAGGAGTCTTCCTCACTGTATAATGTCGAATAATACCAACTTGCTTGCAGAACTCTCTGAATGCCTTGTGCTTGTACTCTGTACCGTTATCAGTTCTCAAAATCTTTATTTTTCTGCCGGACTGGTTCTCTACCTCTGCCTTCCATTCCTTAAAGATATCAAATACCTGAGTTTTACTTCTCATAAAATAGACCCAAACCTTTCTGGAGTAGTCATCAATGAAAGTAACATAATAGTAAGCTCCACTTTGAGAAGCAATAGTCACGGGTCCCCAAACATCAGAATGGACATAGTCCAAAATACCAGAACAAGAGTGAGTTGCTGCCTTAAAACTAACTCTTTTCTGCTTACCATAAATACAATGTTCACAGAAATCAAGCTTGCAGGTCTTCACACCTTTCAGCAAGTTCCTCTTATGGAGTTCCAACATATTCTTCTCACCCAAGTGTCCAAGCCTCATATGCCAAAGCATAGTATCATCAAAAGTAGGATCTTCAGAAATTAAAGCAGTTCCACCTACAACAGTATTTCCAATCATCTTGTAGAGATTGCCAAATTTCTTACCCTTAATTACTATTAAAGCTCCTTTAGACACCTTGAGCACTCCATCTTTTGCAGAATACGAATAGCCCATCTCATCTAACCCACTAAGAGAAACCAGATTCTTTTTCAGATCAGGGATATGTCTTACACCTATTAAGGTTCTCACAACACCATCAAACATCCTAACCTTTATGGTTCCTATTCCAACAACTTCACATTTTGCATTGTTGCCCATATACACACAATTACCACTCTTAGGAGTATAATTATCAAACCAATTTCTATGTGGGCACATATGATAGGAACAACCAGAATCAAGAATCCAAGAATTGGCAAAGGAATCAATACCTGATGAGACAGATAACAAATCATCATCTTTGTCTTCACTTTTATCCTCTGCAACACTAGCTGAATTAGTGGGTTGTGTCTGGTTCTTTCTATCCTCCAGTTCCTTGGCTAATGGCACTCCATGTCTCTATTAAACTGTCTAGGTCTTGAGCTTGATCTTCCTCTACCTTTATCATAATTTCTGTCTTTAGACTTGCTTCTTCCACGCCTGTAGCTGTGATTGTTACTATCTTTCTTAGTAACGACGAGACCATCTGCTTGTGATTGCTCACCATCAACTTTCTTCTTCTTGTGGTAAGTCAACAAAGCTTCCTTCACACTCTTGAAAACAATGGTCTCTTTTCCATATAATAAGGTGGTAATCAAATGATCATAAGATAATGGCAGAGAACACAATAACAACATACTTTTATCTTCATCATCAAATGTTACCCCTAACTGAGCAAGTTCAGAAATTAACCTATTGAAGGTATTCATGTGTGTCAACAAATTTGTATTCTCAGACATACGAAGAGTGTACAACTCTTTCTTCAAAAATAATTTATTTGTCATATTTTTGGCCATATAAAGCTGTTCTAAAGTTTTCCATAAATCATAAGCAGTTTTCTGATCAAAAACATTATGAACTACTTCATCTGAGAGTCCCTGACGAATTGCACTTGCTGCCTTTTGATCAAGCTCATCCCATACTTCATCTTTCATATCAGCGGGCTTTTTATCTTTGCCTTGTAATGGCTTTGCAACTCCCTGTTGAATCAAAACATCTTTCATACGCATTTGCCATAGCGAGAAATCATTATCTCCATTAAATCTTTCAACCTTTGTGGATGACTCTGTGCTCGTCATCTTTAACCAAGCTCTGATACCACTTGTTGTACCCAAGATCAGATAATAATGCGGAAGCGATAAAATAATAATAACGAGCACCCACAAAATATAAGAAAAATAATCAACAGAAAAGACACAAAGATTTAAGTGGTTCGGTAGTCAATGTGACTACCTAATCCACTGCTGAGACCGGCACCAAAATATTTCACTATACTTGTCAAAGAGGAATACAATAAGATTTGCCAACAGTTAATTGGCCAAATCACTCAAATATCCAGATACCCAATTACACCCAAATTAATCTCTCTCACAAAAACAATAAATAAATAAATCTGTCTTGCCAGTTTAGCAACAACAGATAAATTAAAACAGTAACTATAAATCTATTACCAAATAGATTGAGAGAATAATATTCTTTAATGGGTTTATTAAATGGATCTCCTCTTGACTGCCTTTGCTGCCTCAAAACTGTTGCTGGAGTGTTGTTGACGCTGGAGTGTTGTTGCTGCAGTTGCTGCTCGAGTTGCTCTGGAAGTTCTTCGGCTGGCTTCTGTATCTGCCGCTTCTTATATTAATATATATGTCTGCACTGTTTGCTGATGGAATACACATATACATATATATATATTAACCTAATGGGCTTTGATTAAGCCCAAGCCCAAGTCCAAGAGTTTTATAAATAAAACTGTACCGTTTTGGTACATTAATTCAACAGGTTACGATAGTAATTCAATATTCAAGGAATTAAATTTTTATTCATGATATATTTGATTAAATTGTAGGCTAGTAGTGAGGATAGACCCATGATCACATACTTCTTTCCATCCTGTTTTAATTCACATTTAATTATTTTTCACCTTCTATTTACAATTATTTTAAAAATCCCATTTTACTAATTTTTTTAATGAACTAGTAATTAAAGATAGATGTTGTGACAATCCTCATGGGTTCGACAACCTTTGTTTTTAAATTATTTATCACTTGTACACTAACCACGTATATTTGCATGATTTCAAGCATGTTAGCTTTGTACTTAAATATTTTTTTCGTAATGGATAGGTTAGGTGGTTTGGTGGTTTTCTTCTTAAGTCATTGCTGTGGCCTAGCTTGTTTCCACCTAAAAATTTTTTGTGTCGTATTTACTTTCTATTTTCCCACTTTATTTATTGCGCGTTTGTATGTCAAATTGTTGTGTTATGTTATAAAATTAACAATTTGGTTAAATTAAAAATAACTTATTCATCCCTTCTAAGTATGTTCGATTCATAACTTAGAACTTTCAACTTCTTTAGGTAAGTAGATTTCTCACAAAAATGTATCCTTTACACGTCTTTACTATTTGTATAGCTAAATAACATCCCAATAGATCCCTAGCCTTTCCATCCAGCATTTAGCTTCCCTTGATAGCTACGATGTCATGTTCAAAAATAAAAAGGCTAGTGAAGACATTTAAAACATTCACATATTAGTGGAGAAAAATATTCTTATACTCAAAGTGCTAGGCAAGTCTAACAGAAAGCATCAAACCTTGTATTTATGCCACATCTATTGATGATGTACGAGGAACTTCATTCAACTCTCCACATTTTGAGCAGTCTGCTATTAAGGTCCCTTGCAATGACTACTTGGAGTTGTTAGAAACCTATGCATCATAATTCAATTTTACTTGTGCACAAGGATTTCCTCTGGCATAAAAGAGGTTTGAGAGTGGCATCTCTACAACAAAAAAAGAAAAATATGATGGTTACTAATCGTCCTATTTTCTTATAGAAAAGTCAGTTATTGTCCTATAATCGTCTACCCTAAAAGAATTCAACATATAAGATGAATATTTATAGTCCTATAAGGAATTTAAATAGCCAGCTACTGACTATTCTATATGTTTTCTTAGTGACTGTTCTATTTAACGAAAATGACTGTTCAATAAGAGTTTAATAAGGCAGTCAATGGCCATCTTATATGTTTATATACGACAGCTAAAGATAATTCTATAAGTATATGTTTTTTTAAAAGATTATATATTGATAATTTCCTGCATTATTAATACCTATATAAACAAAATCTCATAGCACAAAATTCTAGAATATATATACAAATATCATATTCAATTTCTCAATATACAACAAGTCTAACACTTACATATGCTTGGAAAAAATATACATATATACTTCAAAAATTAAAAGATGCACCCATTCTAGTTAATTAAATATCATAAACTACATATACCTTATATAAGTATATTGTTTAAATTCTCAATCTTACACATCTATATTAGAAGGTTTAAGTTATAAGTACAAACAAAAAGCTATAAGTAGTAAGTGGACATGCACCACACTTTCCTCAATTATTCCAAGTATATTGGTGTGTATTGATCCTTGTTTGAGAACTACACAAGACCATGCCTGATATTTTTCAACAATACAATTAATATTTGTCAACAAGATAATTGAGAATTACACATATATGGAAACATATATATATATTGCCACTCCCAGAAAAATTGGTAAGTGATATGGAAGGAATGAGTAATATAAAAGATTAACATAATAAAAATGCTTCAGAAAAATGTTTTAAAATAATTTAATCATATTGGGATATCGTATAAAATCGATTTCAATCTAAAATAGTTAATATAAAAGTCAATATAATAATATCAATCAAATATCCATAAATATAAAGAGGTACAATATTCTCAAAATTTTCTCCAAATACATCCAGGGTACAAATAATTAAAAAGGCTCAGATGAAACCTTTAAATTATGCTTTCCAACTTATAGTCTATGTAGCTCAACACTCCTTGTCTAATCTGTGAAATGTGGGCAAAGAGGTTAGCTACAACTAGCTTAGTAGGAGTAAACTCCAACAGTAATCGATAAAAAAAAAATGATGCATGCCATAAAAATTTATTGCAAATATGCTTATTTAAAACATCATTATCAATATGAACAAGTAATACAACGTGGGGAGATTTTCTTTATAAAAACTAGGGTATATATGTACTACTTCACTTTCAAAACCGGGTGAAGTGTTCATTCCAAATATCACAATCCATGATTAGGTAACAAAGTATGCAATGCCAAGGATATAAAAAATCACATGCTTGATATGCTATATCTGTATGTATTGGTCAACTCCAAAATACATGAGAACATACACAGTCAACCTCTAAAATACATGTGGGTCCACAACTGAACCCCATGTATAGTCATACTTCAAAATACATATGGCACATGTATTGATCAATCTTCTAGACAAATGGGTAACCAACTCCATAACCACATAAGGAGACATCTTCGAAGCACATGTGTGGCCAACCTTCGAGACAGATGAGGAGATTCTTTGAAGCAAAATGTGTAACCAAACTCAAAATCACACGAGGAGATAAATCTCAAAAGCACATGTGTAACAACGTACTTGTGGTCCGTGTAAAATCTTTTAGTTACAACCAAACAAACACAGGCAATACTCCCTACAAAAACATTATCATGATGCTTGCTTAAAATCTAAAATGCCATGTATAATATATTTAGCATATGTATCATAACAAATCATTTCATGTGTATATATATAAAAATATTTGTCACGAGTATTTATTTTAAAACTCGTTTGTAAGTATTTTCATAAAAAATATGTACACTATGGCATCCATTTCCACTATTTATTGATATGATGATGCAAGCTATATCATAAAATAATGCATGAGTAGAAAAAATGGACTAAAACCTCTAACTAGGGATTTGTCCGTCTACACTCCTACTCCTAACACTGACTCATTTTTCTTTTGATTGAAAACTAATACTTATTTTCCCATAATTATTTTAATCCATCAACTAATTTAATTATTATAAAAAATTGCTCAAAAATAGAATAATTTATCTTATTAAGTTTTTGGGTGTAAAAGATAACGATTTTCTGTTCAAAACCTTTACTTTTAGCCACTCAAATTCCTGATAATATTTCATAGCCAAAATGACCACATAGAAATGTGTCCAAAAATGGGTGTTTCTAGAAAGGGAAAACGTAGATAGAGAGGTGAATGAAATGGCCTGTCCCCTTTTCTATTTTAGACAAAAATAGCCCCTCTCCAGTATGCTTGCTAGTGGCTCTCAAGTGAGCCATAGCAAACAACTAACGAGCATGGCAAGCATTATAGTTCCTCACTGTTCTCCTCACCGTTAGCCTCGCTAACCCTCGCTAATATCTCACTATCTGTGATCCTCCTTGCTGCTTGTTCGTAAACCTCTTGTCGGCATCTTTGCTGGTACATTGCTAGATGTTCTACGAGCTCTTCGGCAAGGCACATGAGAATATATCAAAAAAATCAAAACTTCATGTAAAATTTCCATTTACATATCAATGAAGTGAATAATACATAAATTAACTTCATAAAATTCTCAAAATTAACTACAAACATTTGGGGTCTCGCAATCTCACTCACTTAAAGAAATTTTGTCCACAAAATTTTCACAACTTAATTAAAATAAAAGTGGATACTTCGAGCGAACTTTGGATTCTAACTCCTAGGTAACATCTTCTACACTATGATGTCTCCACTAAACTTTTCCTCTAGGTATCATCCTTTTCCTCAAGTTTTTGACAAAATTGATTATTGCCACTAGTTCTTCATATTATGTATCTTCTTGTAATAGAAACTCTATCCAATCAATTATACTACTATGATTTCTTAGACACTTTTGTAGAGAAAACAAATGAAAAATTGTCCACGCTAAATCGCAAGTACATAGGAAGAGTACCAGTGATAGGTATTTAAAGATAGGATGTCGATCCTATAGAGAAAAGAATAACTAGCTACTGAGTACCAATATGAATATTAAGATTACTATTTGGACATTAAAACAAATACTAATTGACAACTAAATAAAATCAACACTTTAATAAAGGCAAAAAGTAGTGAAGATATATATGAGAGATATAATCTAGGAAGTCATTAATCCCCCAATCTTCTAAGCATGAGAACAACGAAACTCCACCCCAAGCAATAGGCAAAATGTTATATAATCAATTGATCATAAACTATGTATGTATTCCTTTCTCAAGTAAACTATAGACAATATTATAATTTAACCTAATCACACTTTTATGCTAATTAGATTAAATTATTATTCATAAAGATTGTCAATCATGGACTACACATATACAAATCGTACCTCTAAGCCTAAAAACTATGTATGTTATTCAATCAAGACAAACACATAGATGCTTCTCTCAAAGCTACCTATATGTCTCTATGGATTAATTGATGATCAAACAATTAATTTACAAATAAAATCAAATCGAATAATATAACATAAATTGCAATCACAAGAGGAAGGATAAATTAGATAAATAAATATTAAAAAATTGGGTTCATAAGACCCTTAGATTAATAAAAAAATTAGTTAGACATGATTTTCATTAAATCTTAATTTACAATTGAAAAAGATATTAAAATTCTAAGAAGAAAGAAGAAAGAAATAAGAAACTCAGTCTCTTGGTGAATATTATCCTAGCTTCTATGCTTCCAACTCTTGATTATTCTTCCAATTGTCCTTCATATTTTTCTTTCAATAATCATTGTTGGAAATTGGCCTCTTGAAGGTTGAATAAAGCAAATAAATAACTCTATGATATGCAAAATTATGCACTATGATATCTATATATTGGTTTAGGACTCTATATTTATATTTATAGGCACAAGCACATCCTAAGTACATTAGGGTTTGTGTCTAATTAGGATGCTGCAAATTAGGTCCAGGTTTTGCACAAAGTCTGCGTACTTATGGCCCATATAATTCACCGCCACGGCACACATCAAAATTCTAGAAATCACTTGCAACTCGAGGAGGCTCCATAACTGCTCAAACTATCCACATTGAGCAGTGCATAGTTCTTGAAAAGTTCCCAATTTGATCTGAGAGGGTTAGGCCGTGATGCTCATAATTTGGGGTCGGGCAGCTCATGCTTGTGTGAAATTTTTGCAAGCTAACCTCCCACTTGCCTTGTCGCTGGTGAGAGTGCAACGCTTTGTACTCTAAATTACCTAAAATTCATCACAACAAACCTGGTGATTATGAAAATGAAAATTGTGTTATAATTAAACAAAAAGTGCACTAATAGATCCTAAAATCTTCATTTAAGTCCTTAAAAATTCATAGCATGCATCACAACCCCTAACCAACTTCTGGCTAGTCTTTAGCCAGAAAAACAATAAGAATAAGTCCAATAGAGTAAAATATGAATAAAATAAATAAAACCTAATCTAAAGATAAATCATTTTCGTAGATGGTCACTATTGCATTTAGTATATGCAACCTCTTAAACCCCTAGGTGGCCCTAGTGGACGAGTTATAGTCTCGTGAGAATTTCAGTGATGATACCCACAAATATCTAACTAAATTAATGAAATGAAATAAAAGCAAATTTCGAGGTCGATTTCTCAAGGAACTGTAATGGTTATAAACAATCTTTTTCTTAATCTCTTTAGAGTCCTAAAGCAACTAAAACACTAACTAATTAGAATTCTAGTACTACTAAAACTCTAGATAATTAGAATCCTAAGGCTAATAAAATTATAAATGAATTTGGGTTTGAGAGCAAGATCAATGGTGATGAACAAATAAAGAAAACAATAATGCAAACTTGAATTAACTCAAAAAGGTTTTAAGTATCAATGGAGGATATATGGACGTTTAGCTTGGTTGACCATGCTTGCATTGAAATGTTGTGGTTAATTAACATGAACGTTCTAATAAATAAAGATTACTGACTTTCCTTTTATTTAAAAAAATTCCTACGATGGGGTAATTCTCTTTGTTGATTCACTAATCAATAACCTACGATCGGGTAAATTAAATAGCAATCAAATTATGCACAAGATAAAATATGCCATTCAAATCAATGCCATGACTAGGTCATCAATTTGAAGTTTTGATTAAGTTTTTCAAAGTAAAATCAAGGTGACGTTCCCAAAACCAAACTCTAATATTTTTCAACCTAATCATGAATCTCAACCTGGCCCATGAAAATTCACAATTAAACATCTAAACATACTCTTAATCAAAAGGCAATTTTATTTATCTTTAAGCAATAAAAATATCCATCATAACAATTCTAGTAAACATGGCAATACAAACTAAATATCCATAATAGTTTTAGCCAATCATGTTCGAATTAATATTCATAGACAAATATAATTCAACAAACATCTCAAAGAAGTAAGAAAAAGAGGAAAAATTCTATAACAACAAGAAACCTAGATCTAAACACCACAATTGGATTGGATGATGTTTCCTTCCCCAAAAACTTGATCTTTGATCTTCAATGGCTTCTTGAATCCTTAGAATTGATTCTCTTGCTTCTTTGAGTGTGGATAAACTCCAAAAATCTGATTAAGTCTCGTAATAGTTTACAAAATTGAGTTGTATCTAAAAGGGAGATTTAATGGGCTATTTATATGTGTAAGGGTTACATAAAATTTGGGCTTTCCAAACCATGAGCACTCCCCGGCACACATATTTCCCAGCCGCGGCACAAAAATAATTCTGAAAATAATGGCCAAACCTAAGAGCCTCTAGCTGCGGTACAACTTTTCCATCCCGGGACACGCATTGTATTTTATGTCTTCACAAGTACCCCTTACATACTGGTTGGCTCATTATGTAAGGCTTACATAATTTGACTCTTGTTGCTCCTAACTTGTAATTCGAGCACCGTAAGTGTTCCGTCTTTGTGTGTTTGCATTATTTAACTCTTTTGATGCTAAAAATACCTGAGATACACTAACATATACATGGGATTCAGAATTGATAGATTTATGTAAATAATTAAATAAATGAATTATAACAAATCTATTTTTCACAATTAAGCACAATAAATCACGAAATATTAGTGCTTTTCAAGCACTCATCACATCCCCCAACCAGCTGCTTGCTAGTCTCTAGCAAGTGAAGTGATCTAAAACTAAAAGAAAAGCAAATAAAATAAACTATACTAACTTAAATCACTTCCGTAGATTGTCACGGTTGCATTTAGCATATGCAACAAGCCTTTAAACCCTAGGTGGCCCTAGTGGACGTGTTATAGTCTTGTGAGGGTTTCTAGTGATGATACCCACAAACATCGTACGACTCTTAAAACTATTAACGACTCTAGACATACTCGAATCAACCCATGCATATGTCTCAAAAATTGTTAATGACGAATGGCATACGAAATAGTTAAAAACTACTTAAGCTCAAAAACAGTCCAAATATCAAATCCATTTTCATAATTAGCTTTTAAACAAATAATTAAACCGCAAGCCCGTTAGTTACACTATCAGATTGTGCCATGCATGATATTCACAAATAACATTTTAAATCTCAAAATTGTGCAAATAAAATATGAATGAGAATTGCACTCACAAACTTCATAGGCTTACTTTTCAAATCCATCTCCACTAATATAGAAATCAAAATTACTTCAAATCAATAGGACTTTATTAAGCTTGTAATTTTGGGTTAAGATGTGGGGTTATGAAAGAACGGAAAGGCTATTCTCAAAAGGATAAGAGTACTTAGCATTTTAAGAGTAACACCGTTAATAATTTATGTTTTTAATACCTCACAAACTTACTCAAATTTTTTCTACCCAATTGTTTGTTTCCTTCCCCTTATTTTATAAGCTCCATATTGTTTCTTTCTTTACTTCTCTTGCTCTTTATTATCATTCTCTCTCTTTAAATTTTTTTTTTGAAGCAAGATGTATATAATTTCCTTTGATTTAAATGCTCATGAAAATTAAGAGTTACATTGAGTACTCTTATCACTAAGGGTAGTACAATGTATAGATGTATATTCAATAATATTTTAATTAAGTTCAAGAGGGTCACTAAGGATGATACAGTACAGGGTGGCTCGAAAAGTTCAAACAGTCCAAAAATGGCCTAAATCACTTTCTAAGTGGTATGTAATTCTATTATTTCGCCTTAATAGATTTTCAAGAAATTTCTAGAGTTTGTTAAGACTTGAAATATATCATGAATATGCATACACTACACAAACCAAAACTAGTGATACTAACCAAACAAACTACCACATATACCACAAAATCCTCAAACTAGATGAATCTAACATTTTTGTGCCTCTTTACTTAGGTGAAAATCAATTTCTTTCACATGTCACCATCATTACAATCATATTAATATCACAGTCTTCCAAATTGATTCAAGTGGACTCGATACTATCCTAACAAAAATTCAAATGAAATACCTACAAAGAGTTTAAATTTAAATTTGGTCTAAATTCATGCTCATGGAATATTTTTCCCACCCCAACCTAATTTCTACATTATCCTCAATATCTCAAAGAAAAACAAAAGAAATTAAGTAAAAGAGTGAAGAAGTTACGCCCCTTTTGTATGTAATTGTGTACATTACAATTACGCTTTGGTTCACCATTCCTTGCCCTTCTCATCATGTAGCATATAGTTCGCAAGGAATTATGAATGAAACCTCTAAATGTGTGCATCACAACTCAAAGCCAAATTTAAAAATTAACTAAAAACAAATGAAATCAAAAATCACTAACCAACGTTAATTGTTTCAGTTCATAACTAATCCAACATAAAAAAAATAAAAAATAAAGGAAAAACTGAAAGAAAAAAAAAGAAACTTAAAACTAAACAAAATTAAATAAAAAAAATTAAAAAAGAAAAAAATAAAATGTGGAGGCTTAGTCCTCCATATCATCATGTTGCTCGTTTTCGTCTTCGGGTTGGTTTTCTGGTGGTCTGTAGACGAAGTCATGGCCCAAATATTGTAGAACTATACCGAATTGGGTGAGGTCCACTTCGCTCTGTGAAAATTGAAACTCATCATCCTGTGGAGTAAAGCTTGGTATTCATGAGAGTATTTCATCGGTTCACTGAACCAAACTTGTTGTTGACAATTGTATTCCTGTTTTTTATTCACTTTTGCTTCTAAGTTTACTGATGTGATAAATTTAGTACTCGCAAGTGTACGAATCACTCGTAGAAAAGTGATAAGCAACTTCCAAGGCCGGTCTCTCAAGGAATTGCAGTGGTTCTAAATAACTATCTTCTTAATCTAAATAGAGTTCTAACAAAAATAAAACACTAATTAAATAGAGTTCTAGTGAAACTAAAACTCTAAACAACTAGAGTCCTAAAACTAGTAAAACTGTAAAAAGGTATTTGATTTGTGAAGGGAACTAGGTACGAACAATTAACGAAAATAATATTGCAAGTTCACAATCAATTCAAATAGATTTGAAGATCAATGGAGGATGTATGGACGTTTAGCTTGATTGACCATGCTTGCATCGAAAAGGTATGGTGAAACAATATGAACGTTCTAAATAAACAATATTACTGGTTTTCCTTTTAATTATGAGACTGCCTTCGGTTGGGGTAAATCTCTTTGTTGATTAACTAATTAACTGCCTTCGGTCGGGGTAAATCAAATAGCAATCAAATTATGCGCAAGGAAATAAATGCCAATCAAACTAATGCTATGACTAAGTCACTAATTTGAAGCTTTGATTAAGTGTTTTGGAATTAAGTTAAGGTGACGTTCCTATAACTAGATTCTAAGATCTTTCAACCTAACTACGAATCTCAAATTGGCCCATGATAATTCATAATTAAATATCTAAACATGCTCTTAATCAAAAGGTAATTCATTTATATTAAATTAATTAAAATACACTATACACAATTCTAGCAAACATGGCAACACAAACTAAACATCCATAATAAAATTAGCCGCTCATGTTCATATTAATATTCATAGACAAATAAAATATGATCATACACTTCAATGAAAGAAGAAGAAAATAGAATTCTATAACAACAAGAAAACCTAGATCTAAATACCGCTTATGGATGGGATAGCGTTCTTCTCCAAAAGCTTTATCTTTGATCGTCGACGGCTTCCTTGGATCCTTAGAATGGTTTCTCTCGCTTCGTTGAGTGTGGCAAAGCTCCCAAAATTGAATGAATCTCTTGTTTGGTTGCAAAATTGTAAAGTGTAAAGTTGTATCAAAGTTGTTCGAGTTGTTTGTAAGGGGGACTCTAAGGTGGTATTTATAGATGTAAGGGTTTACACAAATCCTGATTGCAATAGGAATAGGCGCGCTGTGGCATGCATTTTCCCCGCAGTAGCGCAACACAAATTCTGGAAATAATGTCAAAACTCGAGAGCTCCCCGCCGCGGCATGACTTTTCCTCGCCGCGGCGCGTGTTGACTTCCTTTTCTTCATGTTTCCTCCTTTACATATGTGATGGCTCGTTATGTAAGGCTTACATATTTGTCTCGTTTAGCATGTAACTCGTGATCCGAGCGCCGTAAGTGTTCCGTCTTTGCGTGTTTTCATTATTTGACTCATTTGACGCTAAAAACACCTAAAATGCACTAAAACATACCCGTGATTCCAAATTGATAGATTTGTGAAAATAATCAAATAAACAATCATAACAAATCTATATTTTAAACAATTAAGCACAATTAATCACGAAATATTAGTACTTTTCAAGCACTCATCATTTACTAATCTATCTTTTGTGGTAGCATTCTTGGAAAAAGTCCCATCACCCTTCCTACTACCTTGTCCCCCCTTAGTTCCACTGGTTAGGTGACTCATGTAAGAGATGGTTACAAAAGTACCTTGCCCGTGTCATATTTTATTCTATGTTTAACACAAAGGGCGGTGATCAGTTGGGGAAAGAAGTAACTAAGGTTGTGGTGATCAGTGGAGTATACAACCCTTTGTTGGATCATCATCCCAACATCAACTGATCTTTCAGTTTCTATTAAATACTACAAAACTACCCTTTTCCTATTAACAGTACTGTAATGCTGGGTTGGCACCATCTTGAGCACACAAAATATTGCCAAATATGGGATTGGGTTCTAAGGTATTTTGCTTGGAAGTTGTTTACCATGTCTCCCTTTAGTTCCCATTCCGCATAACCATTGGTGAGGGTGTTTATGATTTCCTTGTAATCCACTTCTTTTAAATAAGTTTCATACCCACTATCATGAATGTCCCTCAACCCATAGTAGGCATTAATAACTATCCTGTTAAAGGAGACTTCAACACCCCTCACCCAAACCATTCCATCCTAAGCTTTCGGGACATTAGGGTAGAATATTCGAACCTAAGAACTCACACCCGCTTCCGGTGCGTGCACAAACTTCCTCCAACCTAATGCTTCAACTTTATCAGAAATTCCCAAAAATCTCACTTGTCCAAAATCTAACCCTCTCTCCATGACAAATCCTTTGTTCCTTTTGGCGGCACCTTCATACCGCTCTTATGCCTCTCTACTAATGAACCTAGAGGCATCAAAATTGCATTCCTTAACCATTTTTCCCTTTTCTTTGGAATGACTTCCCTCTCTAGCTTTTCTTTTGGGAGCCATAAGATATGCTATTTTTTTTTGTTGTGTCCCAAATAATCTCACAAGACAATCAATTCTAGAAAATTCCCAAAATAATCCCCTCTTATCCAACTTAAATCACTTTAAATTCAAAAAATTTCAGACACAATTCATAATTTCTAGATAATAAATATCAAATTAAGTTAAAATTGTGAAGAAATTTACCTCTTGTGAGTTGGATTAAAGCCTTGAAGAAAATCTCCCAATTTTTGAAACCCTAACTTGTGGGGAGAAGATGAAAAGATTTCTTGAGCAAATTTGTGAAGCTTGAGAAGGAAATACTTGATACCAAGGTTAGATTGAAGAAATTAGTAAGGAAAGTATGATTTTTGGTGAGAAAATTAGAGAAAAATGGAGAGAAAGTGAGGGAGTATTTGAGAGAAAGTGAGGGAAAATTTGGTTTGAAATGAGTGGGGTTTCACGAGCTACCCCTTTTTTGGAAAAATTTAAATGCACACTGCAGTACAAAGTTTTCGCCACTACGACATAGATCAATTTTGGGCTCCAACATATGAAACAGAGACACTCCCGCTGCGGCACAAATTTTTCCTTGCCACAGCGAGCACAAAATTTTAAAAATTTATCCCAAAATAGAGACTCCCACGCCATAGCATACAAATTGTTTTAAAAATTCTTGATTTTTTTTATTCTTGAAAAAGAGAACATGGACAACGTATTCACCCCCCAACCTAGATTGGAGTAATGTCCTCATTTCCATGAAAAATTTTAAAAACAAAAATAAAAGAAAAAAATGAAAGAAAAACAAACAAATAAATTAACGAATACAATACCGAATGGGTGCCTCCCATTAAGGGCTTAGTTTTACGTCTTAGCAAGACGTGGCCGCTCTTGTGTCTAAGAATCTTGGAGATGTATGGTTCCTATGCTTTTCATGTTGGCATCTCCTTCCAAGTAGGGCTTAACACAATTCCTGTTCACTTTAAACGGTTCTTGTGTTTTGGGATTTAGAAACTCGACCACTCTATGTGGAAATACATTAGCAATGGTATACGGTCCACTCCACCTAGAATGTAGTTTTCCTGAAAACAAATGTAAACGTGAATTATATAAAAGGACTTTCATTCCAGGAGCTAAAGCCTTACTGATGAACTCTTTACTATGATAGCGTTTAGTACGCTTCTTGTAGATCTTGGCGTTCTTGTAAGCCTCATCCCTAATTTCTTCAAGTTCGATTAGTTGGAGTAGTCATTTTTCCCCAGCTTTTGTCATGTCCATGTTGAGCTCTTTAATCTCCCAATAAGCTCTATGCTCTAGCTTAATGGGTAAATGACAAGCTTTTCCAAATATCAACCTATAGGGGCTCATACCAATGGGTGTCTTGTAAGCTGTGCGATATGCCCACAAAGCATCATTCAACTTTACTGACCAATCCTTCCTTGAGGAGTACACTGTGTGTTCCAATATTCTCTTGATTTGTTTGTTGCTCAATTACACTTAACCCGAAGTTTGGGGATGGTATGGGGTAGCCACTCTATGTTAGATGTTCTACTTTTTCGAAAGCCCATCAAAGAGCTTGTTGTAAAAATGGCTTCCTCCATCACTAATGATAGCTCTCGGTGTCCCAAACCTATTAAAAATCATATCCTTCAAGAATTTAACAACAACATTAGCATCATTATTTCTAGTGGGTATGGATTCTACCAACTTTGAGACATAGTAAAGCCAAAAGATGAGGGAAACGGACCCAATCAATTCCCCACACGTCAAACAATTCTACTATAGGATTTGATATCAAAGGCATTTCATTACGTTTGCCTATATTATCGGTCCTTTGACATCTATCTCATTTCACACAAAACAAGTTAGCATCTTTAAACAAAGTAGGCCAATAGAATCTAGATTACAATACCTTTAGGGCCATTTTCTTACTACCAAAATGGCCCCCACAGTGTAGCTCATGGCAAAAAGTTAGGATGCTCTCATGTTCCTCTTCGGGCACACACCTCCGGATGACTTGATCTTGACATAACTTGAACAAATAGGGGTCATTCCAAAAGTATTGCCTACAAATACTGAAAAATCTTTTATTTTCCTAAAAAGTGATGTTAGGTCTCAAAATTCCACTAGCAAGATAATTAACAATGTCAGCATACCATGGGTTTGGACCTATTGTAAACAGTTGTTCATCAGGGAAGGTTTCTACGATTGTTTCCTTACTTTCACCCTCAATAGTATCATACTCAAAAATCAACCTAGACAGATGATCAACTACTAAATTTTTGGTACCTTTTTTGTCCTTGATCTCTAGGTCAAATTCTTGTCAAAGTAAGACCCACCTAATGAGTCTAGGCTTAGCACTCAATTTAGTCAATAAATATCTCAAAAAAGCATGATCCGAATGTACAATAACTTTAGTTCCTACCAAGTAAGACCTAAATTTATCAAGTGAGAAAACAACAACCAAAAACTCTTTTTCAATGGTGTAATAATTAATTTGGGCATCATTGAGTGTTTTGCTAGCATAGTATATAACATGTAAATGTTTATCCACTCTTTGTCCCAAAATAGCTCTTATGGCATAATCAGATGCATCACACATAATCTCAAATGGTAAAGACCAATCAGATGCCACAATAACAGGTGTAGAAGTAAGTTTATCTTTCAAAGTATTGAAAGCAATGAGACAATCATTAGTAAAATCAAATGGAATATCTTTGGATAGTAGGTTACATAAAGGACGACTTATTTTGGAAAAATCCTTAATAAACCGCCGTCTATAGAAACCTGTATGTCCTAAGAAACTCCTTATCCCCTTAACAAATGTAAGGGGGGTAATTTTGCAATCAAATCTATTTTGGCCTTATCTACCTCTATTCCCTTGCTAGATATGATATATCCTAAAACTATACCCTGTTGAACCATAAAATGACTTTTTTCCCAACTAAGTTTTAAATTACACTCAATGGAATGTTCTAACACCAAAGTCAATTTGTGCAAGCAATCATCAAAGGAATTACCAAAAATAGAAAACTCATGCATAAATACCTCGATGAACATGTCTGAAAATTTTGACATCATGCATCTCTGAAAGGTGGCGGGTGCATTGCATAGTCCAAATGGCATCCTCTTGAAGGCGAAAGTGTCGAATGGGCATGTGAGTGTCGTCTTCCCTTGATCCTCTGGAGCAATAGGTACTTGATAATAACCTGAAAGACCATCCAAAAAATAGTTGAAATTGTATCCAGCTAGTCCTACTAACATTTGATCAATGAAGGGAAGGGGGAAGTGATCCTTTTTGGTGTACAAATTCAACTTTCAAAAATCAATACATATCCTCCAACCTGTAATTATCCTAGTGGGGACTAATTCATTCTTCTCATTCTTAATCATAGTTATTCCAGATTTTTTTAGAACCACATGAACTGGACTAACCCACTTATTATCAGCAATTAGATAAATTACTCCTATTGCTAGGAGTTTTAAAACTTCTTTTTTAACCACTTCTTGCATGATCGGATTTAGTCTCCCTTGTGATTTTTTAACTAGTTGGACATTGTCCTCCAAATTGATCTTATACATACACATTGCTGGACTAATGCCTCTAATGTCCCATATACTCCATCCTATTGCTTTCCTATACTTCCTAAATGCCCTTACTAATTTATCCTCTTGCTTTTGGGTGAGTGTAGCTGATATAATAACCGGATAAGTTTCATTCTCTCCCAAAAATATATATTTCAGATGGTTAGGTTGTTCTTTAAGTTCTAGTTTAGGTGGAATAATGTCTTTGTCATGTGAGGGATCTAATAGATCTAAGGGTGTACTAGCTTCCTCTATGGGTATGGCATTATCTAACAAATCATTTTACTCCTTAGTCTTATCATCTAAAATGTCGTCTACCTCTCCAACTGTAACTGCTACCTCTAATTTATCATCTAATCTATCCTGCACAAATGTATTATGAATAATAGGATCTAAACATCCAACAAATGAAAATTTATCAATAGCAGATATAGAAGGATAAGGAGACAAATCAAAAACCTTAAAGTGTACAGTCTCTCCTAAGACTGTCATTGTCAACTTTCCACTTTGGACATCAATTATAGTTTGGGTGGTGGCCATAAATGGTCTACCCAAGAGAATTGTATACTCCTTGTCCAAAGATGGGTTATCCTACATATCTAAAACCACAAAATCAACAAGTATGATAAGCTTATCTTCATGTACAAGTAAGTCCTCAACCATGCCCTTCGTATATTTAACAGATCTATTCGCAAGTTGAAGGGACATGGTTATTGGTTTTAGCTCTCCCAAACCTAGCTGTAAGAAAATAAAGTGAGCCATCAAATTTATACTAGCACCAAGATCAAGCATAGCCTTAGCTACTTTCCTATCTCCTATAGTAATATTAATGATAAAACTACCTGGATCTTTTAACTTAGGAGGTAGGTTTCGTTGAAGCATTGCACTAGCAATTTCAGATATTATACCTTGCTTGTTGACCTCAAAAATTGAAGCAAGAAAAATGATTAAACTAGTTTATCTCTCCTAACCTTTTTATTCTACAGAGCATTTAACGCAAGTGATTAAAAATACGTTATCTGCATTTAAATAGAAAGAGAGAGGACTAGTTTTCCTATTTGTTAATTATTTTTGCTTAACTACACTTACGTTAGTGTGTGAGAAAAATGAGAAGTTTTATTCCTCTAATTGCAGGCTCCATCAATGTGAAAAACTTGTTTCCTTAATAATTATGAACTAATTAATATTATCTAAAAATATAACAACCATTTATACAAACAAAAATAATAAATATTGTGCCATGTGGCCATAGTAATAAAAATAAATAATATACTTCATAAATATAATACATTATTTGCATAACCAGGCAACACCAAAGAAGCAGCTACCAAATTATGATAACATACAAAGGAAGTAACAAGGTTTTTATATATATATTTTTTTACTCTTTCATTTCAAGTGTGCATAGTACTGTAAGTCCTGTTAATCCTTTTGAGTTTTTGTTAGCGTTTTCGTGTGCAAACTATAGAGTCTGTTTATTTTACTTAGTGTTTTGTCTATCTCTTTGTACGGTACTTTATTTGTGATTATATCATACACTTACGTAGATTTTAATACTTTGTATGTTTGCATATTACATACACCACAAGGTGGTTGGGAGAATGTATTATCCATGATTAAGTTGGTTTTACTTACACTTGATTTTCAGAATTGGCAAGTTTTTGTGGATTTTCAGTTTTTTAACTAAAAAAAAAGTTTTTGGTGGTTCGCTGGGGATCTTGTAAAGGTGGTCGATAAGGGGTTCACGAGTGTGTATAGTGTGGATCTATGGCTCATTAGACTTCTTTGATACTTCGCGAGGGGCTCGCTGGGGTGGTTAACAAGACCTTGTGGAGGTGTGCGGCGAGGTATTCAAAGGGGGTCGGTGAGGGTTCTGGAAGTTGAAAAATCAACTATAAATACCCCTTTCTTTTTATTTACATGCATTCTCTAATACTTATTTCTACACATTTTATGAGCTAATTTTTGTGTTGCGTAAAATTCAACTTTGTGAAAAAATATTTTCTTGAGCTCTCAGAAAATATTTATATTTTTCGTATCACTAATACTTTGAATGTTGTTCTATATTAGTGATTCGAAGGTGATAAAAATATCATTTGGATATTTTTGAAGTCTAACATATTTGAAAAGGTGTTTTTGTAGTCTCAACACATCGAGTGTTTTTTTTATTAAGCTATGAGGTGGTAATGGAGTTTGTTAAATTATTTTATCAAACAGAACTGTCGTAACAATACATCGAGTGTATTTTTGTATTATTATTACAAGGTGAAGATTTTTTCCTAAAACCATTTTATGGATAAAACATATATATTGTTCACGCATATTGATTACAGGTACTAGTATCACACTGTATGGTGGTGTGGTTATAGAGGTGAGATAGATTCAATGCGAATCAAATTAGCTGTGGTGGCAAGAAGCTTGTGATAATAGCCTGAGCTGTTAGAATAGGTGGTCCTAATTGATAGAAGTATTGGTGTTTACCTTATCGTGTCTGTATAACTATTTTATTTTATTTATTTAATTTAGCTACTGAGTAGTTACCTTAAATAACCCGTGGATATTATACACTTAGGATTGGAGCCTAAGTGAATTTACCTTGTTACTTTGCTATGTTTACTTGCTCTGCTGCATGAGTTAGTACAATCATATTATCCTTGATATATGTGCCAACATATATAGACTATACTGAGATTGAAAAGCATTTACTGCTTTGGCTTGTTGTCTGATATCTGTCTTAATTGTTTATCTGCAATTATTTTATATCTATTTATTATTTCTACTGCCCATACGAGAAGGGTGAGTTCTTCGGTGTCCATATCAACTATGACTTGGTTATACATCGAGGGACTATCTCAAGTACTATATTAGAATAAATTAAGAAGAGAACATACAATATTTAAGGAATTATAAACTTTGATTGGACAATCGTTCAATTTAATCCACTAGAATTGCATAACTATTCAATTGACTAAAGTTTGATCCATCAATAGCCTGACCAGCCAAAGTCGAATGGGACACATGTTCAACTCATTGTAACTTAACTAGACAAATGTGCAACATGTTGAAATTCATCCCAACCTACTAAATTCAAATTGGACACAAGTTCAAGTCATCATAACTTCAAGTTGACAGGTTTCTATCTTATAAAAATTTTATAGACTTGGCAAAGCCAAATTTAACAAGTATGCATCTCGTCTCATCTAAACTGGTGAAATAATTCAAAAAAGGGTTAGTTCAAGTCTTTAGCAATAAAGTTCCTATGAATCTATTTAGCTTCTGTGCAACTTTGTCTTTAAATGCCAAAGATAACTAATCATATAATACTTTGTATGAATCTTTTGATATAAACCCCACTAAAACAAAGAGCACTCTTGGTAAAAAAAAAAAATAGATTTTGGAGACATGCTAGATCTTTTGGCTTGTTTTCATTTTGAGATGAATCTTGTTGGAAAAAAGTTTCTATTCTTAATCAAATTCCATCAAAATCGTGCCCTAAACTTTCTTGATTGGTGTCCTTTTTACATTCATATTTCACTGACAATGAATCAATTGACTTGGTTGAAGGTTTAGATCCCAATGTCATGAGATAGATTCTTCAGCCAATTATCACTTCTCGCTAACAACGCCTCTTACAAGAATTTTGCTGCCACCATTGTCCTTTGAAGAATGAAGCCCAAAGTTATATGTGTAGAGAAAATGGGGAAATCATAAAGCATTAATTAGGGTAAAGATTGTATATTAATATAATGTTCAAGTGGAATGTCCAACTAAGAATAGAAGTAGATAAAGGGCTGTTTCGAGTATATTTCTTATTGAAAATGTTTATTTTAGTCCCTTTGTTATTTAAAAGGGCTCTAAAATTCCATTTGTTGTTCTTAAATTTCATAAAAGTTAAAATGCCACAAAATTAGCCAAATGACATCGCATGACTCGCATGTGGTCATTAAATGAAAGGCCAAATTATCTGAACTGTATTTCCCAAGAAAATCAATTTATTCTTCAGTGCCCACCCATATCCATCAGTAGCCATTAAAGGCGTCCTTAAATGTTACCATCCCCAACACCTTTCTCCATCTCTTCCCATATATCTTCCATGCTTTCTGTTCTTGCTTTCACTGTTTTCAAAGGCTAGTTTGGAAGAAGAAATGAGGTCATATCTAATCTTCAGTAACCTTCTTGAGTGCATTGTGGAGAAAGTTATCCATAACAGTAGCTTGGACACTTACTAATCATGGTTGTCGGTTTATGGTTGTTTGGAGGTAAACTATGTGGCTGTTCATTTCTATTTTTTACTCACACCATATGCATAAACTATTTTTTCTCTTCTTTATGGCATGAATGTAGAGGGGAATAAATTTGAGATGAGGTTGCAAATTTTTTATATGGGCTTATCAATCTGTAATAAGGAGTTATTAGGTGATACTTGGGTTGCTAAACTGTATTCAAAGTATGGAAGAAAAGAGTAGAAACATAAATATTTGGTTTACTATTATATTGTTGATTTCATGGATTTTTTTTCTTCAAATAGGCCATACACTGATGCAGCAAAGGTGGTTGTTATGGTGGTAACCCAAATATAGGTGTAATGGAAAAAGGTGGTTATGTAAAGATGGAGCACTTAGTGGCTAATTTTGTGGGTGTTTATAGGTATTTTAGTGGCTCGTTTTGTGGGTGTTTATAGGTGTTTTAGTGTCTTAAGTATGTCCAATTGTTACTATTGAAGCCAATTTCTATTCATCACGTTCCTTGGACATATAGACCCTATAAGTCACTAGAAAATCATGTTAAAAGGAATGACACCATGGGTTGTCTTATCCCCTCTGTTGCTTAAATCAAATTCTTGAGAGAATGTTTAGATCATAGAGGAGTTTGAGGGATTTTAGAGAAAGTGAGTGGTGAGCTCTAGCTTTCTTAAGAGTACTTTTTTATTTTTATTCTGAGGACCTATTTATAGGTTTTTGATGGATGACATTTTATTAAATAATTTATATTAATTAATATTTAGCTTAATAGGTAATAATCTAAATATTTGCACAATTAATATAAACTATTTAATGAAGATTTATTTCACTGTGCGCTGACTATAACATTTAACTTTTCAATTATTGACTAGGACTAATCAAGCAGTTCCATGCATAACTGTTTATTTTACTACCCAACACAAGCCTCCTAAGCCATTAGAGTTGCTTTGGCGAGGTAGGTGATCTATTTTTTTTACTAGGGCATGGTTGCGTAGCGATAGTTGACTCTGGGACGTCTTGATTGAGATGGGCAGCTGCTATCCCAAGTATAGTCATGCTATAATGATCACATGATCATAAGATTTCTAACGCCTGTTTTTGTGTCTCAATCTGAGTCCTAGTTGGATATTATGAAAGGTCAAAGTTTGGGAAAATAGTCAAATGCAGGCTCACTAGTTTAATTTCCCAAAATTGATATTCTCATGGTCTGACTCTAACAAATCTCCCCCCTATAAGCACCCTTGGACTACTGGATGGATGGGAGGTTAAGATTTACCAATCAATATGTAGACTTGGTCACTCTCAACTTTGCCCATCTTATTCTTCTAGTTGATTAGAGCTTTGTGGTGGACGAGTCTTATAATGGCCCCAAGTTT
Source organism: Elaeagnus macrophylla (assembly GCA_029378325.1). Taxonomy (NCBI): domain Eukaryota; kingdom Viridiplantae; phylum Streptophyta; class Magnoliopsida; order Rosales; family Elaeagnaceae; genus Elaeagnus; species Elaeagnus macrophylla. Next base: position 21,019,498 of record CM055652.1, read on the forward strand.
ACCCAAAAGGTAGACTAGGAAAGTTATCTTTTAACTATTTCTTTGTACATAAAATATGCTTTGATTTCTTTTTTAGAGTTGTTAAACATAGAAACAAAATTCCCATTTATTATGATAAACATAATAAACATAAAAGGATATCTATAAAATAAAAATTTTAACTTTGAAGGAAAATAAGCCAACTAAAAGTCAGTTAATAAAAACTCATAGACTCTAATTCATTCTCAAATAGGGAACCACCAAAATCCACACCACTAGATGCCTTTTATTTGTCGTTCAAAGTCAATTCTCCATTTGAAAAATGTTAAAGTAAACACCTATGAGCTAACGCTCAGTAAACAAATCCACATGCAATATTCACTGTGATGAATGTATATGGATTTCATGCAATTTTTTATTTGTCATATTTACACTTGTCTATTTTCTTTAGAGCACATATTTATTTATTGTACTTTCCATTGTAAGTTTTCATTTTCATTTTCTTTTATAGTAGGGTCCTTATGTGATACCTATGCTTTCGGTAACCAGTGGGCCATGGTTTTAGGAACTTGTTTTAACTACCGAATCATCATACTTTGGGCATGACATGAGTATAGACCAAGTTAAGTCACTAGACACACATTGGTGATCTCAAAAGAGAGCCTATTGTCCCTTGTGACCAAATAAACATATGGAAAATTTCCCTCCATACGATCATTCATTCATTCATTTAACATTTGTGGGTACGCCAGTCACCCGCATCCCTTGCTCACTCAGCCCTTAATACATAGGTACACACAAAATATTTAACTTTTAATTCATATTTACAAGAAAAGTATTCGTTTTCTCTTTTCATGTCTCTTGTTTCATAGGTGTAATTTATATTTAACATATTGGTGTACATGTATGATATGAATATTTCATAACGAACATGTATAGATGGACATATTTTTATACAAAATAACTCTAGAAGCATATAACTTTCACATAGTAGTATCATAGCCTATATTAATGCAACAAGGTTAGGATTTACTTACCTCAAGTGCTTAAATAGGTTTTTCTAATGAAATTGAGTTAAATTATTCTCTAATAGATCACAGCCTATGTGCCCTTAAAACCTATGAATACATATATCCAAAATTTGCGTGAATAAACACATAACTTTCTAAATACAATTATGTAAAAAGATAGATAAAGTAGACATTCTCTTATTTCTAAAATGGTAACATGTGTTCATTTTTATATCACCATAACTATTTAAAAAAAAAAAAGACATTTCAGTTTGTATCATCTCACTATAAACTATTTTAAAACAATTCAGACCTATCATCACTTAAGTATATCTTTTCATAAAAATGTCCAAATTTAATTCTATAAAAAGATACACAAACTAGAAATTTCAAGCTTTTAAAGCAAGACATAATAACCCATATTAGGTTAGTAAATCCTTTCCAAAAACACATAATACTGGTTAGTTGGAAATAATATTTTCAGCACTATGTCAACATAACATACCATTGCTGAAATTGCTATAAATTTGTCTACAAACTTTTAAATAACAAACCGTATGGTACTAGAACTAGACATGTAAACCTTTAAAACAAGATATAATTCACCCAATTCAAATATGTAAAACCTTTTCAAATATCAAAAATTCTGAGAGGTTCTTCCAGCTTGACTTTCATAAAATAGTCCTCATTTAAACAGGTATAACTTTCTCTAAAAAAATAAAAATAATAAACCATAAAATGCCTTTTAAAATAGACAGTCATACCTTTCTATTGACATATGTTTCAACTTCTGATTCATTATCATTGTTTCTCAGTCTTTACTGAAATTTGTTGGAAAAATAGTTTCCAAGCTATTATTTAACTTAAAACTTGTCTCTTCTTCCTCTTCTTTTTCCTTCCTATCTCTCTTTTTTCCTTGTTTTGTACTTATTTTTTGCTAAGCTTCTTAGATAAGCTTACACAAATAAGCTTTGGATAAGAGAGCACAAAAGGACATGTGGACTTGAGTCACACCTCTTAAGTTTTTTTTATGAAGACGTGTCACTTGAGAGTAAAGGACAAGTTGCTCAACAAATTTTAAATAAAAGACCAAATTACCCTTGTTCCATAATTTGAACAATTTAAGAGTTAGGGGCATTTTGGTAATCTTTCACTCAATTACCTAAAACAATTTAACACTTTAAAATTTAAAATGAAACCAAATAAAACAATTAAATCTCAACCTCTAATATTTAAATGAATAATATTGAGGGTAAAATTATAAAAATACTTGAACTATACTCTTAACAATAGTTTTACTTCTATACAAGCGATGAGTATTACAATATCTAAAATAAGGTACATCTAAACTATATGAGATCATTTGTGAATAATTTCACAATACTAAAGTTATTAGGATAAAATAATTAAAATTAAAGGCATAGCAAATAAATTAAAAATTGTACTATTACGATAATTTATTTGAGAAAATCTAATAGCTACAATTCCTCTCCCCTAAGAAAAAGTTTCGTCCTCGAAATTAGACTTACCGAAATGGTAAGGGTGTTTGGAATGCATCTCATCTTTGCTTTCCCATGTTTCTTCTTCAAATCTACGGTTCCTCCAAAGAACTTTAACCGATCGAATGCTTTTGTTTCGTAGGTCCTTCACTTCAAAATCTAGAATTTTCACTCATGTCTCTTCATATGAGAAATCCTTGCAAACATCTAATAATTCATAACATAAAATGTAGGAGGGGTCTTTCACATACTTCCTAAGCAATGATACATAGAAGATTGTGCACTCTTGATAAGGCTAGTGGTAGTGCCAACCTGTAGGCTAGATTACCAATTTGTTCTAAAATCTCAAAGGGTCCAATGAAGCGAGGACTAAGTTTGCTTTTCTGTCCAAATCTCATCACGCCTTTCATGGGTGATATCTTAAAGAAGACCTTTTCACCAACTTCAAATTCCATCAATTTTTGAGACTTATCGGCATAAATCTTCTATCAACTTTGAACCGTAGGCATGTGCTGCCAAATTTTAGTGACAACCGCTAATGTTTGTCGTATAATATCTAGTCCAAGTAGTCTCCACTCTCTCACTTCATCCCAATGAATTGGCAACCTTCAATTCCTCCTATATAAAGCCTCATATGGTGCCATCCCTATAGTTTCCTGGTAGCTGTTATTATAGGAAAATTTTGCTAGAGATAGGAGCTCATCCTAAGAGCCTTGGAAGTCAATCACACAATCTCTTAATAAGTCCTCAAGAATTTGGATGGTTCTTTCTGATTGACCATCTATTTATAGGTGAAAAGTAGTGCTAAATTTTAATTGCTTACCCATTGCCTTTGCAAGCACTCCTAGAAGATAGATTTGAACTTTGAATCCCTATCTAACACAATAGATAGTGGAACCCTATGAAGTCTCAGAATCTCTTTAACATAGAGTTCAGCATATTGATTCGCATTGTATGTCTTTCTGACTGGCAGGAAGTGAGCTAATTTTGTGTGTCGATTCACTATTACCCAAATTAAATCATATCTCTTCTTTGTCTTGGGTAAACCAAGAAAAAAGTCCATTCCCACATGCTCCCATTTCCATTCTGGTACTATTAGTGGTTGTAATATACCAGATGGTCGTTGATGTTCTACTTTAATTTATTGACATGTTAAACAAATAAACTTCTTCAGATGGAGGAAGATGAGACTTTTGATAATTTTTACAGCTGCTTCTCCAACATCATCAATACTTCATACAACTTGGGCTGTCCTATTGATGAAGAACTTCAAGCTGAGAAGATTCCATGTAGCTTGCCTAAGAGTTTTCGAGAAAAGGTTGTTACTATAGAGACAACATTCAAACGAGACCTTAAAGTCAATGAGATCGTTGGTCATCTCCAAGCTTTTAAAATTCACCATCTCCTTCCCAAAAGAACTTCTTCTATTAATAAAAGAATGAGTCTTGCTCTAAAGATCACCAAGACACACTCATCCAGCTTGGATGAAGAAGAATTTGCTTTGTTAGCAAAGTAGTTTAAGAAATTCTTCAAGAGAAAAATGAACACTCCTTATAAATCTAAACAGGAAAGCTCTAGTTAAAGAGACTCTAGAGTCAGAGTTGAAGACTTTGACGAAGATGAAGATAGACCTAAGTCTAGGAGTAAGACTAGATAGGTCAAATGTTACGAGTGCAAAAAACTTGAACACATTGTTGCTCAGTGTTACTTAAATGCACGAGAATTTGGTAAGAAGGCCATGATGGTAGAGGTTACTATTTTGGATAGTAGCCATAGTTAGGAAGAGGATGAAAGTAACTTTATAGCCTTTATGGCGATTAAAGATGATCCTCCCACTACGACCTCTCAATCTTCCTGATTCCTCGATGAGGACGAGCACAATGAGCTCCTATATACTTACAGTGAACTGCTCAAGGAGCATAATAAGACCAAGAAAGTTTGGAAGAAGGCTTTCAGTAGCCTTAAGGATAAAGAAAAAGAACTGAACACTCTCAAAGCTGATTTTGATAATAAGCAGTCCACTCATATCCAGGATAGAGATGATCTCTCTAATAAATGTGAGATTATGCAAAAAAGGCTCAACGACATGGTTATTGAGGCAGAGTCTAATAAATCAAGAATGAGGTTTCTTGAACAAACCTTGAAGAGACTTCAGAATGTAGGAGATCATTAGATAGTTAGTTTGAATCTATCTAAAGATGATATTGAAAAAATCTCACTTCTAGGAAAGAAGGTTGAGACATTGGAAAGTGAAAAAGCTTATCTTACTTATGCCTTATCTAAAAAGGATGAGGAGCTATTAGCTCTTTAGGATAAAGTTAAAAATTTGGATAGTTTTGCTAGATTTCTTAAGGCATCCATTAAGGAAAAGGATGACCTACTCACTACTTTGAATGCAAAGTAGTTTCACCTTGAGAAGGAGTTGGAACACTCCAAGACCACTATTAAGAAACTTTTGATGGGTACTCAAAATCTTGATGAGATCCTTGCTGGAATCAAGCTGGTGACCGACGTGGGCTTGGGTTCATTAATGATGGTTGTACAGCTTCTCCTTCTACTGTTGCTTTTGCTTCTCTCTTTGTTAAGTCTACAACTTCTATTGCTACTGCTCCCAATATTGGTCCTACTTTGACTACAGTTTCTCTCATCATCAAACCTATTGTAGAAAAACCTCTTCATAAGACTGTTACTGCTAAAGGTAAAGGTAAAGTTGCTATCAAAGGTATGTCGCAAGTTTTTTTTCAGCCAGTCTCTTTAAGTTGAACATCTCACCTCCTCCTTCTTCTTCATGTTGTGCCAGTGATGGTATATTCCCACTACCTACATGCTTCATCCCCTCCTGTCACCATTGTGGTGAGAGTGGTCATATCAGACCTCATTGTGAGAAAGACCAGTTCTTCTCGTTCTGAAACTCATTCTTGTCATTCTGGTGGTACAGTTGGCCACCTTGCCAACCAGTGTTCCAGATATGCTCTGAGTATTATTAGGAGATCTTCCCTTCGCTCTCATTCTAACTTCTTTGGATGTACTTACTGTCACTACTACAAAAGTGATTTTTCTTGATAGAAATTTGTTGTCAATTTTTTTAAAAACTGACAAGGTATGATATGTAGTGGGTTTTTTAAAAACCGTCAAGATATATTATAACTACCTTGACAATTTTTTGTAAAAACCGTCAAGAAAAATAAGGTATAATTATTCTTATTTAATCGGCTCCATAAAAAAAAACAAAAAAGAAGGACGCGAACTCTATTTCTTCTATCTATTTGGCGCCTTATGACCTAAAAACAAAGAGAAACAGCCATCGTTGCCCCTCAACGATCGACACTCCTCAACGATCTTGGATCCTCCTCAACAACAACCTTCTTGCATCCTCTGCCTTGGAATGAGAACTGAGCATGTAAATTTCCCACCTAAGGAGAAGGAAAACCAACGCAAAGAACATACAAAGTGATTGCTGAAGAAAATGGCTTCCTATACGCAAAAGTGGCCCTCCTAAAAACCAACCTTCTTGGCCCTTCTCAACAACAACCTTATTGCATCCTCTTCCTTTTAGCACTCTCTTATCTTCCTTTTAGCACTACTAGCCATCGCCGCCCCCATTCACTTCCCTTTGCACCATCGCATTTTGATAACAAATTGGGGAAGAGACGGTGCCCTGTTCTCAAAGGCTTAAAGGTAAGGTTCTTTAGCATTCTTATCTACCCAATTTAACTACATTGGAAACTTGAAAGTACACAAGTTTTGTCTGTGATGATATTTATTTGTTAAATGCTAGCAGAAACTCATGAACCAAAATCCCTCTTTTGCTTCTTCTGAGATCAGGTTCAGTATTGTATATATTTTTATATGTATATGGATTTATATGAGGATGTATGGTTATGGTTTACTTGGCACCAAATCAAAGCTTGTTGTGAGTGTGACAAATGCTTTGTATATTGTCATTATTATTTTTGTATAATTTGATTTTGATAAAGTTACTCCTTATGTAATCTAGAAATAATTTTAGGAAATTTGAAAGCCATAATTACAGACAAATTACAAAGAATGCCTCAATTGAGGTTTAAATCCCTTCTCAATTTTTTTTACCAAATGATATTTGGAAATAGGAGGATTTGAATTAATGCTTTGGTTGAAGAAATGTCAAAACTTTATTTGTTGATATTGAAGAATTGAATTCATACTTTTTTTGTGGTGAGTTGTTTTTATTGGGAATTCAATGTTTAATATGTTTACTCAAAGAACAATTTCAGTGTTGCAATAGTGATCAGCAAACCTAATAACTGATAAAATGAAATGATCTATAGTTATAATAGAAAAAAATCTTGAGACATTAGCAGAAGACTACATATGTACTAATGAAAAAATGAAAACAACATCAACTCAAACAAAGTAATTATATAGATGAATTAAGATAATGAAAACATTAGAAATTTCCTCCTTAAGTTTTACTCTTGTTATAATAATAATTAAAAAGAAATCTAAGCAGTTGAACTCTAACTAGAGAAGTGAATAGACTGATTTAACTTTTGTTTGTGTTCTTCCCTTCTAAAGGCTCGATTTGGACTCTGATCTATCTACAATGTAAGCTTCATTAATGATTCTCTCAATCTTTTAGGCTGAATGTCCATATTTTCCTTTACATAAAAGAAATGAAAAGTAATAACATAAATTGTTCATAACAAACATGAGAATTGAAGATAAGCAGAGAGCTCTTTAACTAACCGTTATGGGGAATCTTACCTCAACCTCAATATTGTTTTGGACTTTTCCATTTAGTGTTGTAAAATTTGCAGTAACTACTTGGATTCCTAAAGAATCTAATGCTTCTAACAACCTCCCAAAGCCACCACTTTTATGGTCACCTCTTTTGGTAAGTATGTCCTTTAACGTACTTGGTGAATGTATACTTGTATGTTCACCTCTTATATTTATTTTCTTTTCTTGGTTGTGTAGTTTAAAATAGAACCAAGTAAATACTTGGAGAAGGACATTGACAAAATGCGATCGGATTGGGTACTATGTATTCAACCTTATATGGTTATTTAATTAGCCTAAGTTTCATACAATTATGTAATACACACTTTTAGATACATTTTCATATGTCTAAGTTTAAGACTTTGTTTATATTTTGACTTAATTAGAACAACGCTAAATTATTTTATATTTTGTAGCACAACAACAATATGATATGCTTATAATTAATATATTTATGTTGTAGAGATAATATATGCGAGAATTGTGAAATTAAAAATATTATCAAAATTTTACTAGTTAAAAGTCAACTAAAAATATGACAAAGTATATAACACTTTTGTTGTCTGTTTCATAAATAACCTACTAGATATCCATAATTTTTGTTGTCAGTTTTAGAAAAAAATCGACTAGGTATGTACAAATTTTCTTGTCGGTTTTTTTAAATAACCAAAAATGTATGTGTACCTTTCTTGTCAATTTTTACTAAAAACTGCTAAGGTAGATAAATCTACCTTGGCGGTTAAAAACTGCCAAGATAAATGAGTACCTATGCCAAAACTGCATACATTGGCGGTTTTTTTAACCGACAATATATGTCTACCTTGATGGCTAAAAAATGACAAGAAAAGTCACTTTTGTAGTAGTGTGTGGTTCGTCTGAGCATTTTGTTTTTGGGTGTATTATGCACCAATGACAAAGTGAAGAAAGGACAAAAGTTTCTAAAAGTCCTCCTAGTTGCATGTATGATTACTTGATTGGTCATTCAAGAATTTCTAAAACTAAGAACTCTCAAGTGACTCATACTCATCATGCTCATATGGACTAGAGATTACTTTTTGCTTCTGTCGCCCCTCATCACTTCTTTTTTAGACGGAGTGATATAGTTTGATTATACTATTTTTAGGTGTGAGTGAGTTTAGTTTGAGTTGTTTCTTCTTTTCTCTCCCTATTTGTAACATTTTCTATATTTTGTGTTTTTCTCTAAAATATTGTTATTTTTCTTGTACTCTTCTTTCTTTAATTTAATGTTCTCAAATTAATTTTTTGGTAATTTTTCTAAATTTTTTAAATTTCTCTCTCTTCACCCTTTTAGGGTAGCTCGATGAGGTCTCGTCGACCATTCATTGGGGGTTCGCTGAGGTCTCACTAAGGTTATGATTACACATTTGTGGGTACCCCATCGACCCCCTTCATGAAGGGTCAGTAAGGGGTTAGCGAGGTGTACGGATTCCTTATATAAATCCCCTTTCCTCATTTGTTTCCTAAACTACTTTTATCTATCTTTCAACACTTTTATACCACTTTCTCTCTCAAAATGTCTCGTAAGACCAAAAGATCCCGAGTTACACAAGATGAAACTGGTCCTTCTTCTCCTCCCAACGGTTCTGCTTCCCAACTAAAGATGTCTTCCTCTTTCCTATGTGAGCATGCTGTGAAGATTGAAGAGTTTCCTACTGTCCAGGAAAGGTTTGCTTATTTTTCTTGGCTTTCGTTTTGTTCTCTTGCTTACTCTTGTAACCCTACTTTTGTCATAGAGTTCTATTCTGCTATAAGTGCTCATTGCACCAGTCGCTTCTCTATTTCTTTCACTTTAAGAGGACTTGAAGTCACATTTTTGAAAGATAATGTCTTAGAACCCTTATATCCTTCGAACATAGAAAATCCCTCTTTTCCCATTCTTCCCTTTGAATATGAAAATCTTATTACTCTGTATTTTTTCTGATGATCTCGAGCAGCATAGAGCTCAAAATCGGTATGACATGGCTTCTAGACTTGCTGGGCCTAACAATACTTTCACTAGAGGAATTGTATCTCTTAACAGTTCCTCTACTTGTTGCCTTCTTTTACAAGTTGTGTCTGCTTGTATTTTTCCCTATACTCATCTCACCTCTGTGCCTAATGCCAGGGGACACTTTCTTTCTACATTATTGATGGTGAGTCTATAGATCTTCCTGGTATGATCTTTAGGACCATCATCTTTTGTTCTTTCTCTCCTTCTTCTTCTACTTTTCATTATCCTTTGTTGATTACTTGCTGGGGACAATCTATCTTTGCAATGCAATTAACATCTCTTTGTATGGTCGTACACCCCTTTCTATTAGACATCTTCAGGCTTCACAACCTTTGTCGAGAAACTCTAGACCTTCTTCCTCTTCTTCACAAATTGCCTCTCATTCTACCCTTTCTACTTTACTTCCTGTTTCTTGATGTACAAAAACTTGATAGTCAAATTTTGTATTTTATAAAAAGCTCGCAAGTGCATGAATCACTTGTAATGAGTGATAAGTATACTCCCAAGATCGTCTCTCAAGGAATTGCGGTGGTTCTAAAACGTTATTTATTTTCTTATTTAGTCGAACAAACAATCCTAAACATTCTAACAATTGTCGGGTTGTAGAAAAGACCGTAAATTCCTAAATTAATTATGTAACTAAAATAAAGTGCAAATAAAAGTAATCACAGCCAAAGTGGGGATGATGGATGTAAATGAGAATCTTAGATCGCTATCCATTTATGGAAAGAACAAATTAAGCATTCAATTAAAAGTTGGATTTAATGATTTTTCCACTAAACCTAGAAAATCCCAAATCAATGGCAATTTTCACTACAATCAACTAATTAACTTTTTTGATCCGGACCGTTAATTAACTAATTGGAATTAGCTCAAGGAAATAATTATAACCACCTAAACTAACACAAATCAATGCAATCAATTTAGGCTCTTGTTCATAATGCACAATTAAGCAAAGATGGCGTTTCTAATGCTTAATCCTAAAATATTCTTTCTAACTACAAACTAAGGTTTGGTCTACCATTAATTCATAGTAAAAAATATTAAGAACATGAACAAGAAATAAATCCAAATCATATATAATTAAATTACAAAATTATTCTTCCAATCAATGGAAGCATGACTAATATCCCAAATACATAAATTAGCCAACCATAACTAAATTGGTGTCAATCAATTTAGTCATGGAGGCAAACCATAAAATCAGAGAAGAAAAAAGATATTACACTAAAAATACCCCAATGAATCCTCTAGCTCCAATTACTTGAACTTGGTTGATCCCCTTTCTCAAATCCTTGGAGTAGCTTCAACAATGGAGTGTCTTCTCATGATTTTGGGTGGAAAACCTGATGAGTGCTCAAAAAGCACTAATATTTCGTGATTAATTGTGCTTGATTGATTGATATATAGATTTATTATGACTATTATTTCGATTATTTTCATAAATCTATTCATTCGGAGTCACGGGTATATTTTAGTGCATTTCAGGTGTTTTTAGCGTCAAAATGAGTCAAATGATGAAAACACGCGAAGACGGAACACTTACGGCGCTCGGATCACGAGTTACGGGCTAAACGAGACAAATATGTAAGCCTTACATAATGTGCCATCACATATGTAAGGGGGGACGTGAAAAGAAGGAAACCAATGCGCGCCGCGGCGAGAGAATTGCATGCCGCGGCGTGAGGCTCTCGGGTTTGATCCTGAAAACATAGAAGCATTGCGCGCCGCGGCGAGGGAATTGTATGCCGCGGCGGGGAGCTCTCGGGTTTTTGCATATTTTCCAAATTTTGTGTTGCGCCGCGGCGGGGAAAATGCATGCCGCGGCGCGCCTATTCCTATTGCAATCAGGAATGCCTTACATCTATAAATACCCCCTTTAGACCCCCTTTACAACAAGAACTCGAATTGGTACACAACTCTTACACTTTACAATTTTGCAACCAAACACGACATTCAATCAACTTTGGGAGTTTTGCTACACAAAAACGAAGCAAGAGAAACCATTCTAAGGATCCAAAGAAGCCGTCGACAATCGAAGATAAAGCTTACGGAGGAGTACGTCAACCGATCCATAAGCGGTATTTAGATCTAGGTTTTCTTTGGTGTTGTAGAATTCTATTTTTCTTCTTTTTTCGTTGGAGTGTATGTTCGTATTTTATTTGTCTATGAATATTAATATGAACATATCTGGCTAGTTTTATTATGGATGTTTAGTTTGTGTTACCATGTTTGCTAGAACTGTGTATGGTGTATGTTTTATTGATTTAATATAAACGAATTACTTTTTGATTAAGAGCATGTTTAAATGTTTGATTATGAATAATCATGGGCCCATTTGATGTTCGTAGTTAGATTGAAAAATCTGAGAATTTAGTTATAGGAACGTCACCTTAACTTTATTCCGAAACACTTAACCGAAGCTTCAAGTTAGTGACTTAGTCATAGCATTAATTTGATTGGCATGTTTTCCTTGCGCATAATTTGATTACTATTTGATTTACCCCCGCCAAAGGCAATTAATTAGTTAATCAATAAAGAGACCTACCCCCGCCAAAAGGAGTCTCGTAATTAAAAGGAAAGCCGGTAGTTTAGTTTATATAGGACGTTCATGTTATCTCACCATACCTTTTCGATGCAAGCATGGTCAACCAAGCTAAACGTCCATACATTCTCCATTGATCTTCAAATATATCTGAATTGATTGTTTAATTGCGATTTTGTTTTCGTTTAATTGCTCGTACTTTGTTCCCGTTACAAATCAAACACCTTTTTACAGTTTTACTAGCTTTAGGATTCTAGTTACTTAGAGTTTTAGTTTTACTAGAACTCTATTTAATTAGTCTTTTATTTTCATTAGAACTCTGTTTAAGTTAAAAAGTTAGTTATTTAAGACCACTGCAATTCCTTGAGAGACCGACCTTGGAAGTTGCTTATCACTTTACTACGAGTGATTCGTACACTTGCGAGTACACATTTTAACACATCAAGTTTTTGGCACCGTTGCCGGGGAATTGGCGTTTTGAATAATTTTCTTTTTAACTTTTTAGAGTTTCTTAATTTTTTTTATTTTTGGTTTATTTATTTTATTTGTTATCTTTTATTTATTTATTTATTTTATTTTTATTTTTATTTTATTCAAAAAAAAAAAAAAAAAAAAAAATTCAAAAAAAAATCAGAAAATAAAAAAATCAAAAAAATAGTGTTTTTAATTGCTTAATCTGTGGTGCTTTGATTTCTCTGTTGTTTTTGTTAGTTTTTGAAAGGTACCGTTCATCAACAACATCAACAAATTTTAAAATGCACCTAATCAGGCTGGATACTGAAATCCAAGAGCCAATACAAATGAAGAGCTGCATGATATGACAGACATAGAGGTATGTAGCATTTGTGGTTTATATGGGCATTATGCTAATGTTTGCACTTTTGCAGGTGATTACTATGCATCCACTGATTCAAACTTTGATCATAATGAGAGATGCCACCCACCTTGGAATCATCCTTATTTCAATACCTATAATCCTGAGTGGGAAAATCACCATAATTTTTCATGGCAAGCAAACTCTACCCCACCTTATGCCCAATACAACATGCAAAGCTCAAATTTTCAACCATATGACCCACCTTATGCACAATACCAAATGCAAAGCTCAAGTTTTCATCCATATCCATCTAGGGCCACCTTTGAAGAGAGCTTGAATTCTTTCATACAAGGAAGTAGAGTTTCTAATCAACCTAGGAAGCCAACCTTAGAGGAAACCTTGAATATTTTCATACAATCTACTAGTGAAAGGATGGAGTCTATAGAGGCATCAATAAACAGAATAGAAATGCAAGTTGGGCAATTAGCGGAACAAATTCAAAAACAAGAAGAGTTGCCCACTCAAATTGAGCAAGTGAAGGATGACATAATCCTTCAAAGTGGTAACAATTTTGAAAATTTTTATTTTCCTGAGACTTTTGATGATTTACCACTTTGTGTAGAAAATACAGGTAGGGAGCAAGCAATTCTCAAAGAATGTCAAGCCGAAGAATATCAAATTCTACAAACTTCTAAGGAGAACAAGGAGGAATTATCTTCACCTCCCATGCCACACAAGGCACCTAAGACTTGCACATCTCCAAATTATTTTCTATACCACTTCCACAAAAAAGTGTGTGCTGTGCTTCATGGAAAACAACTACCGAGATGGAAGGACAAGCTTAATGACATCTTAGCTCGGAAAATTGATATCACACACTTCAAAATCTTTGATGATGGTGGATAGAAAAGAATTAGCAACGTCTTGCTAAGACGTTAAAGAAAGCGCTTGGTGGGAGGCAACCCACCACATTCGGTAGTATTAACTTCTTTTCTTTTCTTTATTTTGTTTTTATTTAGTTTTACATTCTTTTATTTATTTTTATTTTATTTTATTTTGGATTGTTTAACTTTGTTTGATGTTTTTGTGTCTTCAATTGCCTTAGTTATAATTAAAAATTGGGTTTGAATGTGAATTGTGTGCATACACTTTGAGGTTCAATATATGTTCATACATTCTTCATGAGAGAAGCGAGGAACAGTGAACCGGAGCATAGCGAGTAACGACACAATCTCATACGAAAGGGGGGTAACTTCTCACATTTTTTTTCTTATTTCTTTTGTTCTTCTTTTTCAACATTGAGGACAATGCAGAAAATAGGTTGGGGGTGGGAAGAATATTCCATGAGCATGAAATATGACCAATTTTTAATTTTTAACTTTGTCACTTGAATTGTTTTTAGTTAGTGTCGTGTCTACTTGATTCAATCCGGAAATCTATGATATTAACATGATTGTAATGACGATGACATATGGGAGATGTTAGATTTTTACCTAAGCAACGAAGCACATAAATGTTGGATTCATCTAATTTGAGAATTTTGTGGTACTTGTGGTAGTTTGCATGGTTAGTTTAACTATTCTGATTTGTGGAATGTATGCATGTTCATGATATGTTTTAAGTCTCAACAATCTCTAGAACTCATTTGAAAACATGTTGAAGCGAAATAATAGAAACAAATGCCACTTAGAAAATGATTTAGGCCATCTTTGGACCGTTTGAACTTTTCATGCTTTCCCGAAATATTTTATCAATAGCACACCCTTGAACTCAACATTGACATACATTGTACTACCCTTAGTGATAAGAGTACTCGATGTAATATTTGATTTTCATGAGCAATTATGTTATATTTGTCTTGCTTCATCAAAAAAAAAAAAAAAAAAAAAAAAAATTTGATGATCGAAATAATAAGCAAGAATAAAGAAGAAAATCAAGCAAAAGATCCAAAGGACATTTGAAGTTAAGGGAGGATGAAAAGAACATTTGGTGAAAAAAAAAAAAAAAAAAGTTGAAAATATGCTTGTGAAATAAAAAGTACTCTTATCATATGAAAACATCATTTTTGTACTTTCATTATCACATACCTAGACACAACTTTACAAGCTTAATGAAGTCCTATTGATTCTAGGTAGTTTAGTTTCTATATTAGTGGAGATGAGTTTGAAAAATGAGCATATGGAGTTTATAAGTGCAAAAATTCACTTTCATATTTTACTTGCACATTTATGAGACATTGAAATGTAATCTATGAATATCATGCATGACACGGTCAGATAGTATAACTAACGGGTTTGTGGTGTGATTGGTTGTTCAAAATTCGATTACCATGATGAGTTTGATGTTTGGACTGTTTTTGAGCTTAGGTGATGTTTAACTATTTCATGTATCATTCGTTGTTAACAATTTTTGAGACGTATGCATGGATTGATTCAAGTATTGTTAGAGTCTTTATTAGTTTTGAGTCTTTATTTGTGTCAGTTACGATGTTTGCGGGTATCATCACTGGAAACCCTCACGAGACTATAACTCGTCCACTAGGGCCACCTAGGGGTTTAAAGGCTTGTTGCATATGCTAAATGCAACCGTGACAATCTACGGAAGTGATTTAGGTTAGGTTAGTTTATTTCATTTGTTTTTAATTTTATTTTAGGTCGCTTCACTTGCTAGAGACTAGCAAGAAGCTGGTTGGGGGTTGGCAAAAACTTGATGTGTTAAAATGTGTACTCGCAAGTGTACGAATCACTCGTAGTAAAGTGATAAGCAACTTCCAAGGTCGGTCTCTCAAGGAATTGCAGTGGTCTTAAATAACTAACTTTTTAACTTAAACAGAGTTCTAATGAAAATAAAAGACTAATTAAATAGAGTTCTAGTAAAACTAAAACTCTAAGTAACTAGAATCCTAAAGCTAGTAAAACTGTAAAAAGGTGTTTGATTTGTAACGGGAACAAAGTACGAGCAATTAAACGAAAACAAAATCGCAATTAAACAATCAATTCAGATATATTTGAAGATCAATGGAGAATGTATGGACGTTTAGCTTGGTTGACCATGCTTGCATCGAAAAGGTATGGTGAGATAACATGAACGTCCTATATAAACTAAACTACCGGCTTTCCTTTTAATTACGAGACTCCTTTTGGCGGGGGTAGGTCTCTTTATTGATTAACTAATTAATTGCCTTTGGCGGGGGTAAATCAAATAGTAATCAAATTATGCGCAAGGAAAACATGCCAATCAAATTAATGCTATGACTAAGTCACTAACTTGAAGCTTCGATTAAGTGTTTCGGAATAAAGTTAAGGTGACGTTCCTATAACTAAATTCTCAGATTTTTCAATCTAACTACGAACATCAAATGGGCCCATGATTATTCATAATCAAACATTTAAACATGCTCTTAATCAAAAAGTAATTCGTTTATATTAAATCAATAAAACATACACCATACACAGTTCTAGCAAACATGGCAACACAAACTAAACATCCATAATAAAACTAGCCAGATATGTTCATATTAATATTCATAGACAAATAAAATACGAACATACACTCCAACGAAAAAAGAAGAAAAATAGAATTCTACAACACCAAAGAAAACCTAGATCTAAATACCGCTTATGGATCGGTTGACGTACTCCTCCGTAAGCTTTATCTTCGATTGTCGACGGCTTCTTTGGATCCTTAGAATGGTTTCTCTTGCTTCGTTTTTGTGTAGCAAAACTCCCAAAGTTGATTGAATGTCGTGTTTGGTTGCAAAATTGTAAAGTGTAAGAGTTGTGTACCAATTAGAGTTCTTGTTGTAAAGGGGGTCTAAAGGGGGTATTTATAGATGTAAGGCATTCCTGATTGCAATAGGAATAGGCGCGCCGCGGCATGCATTTTCCCCGCCGCGGCGCAACACAAAATTTGGAAAATATGCAAAAACCCGAGAGCTCCCCGCCGCGGCATACAATTCCCTCGCCGCGGCGCGCAATGCTTCTATGTTTTCAGGATCAAACCCGAGAGCCTCACGCCGCGGCATGCAATTCTCTTGCCGCGGCGCGCATTGGTTTCCTTCTTTTCACGTCCCCCCTTACATATGTGATGGCACATTATGTAAGGCTTACATATTTGTCTCGTTTAGCCCGTAACTCGTGATCCGAGCGCCGTAAGTGTTCCGTCTTCGCGTGTTTTCATCATTTGACTCATTTTGACGCTAAAAACACCTGAAATGCACTAAAATATACCCGTGACTCCGAATGGATAGATTTATGAAAATAATCGAAATAATAGTCATAATAAATCTATATATCAATCAATCAAGCACAATTAATCACGAAATATTAGTGCTTTTTGAGCACTCATCAAAACCCTTGCTGCAATAGCAGCTAAGGTGGGGAAGAAGATGGTTGTGAAAACTTGTGTTTGGGAGAGATATAATGTGGTATTTATAGGAGGAATGAAGTAGAACACGCGTTTTAGGGTTTCTCGGCAGTTTTGGCACGCTCGCCTCGGCGCAGGTTTTTGCCCGCTGCGGCGCGCGTTCTATTTTGGCTCTAGAATTGAAAACAGAAACCTCCCCACCTAGGCGCACGTTTTCTATGCCTCGGCGTGCGTTGTTGTAATGCCATGTAAATGCCCTTACATAATTTGCTGATTCTCGATGTAAGGCTTACGTTCCTAAGCTTTTGTTTGTCCCCCTTACATAGTGAATGGCACCCAATGTAAGGCTTACATTCTTTAACACTTTTTGCTTCATTTTTACTCTCTTTTTCCACATTTCTTCCCAAACCTACTTTGACCTACAAAACAATAAAATACCCTCCAAAACAAGATTATATCAAAATTAAATGCAAAATAAATACTTAAAAACATAACAAATAGTAGGTCAAAATAGTGTTCATCATTCCTCCTCCTCCTCAATATGTAGAGTTTTTCTCACTAACCACAAAGGCGGATGCTTTGACTTAGTGGTTGGACATGGTACTTGAAGATCGTATTGAAGAACGTGAGGAATACAGACTCTACAAACAGATGCTGTTGAACATCAATGATAGGGTAAGTAGAATTGAGCATCTTCAACAAACTAGAAATGGCTTTCAACAGTCTTCTAGTTCTTAATCATTTGTTTAGCCCTCTGGTAGATTCGATCGTTCTCAGATTCACTCTGTTGGTGAGAGCAATGGTGCCTTTCTCAGAGATTCAGAAATTCAGTTGCCTCAATCTTCTAACTCCTTTGCCGAAATGTTTGGTTAGTTTGCTACCTTTGTTGTTGAGTTTCCTAACCTTGTGCAACCTTCTGCTCACCTTCCTGACCGTAGAGAGTCTAGCATCGGTTCTCAGTATAATTCTAATAGAGATGAAGGGATAGGAGAATCTTAGTTTTCTTTATTTCTTTGTATTTTATTACTTTTTCTAAAATCTTGAAATTTTAATAAAATTTGTCTTTTTTTGTTATGTTCTTACTTATGTTTCTTTTACTTATGCTTTATTTTCCTCTCTTCATGTTTTGCATGAGTGTATAGGATTATTGCCTACTGTATGCCTTCTCTCCCTCATATAGGGGTGTTCCTTTGACTTTCTGTGTCAAAATGGGGGAGAAGTTTGTTTGTTGTAAAATGTGTTTCCATCTATTTTTTGCTACGTGCAGGACGTGAGTGTAGGTTTGCATCACATCTCTTTATCTTACTTGCATGCATTCAAGAGGAGTCTTGTATGAAGTCAAGGGGAGTTTATTTGACTACTTGTGTTTAGCCTATTAGTGTATACCTGTGTAGGGGTAACATGATTGTATTTGGTTAGACTACACAAAGTTCTACATGATACGTTCACAGGTATATGTTTCTTTCATGTGTGTAGATTATAGATGTAGTCTTTGGATTTTGTAGCTTACTTGGAGCTGGTATTAGCATCAAGACGGATGTTTTGATTCATGAAGATGGATGGTACACTATAAGACGAATGCTGTTGGAGTGTATGTGTGTTAGGGGTGTCATGTCTGTGTCGGAGTTTGCTCATGGGAATGAACTTTGTTAGATCATCTTGCATGAATATATTTTGTTTGATGCTTTCCTTGTATGTATTGTGTAGTGTTTTTTCAAGGAAAGGAAAAGGGGGAGATTTTAAGTCTTATAAGTCACTTTGTGTCTTTGTTGGCGTTCCCGTGTGCAAAACATGGAGTTTGTTTATTTTACTTAGTATTTTGTCTATCTCTATGTACGATGCATTGCTTGTGATCAGTATCGCACACACTCACGAAGTTAACACTAATGTATGTTTGTGTGATACACACACCATGGGATAGTTGAGAACATATTTATTGCATATTAAAATGTGTTTTTACTTGTATGTTTCTTCCTAAGTTGGTGGGTGGGTATTTATGAAATTTTATTTGGTGAAGTTTTGCACTGAAAAAAACTTATTTTGAGTGGCTCACTGGGGTCTCGCCATTTTGGTCGGTGAAGGGTCCACGAGTGTGCACAGGGTGAAATGGTGACTCGTTAGACCTCGTTGACATCTCGCAGGGGTTTTGTTGAGGTGGCCAGAGAAGCCTTGGGGGGGTGCATAACAAGGTGTCAACGAGGGGTTAGAGAGGGTCTTGGAAGCTGAAAAATACCTATAAATACCCTCTCATCTCTCTTATTTAACGCATACTTTGCACATCTCTTATCCTCTCTCTTACCTTCTTAACATATATTTCTCACAATGCATATTTGGCGTTGTGTATTTTTTATAAAGCATAAAAAATATATTTTGGTGTATTTTAAAATTATTTTATTTTTTGTATTACTAATATGTTGAGTGTGTTTCCATATTAGTAATTCGGAGGTGAGTTGTTCACTTGGAGTTTAAATATTTTTGAAAGGTGATTTCGTAGTTTTAACACATCGAGTGTTTTTCTATGTTAAACCATGAGGTGGTAGTGGAGTTTATTAAACTCTTTTATAAATTAAGTTTCTGTAATAACAATATATCGAGTGTATTTCTATATTTTTATTATGAGGTGGAGTTTATTAACAACATACATGGAGTGTGTTTTCATATTGTTGATATGAGGTATTTTGTCCTAAAATCATATTTTGGGTAAATTGCATATATTAATGTATACACATACTAATTGTAAGTATTTGTATCACATTGTGTGGTGGTGTGGCTTTGGAGGTGAGCTGGATCCAGTTAGGATTGAAGTAGTTGTGGAGACAGTTGATGATAGCGGCCTAGGCAGTTAGGATGGGTGGTCCCTGACTGATAGAGGTATCGAAGTCTTACTTTATCGAGTCTGTATTAACTTTTTATTACTTTTAGTGAATTTGGCAGTTGAGTGGTTGCCTTAAGAAACTCGTAGATGTTACGACTTAGGGTTGGAGCCTAAGTAGGTTTACCACGTTATATCATTGTGTTCACTTGATCTGTTGCATGAGTTAGTACAATCTAAGTATCCTTGGTATGTGTGTCAACATATATAGTATATACTAATTTTGGAAAGAATTTACTGCTTTTACCATTATTGTCTGTTATCTACCTTATTTGTTTATTATGCAAATTCTTGTTAATTATTATTTTCCTTATGTTGCTTTTACGAGAGGGGCGAGTCCTTAGGTATCCTTATCACCTAGACTTGGTTGTTCTCCAAGTTGGCACTTCTTTTAGTTTTCAAACCACAAATTTTCTAAACACTTCCTATCCTTAAATACTTTAGCCTACTACCTTCAAAACTATTTTTATCTACCTTCAAACTCTTTTACCCCACTTTCTCTCCAAAAAATGCCTCGTCAAACCAAAAGATCCTATGTTTCCTGCTGTTCAAATTATAATACTTGCAAGTGTACGAATCACTCGTAGCAAGTTATAAGCAACTCCGAGGTCAATCTTTCAAGGAATTGTAGTGCGTTTTAAAATGTGTCAATTGTTTCTTTAGAATTAGTTACGGAACTAAATCCTAAACACTCTAATAAAGATTGGTTTTGAGAACGATTGTTAAAATTATAATTCCTTAAAATAAGTAAAATAAACAAGTGAGAAACGTAGCCAAAACGATAAGATGAACAAGTGTGAAAAATTAGTTAGTGAACCAATCACGGATAGATTAATTTACTTGATTTTCACAATTAATCATATAAAGTATAATTTATTGATCCTTTTTACTAAGCCTAAAAAATCTGAAATCAATGACAATTTTTCCTTAATCAACTAATTAACTTCTTTGATCTATACCGTTAATTAGCTAATTAGTATTAATCCTAGGAAAAATAATTTAATCACCTAATTTAAGACAAGTCAATGCACTTAAATTAGACTCATGCTCAAAAATGCCAATCAAACTTAGAAGGCATTTTTAACGCTCAACCCAAAAATATTCTCATATATTCATAAATTAATTTGGCCAAAAGTAATTAATGAACATAGATATTAAGAAAAATGAACATGAAATAAATCACTTAAATATAAAATAAACCACATAAATAATCATCCATTCATAGTCACATCACTAAGATCCCACACAAAAAGAGTTTAGCTACTCATAACAAAAGTCCAATCAAGGTTTTCCATTACAATAAGCATTTAATGAGTTCTAAAGAGAAAAGAAATTACAAACAATTAAATACCCCATTTCCACTCTTGAAACAAGCTTCTTGATGTTGGATGGTCACCTTTTTCAAGATTCTTGATGGGGCTTCAATGGAGTAACATTAATGGAGTGATTTCTCTCTCAAATGTGTGAAAAATATGATTTCGGCGATTGTTCACGCTCTCTTAGAGGAGGGGTTTTTGTGATGTATTTATAGGTTAGGTTTGGAGTGTGTGTGTATGGGGGGGTTGGAATGGGTTTAAGCGAAAAACTAATGAACGAGCCACGCGGCGCATTTTCTTCTGCAGCGGCATGCTATGTATTTTTGGACTGCTCACCAAAACAGCGACCCCCTCTCCACGACGATCAATTTTCCTTGCCACGGCTTGCCATGTTTTTCTAATTTCTCATAATGCAACCCGAGAGCTCCAAGCCTCGGCGCACACTTTCTCCTACAGCGGCGCGCAATATTGTAATGCCATGTAAGGGTCCTTACATAGTTGGTGATTCTTACGTAAGCCTTACATACTTCTAGTCTAATTTACCCCCCCCCCCCCCACCCTTACATAGTAAATGAAATACAATGTAAGGGTTACATTTTGCAGCGTTTTTTGAACACCTAACTCCACTTTTCATCTCACATTGGTTAAACCCACAAAACATGAAAATACCCTCTAAGTCAAAGTAATACCGAAATTAATCACGAAATAAATACTTAAAAACTAACAAATAATAGGTTCAAAATAGTGTTCATCATTTCCCAATTTGAAGCTGGTCCCTCTTCTCTACCTAGTGGTTCTGTTCCCAACTTAAGAAGTCTCTAGCTTGCCTTTGTGAGCGTGCTGTGTTGATTAAAGAGTTTCTTGCTATTTAAGAAAGGTTTGTATACTTTTCTTGGCTCTCTCTTTGTTCACTTGCTTACTCTTGCGGCCCTACTTTTGTTGTGGAGTTTTATTATGCGATACGTGCTCAACACACTTATTGCTTCTCTATTTCTTTTTCTTTAAGGGGATGTGAGGTCACCTTTTTTAGAGATAATGTCTTAGACTTCTTATCTCTTCTAAATGTGGAAAATCCCCTTTTTTCCATTCTTCCTTTCGAATTTGAAAATCTTACTTGTCCTAATTTTTTTGATGATTTTGAGTGTCTCAAAACTCAAAATCAGTCTGTTATGGCTACCAGACATTCTGGACTTGAGACTTCTTGTCAGACCCCAAAATTTGAGCAAGTAAATTTTAAGAAAATAAATAAAATTTGAAAGAAAATTATTAGTTTTAGAATCATTAATTATAAAATATCAATTTAAAATGAAACAAATCAATTAAATATAATTTGGGTACCCTTGAAATAAATTAATGTTTATAAAAACACAATAAAACCTTCAAAATAATTTATAATCCAAATAGTTACAATTATTTGATTTTTATATCAAATCAAATTGATCTCAGCCTGTCTACTTAATATTTAGAATAACTAATTAAAGTAATGAGGGTAAAGGAAAAACCTTTTCATTGAACTCCTTGGAAGTACCCACCTCCCGTTCAAGTCACAACAATTACGAAAAACCATTATCTAATCTGAAAAGAGAAAAGGGAAATGGGGTGAGCTACAACTAGCTCAGTAGTAGTATACTCCATGCACAGTTTTCAATGAAATTAATAATGCATGCTACATTTAAAAATATTTCATGCAAGTCCAGTAATAAATCATCAGTATATCAGTAATGAAGAGATTTTATTTTTAAACTCGGGCATACCTGTACTTCCTCACTTCTGAAACTGGGTGGAGTGTACATTCCAGGTACCCCATGCATGCTCATACAATCATAATGAAATATGCAATGTCTAATATAAAATACTCATGTATGCTATGCCAAATCCATATGTATTGGTCAACTCCGAAATACATGGGCACGTGCGCGGTCAACCTCCGAGACACACGTGGGTCCACCTCTGACCCCATATATGGTCATACTCTGAAATAAATATGGCACATGTATTGGTCAACTCCAACATACATGGGTCCTCGCCTTAAGGGTCCTCGTCGTATGGGCAGTCCAACTTCGAGACCCATAGATGGAAAAAAATACCAAGACCAAAGATGGACAACTCTGAAACACAATGGGGGGTCCAACTCCGAGGCCCATGTGCAGTCTAATACCAAGACCCATGTATGGACAACTCCGAGATACATGTGAAATGTAATGCATAGCTGTAGTCCATCAAAAAGTAGTCTGCTGCATCTAATAGCCCCAGGGTACCATATCTCCTCAAGACATTATACAGGTAATACTCCCCATAAAATAATTTCATGATGCATGCATAAAACTTAGATGCCATATAAAATATTTTTAATACCCGTATTTCATAATCTCATATATACATATAAAAATGTTTCCAAATGGGTATGTTAATTATAACATCATTATCAACACTTTTATAAAAATATTTATAACATGGCATCAATTTCAGTCATACAATTATCCATAATGATGCTTGATATTTTCATAAAAATAATGCATGAAGAAAAAGTGGAGTAATAACCCCTACCTCAAAAGTCCGCTCGCAAACCAACCTCAAAATCTAAAACTTTCCTTTTTGATATTCACCCGAGAAGAATTTTCCACCTTTTCTACTCCATAGGTACAATACTCATAGAACTCTTAATTTATCAGTTACCTTCTTTATCCTTTTTAGATTTCATAGAAGAACTAGCAAGAGCAAGGATGCTACATAAAACCACATTTCTAACCAAAATTTGGCATATACGTAACTCTAGCAAATCTTTCCCTTTTCTTTCTTTCATTATTTAAACAAAACGGAGCTTTACAAGTTAAGCTAAATATTTCCAAAGTCTTTACTTTGCACATCTTTAAAGTAAAGCTTTAACACCATCAAACTTTATCAAACTTGTAAAAAAGGTATTTAAATAAATGAAATATAAAACTGTACACTTGGAACCAAGTACCAATAGATGTCCAGCCATACATACAACAAACACATTGGCACTAACATATACCAAAAAATGAAAAGCACATGCTATTATATTATTCCAGGCCCTTAATAAATCATGAGAATTAATGAGTTTTTCCTAAAGATTATAAAACTCTAGGTGAGATACACAAAATCTGTAGTCTCATAAATACAAAGCTCGTCACAATTCTCATTTTTCTTTATTATCTTATCAAATCTGAAATCACATTCTTACTATCATGCCTACTAGTGCAAATTTATAATTCACAAAAAAATCCTCAATACAACAGGAGATTTCTCAAACAATTTGATCAAAGCATAGAAACAAGAGTACTAATTTCTTAACTAATCTTCTTTCAAATTATCTAAACAAACTAGAAAGTAACAGAGACATAATCGCGCTTCAATTCTATAAAGAACAAACCAGAAACCAACCCTTATCTTCCTAACATAATCACTATTGCAAAACCAGCAATAAAACAAGAAGAATAAAGTTAGAAAATATCATATTCATCAAACAAACTTCTTGGGTATCAATGAAGGGTTAATACCAACGCCCATACGCAATCAGTCACAACACAAATCTCAATCTCTTCTATTTTCAAATTAAGGAGAGAAACACAAAACAAACCCAGTTCAAAGGACAGTTCAAATCCACATAATACATACACATACATCTTCCACTAAATCACCTGAATTTCACAATTTTGGCCAATGATGGAGAGTGGTGCTCAACGGCAAAGACGGACGACAATGGAGTAAGGACTAACTCTGGTGCACTCACGTTGGAGGAAAAGGAAGTCGGCGATGGAGGAATGACAGTCAGATGTTGGTGTGCCATGAATAGCGACTGGGCTATCTAACGCTGGCTTCTTCTCGGTGTTTGGGCATTGAGCTCATTGATGAAAAGAAGGTCACGACGAGGAGGACGACGGCAGCGACATGGCGTTGGTGAGCTCGTGTTGGAGGTAATGGAAACTGATGATGGTTGGAGGAACGAACGAAGGTAGAACGGCATCCATGCTAGTTGCTTTCGAGGCTTTTCGGGCAATATTTTCTTCGTGGTGAGGGGAGGATGATCGGTGAGGACGATGGTGGCAAGGACAGCACCGGTGATGGCGATGACTCTTCTCTCTCGCGCGCACGCCGTCAAGGAGTTTCTCATGATTGGTTTCGCGTGGAAGAGAAAAGAGGAGGTATTGGGCATGTAGGGTTTGTGTGGAAAATGACCGAATTGCCCCTACCCTTTGGAAAACTTTTAAGGGCATTCCGGTAATTTCACTTAAATTTCTCAAATTTCTAAAAATGTGTAAAAATTAAAGAAATTATTTAAACTATTATATATTATTTACAAATCAAATTTGTAACTTCAAAATATTAATTTCTGTTTGTTAAAGAAGAGCACAATTAAATATTTTAATATTTTTTTTAAATAGAACTAAATTTAATAAATCAATTTTTAATTATTTCCTTAAAATATTAAATTCAAATCAGGGTCTCACACTTCTTTTACTGGAGGTAGTGTTTCTATAAACAGTTCCTTTTCGAGACACTTGATTTTACAAGTCATTTCGAATTGCGTCTTTCCTTGCAATAATGTCTATTTTGTAC
Organism: Elaeagnus macrophylla; assembly: GCA_029378325.1. Classification (NCBI taxonomy): domain Eukaryota; kingdom Viridiplantae; phylum Streptophyta; class Magnoliopsida; order Rosales; family Elaeagnaceae; genus Elaeagnus; species Elaeagnus macrophylla. The sequence continues at coordinate 21,045,251 of CM055652.1, forward strand.
CTAATGCCAGGGGACATTTTCTTTGTGCCTTCTTGATGCTGAGTTGTTTCCTTAAACAACTTGTGGATGTTACCACTTTGGATTAGACCCTAAGTGGGTTTACCATGTTATATCATTGCATTTGTATACTCTGTTGCATGATTTAGTATAATATGATTATTCATGGTATATGTGACAAATATACAGTATATACAAAGATTGGAAAGCATTTACTGCATTTACTTCTTATCGGTACGAAGATGGCCTAAATCATTTTCTAGGTAATGTGTAGTCCTATTATTTTGCCTCGATAGATTTTCAAGTAAGTTTTAGAGTTTGTTAAGATTTAGAATATGTCATAAACATTCATACACTGTAACAATCCAAACTATTGACACTAACCAAACAAACTGCCACAAACCACAAATGCCTCAAAATAGATGAACCTAACATTTGTATGTCTTTTTACTTTAAGTAAAAAATAATATTTTTAACATGTCATTACCATTATAATCATTTTAATATTTTTCTAACAAAAATTAAGTAAAAATGCTTTAAGAAATTAAAAAAATTGGCTATAATTCATGCTTACGAAATAATTTTCCCACCCCCAACTTCATTCCTACATTGTACTCAATGTATCAAAGAAAAAGAAAAGGAAATCAAGTAAAAGAGTAAAGAAGTTAACCCCCATTTTGTAGGTCATTATGTGTGCACATTCAATTGAATTTTGTCTCTCAACTTGCTTGCCTTTCTTAAGTTGTTACATTAGCTCTCACATGGTAAGTCAAGTGAAACTTTTAAAGTTTGCATCACATCTCAAAGGTAGAATTAGAGCTCATACAAAGACAAACTAAAATATTAAACAACTACCAAGCAAAGTTAATTGTTTAAGTATAAACCAAAATAAATAAAATAAAATAAATATAATAAAAATGAAAACAAACAAAAAATTCTAAAACCAAAAGGAGGCTCAGTCCTCCATGTCATCATCCTATGGTGGCTTTTCTTCAGGTTGGTCCTCAAGGGGTTGATGTATGAATTTGTTCCTTAGATAGTCCAGTTCTCTTCCAAACTGGTTACAATCAACACCATTTTGTGTGAGTTGAAAGTTTAACATCTTGTGAAGTAATTGTTGGTATTCATGTGAGTACTTCATCTATTCACAGAACCAAGCTTGTTGTTGGCATTGAAATTCTTGGATTATTAGCACCTATTCTTCCAAGTTACCAATTATGCCTTTTGTTGTGGTCCCCTTGGAAGAAATAATAGCCTTTCTATGACAAAGTACCTTGACCCCTTTTGTTGCCACTAGTAAGGTGCTTCATAAAAGGTTAGGTGAGAGGTTTTGCAGGCTGTAATAACACCTCACATGTGTTGTATTGGATCCTGCATTTGAAGTCACAATGCAGTTATGAGTTGGGGAAAGAAGTAGCTCACATTGTGGTGCTCAGTAGAATCGAACTCCCAACATCGATTGACTTTCCAGTTTCAATCGCATATTGCAAAATGCCTCTCTCTCAATCAATAGAAATGTAATGTTGGGTTGGCATTAGCCTAGAGCATACAAAATATTTCCAAATATTGGAGACGGGCCTTAAATATTTTGCCTCAAAAGTGTTTACCTTTCCCAGTAGCATCTCCCATTCAACATGTCCATTGGTAAGGGTATTCTTTATCTCCTCAAGGTCTACATGCTTCATGTATGCCTCATATTCACATCTTGAATGTCCCTTAGTATTTAATATGCATTTATGACTGACCTGCTAAAAGGGAACTCTACTCCTCTTATCCTGAGAGAGTCCAAACTCGGCAAACTACAAAGTCTATATGATATACACCTAAGGACTCGTCCCTCTCGTACAAGCATTGAAAACAAAATAAATAACAACTAACAAATAATTGAAAATAAACCAAAAGGCAGATAACCTAAATATAATATAGTAGTAAATGCTTTCCAGTCATAGTATAGTCTTAATATGATTGTACATATGTTGAGATACAGTGATTGCACTAACTCATGCAACAAATCATTCAAACAAAGCGAAGTAATATGGTAAACTCACTTAGGTCCAATCCTAAGTGGTAACATCCATGGGTTGGTTAAGAAAATCACTTAGTAGCCAAATTCACTAAGAAAAATTAGTTATATAGACTCAATAAATGTAAATGCCAATACCTCGATAATTCGAGACCACTCGTCTTAACTGCCTACGCTGCTCTCGCCAGCTGTCACCTGTGAGGTTCACGAGTGTTGGAAATTTTGTGGACATACTTTTCATATTGTAATGTTTTAGCCATTAGGACTTCTCACAACAAGTATCCAAATATCATGTCTTGCATAGTGGTTACAGCAATTCAATGACACTTATTCACGTATTATATATACATATCTAAATATATTTCATATAAGCTTTTGTTTAACAGATTTTTGAGGTTGTATGTTACATTTGTAAGCCTTTTTAATTAGACAGATTGATCCCCCTTTGAGACAGATTAATCCCACTATGGATCAATCTCTAAATGATCCCACTTAGATCCTTCCTTCACTGTGTAAAATTGAATGCTAGTTTTGCATATTGGATCAATCCTTCTATAGATGGATTAATCCCATTCCAATCCTCAACAGATCATATTCAATCTATAGAAGTTTTAATATTGGAGGTCTGGAGGGATGGATCGATCCCAGCATAGATGGATCATTCCATACCTTGGTTGGATTGATCCCAATTCTCTTTAGCGTAACTTTTTCCAGTGTTGGATGGATCCCCCTCAAGGACGGATCGATCCCACCTATAGAAACTATAGATTCGTGCTCATCACACTCATCACTTTTCCATTTCTTTCAACTTAAGGGGACATAATGTCACCTTCACTAGAGAAAATGTCATAGACCTCTTATCTCTCTTGAATGTGTAAAACCATTCATTTCCCATTCTTCTTTTTGAATATTAAAAGTATAATACTACTAAATTTTCTATTGATTTCGAGCATCTCAAAGGTCTAAATCAATTTAACATGACTACCATGCTTACTAGTCCTAACACATGGTATGCTGGTGGTTCTGTACCTCTTTCTAGCATCTCCCCTGGTCACATGCTTATGAATGCAGTCTATTCCTACATTTTTCCTTGTACTTGCTACGCTTCTATGCTTAATGAAAGATGTCACTTTCTTTGTACCATTCTTAATGGTGAGTCTTTATAACCATCATTTTTCGTTCTTTCTCTCCTGATTGTTCTACTTTTTATTACCCTTCCTTGATATCTCATTGGGACACTCTGTTTGTGGTGATGATGTTTAGGGATCTATTCATGGTTGTACTCCTCTTTCCAATGGAAACTTTCCAACTTTACACTAGTCTTTTGGGAACTCTAAGCCTTCTTCTTCTTCGTCCTAGAGTGCTTCCTATTCTACTCCTTATACTTTTCTTCATGTTCCTCCTCCTCCTCAATCTACTTAGTCTCCCTCACTTTGTGAAAAGGTGGAAGTTGTAAACCAATGATTGTACAAGCTCTTTGAAGAACTTGCTGATGATAAAGAAAAGCACAGGTTACACAATTAGTTGCTTATGAACCTTAATTACAAGATGGCCAGAGTTGAGTGATAGCAGCAGCATTAAAATGGTCTCAACTGTCTATTAAGCCTACAGGTAGAGTGGATTGTTCCTAGTTTCACTTAGCTTGTGTAAGCATAGGTGCACTGCTCCAAGACCAAGGCTTCCATATTCCTCAATCTTTGAAGCCCTTCAACTAGCTGTTTGATTAGCTTGCCACCCTAGGGGATGAGTTCCTAGACCTTATACAGCTTTCTTCCCAACCTTTGGACCATAGGGAATTAGGCATTGGTTCTCAGCGTGACTTGATAGAGATGAAGGGAGAGGAGAATCTTAGTCTTCTTGTATTTTACTTTTATTTCAAAAAAATTGTATTAAAACTTTAAAATTAATAAAATTTATTGTTTGTTGCGTGTTTACTTCTGTTTCTTCACTTATTCTTTATTTCCTTTCTGTATGTGTTGTATGAGTTTATAGGATTATTGCATCCTATATGACTTTTCTCCCTCATTTATAGGTGTTCCTTTGACTTTCTGTGTCAAAAAGAGGGAGAAGTTTGTATGTTACACAACGTGTTTACCTTTGTGTTCTAGACTATTTTGGGATGGGAGTGTACGTTTGCATCACATGTTGTTATCTTACTTGCATACATTTAGGGGAGAGTTGTATGAAGTTTGGGGGAGTGTTTTGCTAACCAAATACTATTTTGTTATCCCTACACAAGTACACACAAGTTGGGCAGTGTTTTGCTACGTAAAGCCAATGGTGGACATTGTAATTCTTCTAAGTCCTTTGTGTCTTTGTTGGCATTCTTGTGTACAAAACACGGAGTCTGTTTTATTTTACTTAGTATTTTTGTGTACCTATTTGTATGGTACTTTTCTTGTGATCAATATTGTATACATTCATGTAGAATTTAACACTTATTTTTGATCTTATGTTACACATGACATGGGTGGTTGCGAGCACTTAATTGACATGTTAAGTGTGTTTTTACTAGCATTTGATTTTCACAGTTGGTGGGTGTTTGTGGTTTTGAAATGGTCAAGTTTTTCCTTGAAAAAACTTGTTTTTAGTGGCTCGTCAGGAACTTTGCTGGGGTCTTCACAGGTGGATCATTGAGGTGGTCAATGAGGCATCGACAAACTTTCATAATCTGATTTATGGCTCGTTAGACCTCACTAATACCTCACGAGGGGGTCTGTGCAACTCATTTTTTGGCTATAAATACTAACTCTCCTATTTCAAATTACATCTTTTACACACCTTTTTGAGCTTATTTTTATGAGCACTAAAATCTAATTTTGTGAAAAATATTTTCTTCACCTCTCACAAATATTTTACGAATTCCAAATCATTGATATGTTGAGTGTTGTTCCGTATTAGTAGTTTTGAGTTGTGATATATATTAGTTTGATATTTGGAGACAAACTTATTTTAAATAGTATTTCTATATTCTCAATACATCTAGTATTTTTTTGTATTGAGATACGAGGCAGTGACTGAGTTGGTTAATTTATTTTCCAAGAGTAGTTACCATATTAACAATACATCGAGTATTTTGTTATATGGTTAATATGAGGGGAAGCTTTTTCTATTAAATTATTTTTGGGTGAATTTTATATTGTTTAGGATTCATACTAATTTGATCACAGGTATTAGTTGTGGACCTAATAAGCAGAGAAGGGGGGTAAATAGCTTATTATAAAAATTTCAATTTTAAAATGATCACATTGACCAAACATGCAATTACAAATTAACAGTAAAAGTAAAGAAAAGAATGACACACAAATGTTTAGGTGGACACAACCTAGGTCAACATGACATAAAAGGAAAACCACCAGTCGATCGAGATTACTTAACCTGTCCACTATGAAAAACTAATGTTCAAGTACAAGAGGTCTTAGACTACCCTTACAGTGATAATGCCCCTATGTACTTTACTTACAAGTCATCACTCTTTTCTTCAAAGTCTCCTCAAGCTAGGTGAGCAGATCTGGACTAACGTTCCAATCAACTCTTCACAAGCTATCAAACACATCCACGAAATAACCTGAAAGGTTAACACAAATAAGACAAGTGCATTGTGTGTACTAGATGGACTAATGAACGGCCCTATCAAATGCTTTAATTTGATTAGTAGATGCAACCAAGAATCAAATTGGAAATCTAGAACAATAACAATTTAAGCATAGTTCCGTAATCAATGATTCAAGAATAATTAATAGGCTCAAATCTATACTAGCACAATTAATGGATTCAAAAGCAATGAATAACCTAAGCATGAAATAGCATAGATTTAAAAGATGAAAAGATGAAGCTAAGCTAACAGCTTGAATAAAAAAATTAGTAAGTTCCTATCAATTGAAAGCCTAGGTGTGTATATGTATAGAACAAGGACACAACATGTCATTTTATGAAAACCTAGGCAGAAATACATCACTTAGCTGATGTGTCAAAATATTATTGGCAACTAGGTGCTAGCTAGGATTAAAAAATGCTTGAAAAAACCTAGTTTTCATCAGCGGGATTGATCCGTCAAAACCTTCAAAATAATTTATAATCCAAATAGTTACAATTATTTGATTTTTATATCAAATCAAATTGATCTCAGCCTGTCTACTTAATATTTAGAATAACTAATTAAAGTAATGAGGGTAAAGGAAAAACCTTTTCATTGAACTCCTTGGAAGTACCCACCTCCCGTTCAAGTCACAACAATTACGAAAAACCATTATCTAATCTGAAAAGAGAAAAGGGAAATGGGGTGAGCTACAACTAGCTCAGTAGTAGTATACTCCATGCACAGTTTTCAATGAAATTAATAATGCATGCTACATTTAAAAATATTTCATGCAAGTCCAGTAATAAATCATCAGTATATCAGTAATGGGGAGATTTTATTTTTAAACTCGGGCATACCTGTACTTCCTCACTTCCAAAATCGGGTGGAGTGTACATTCCAGGTACCCCATGCATACTCATACAATCATAATGACATATGCAATGTCTAATATAAAATACTCATGTATGCTATGCCAAATCCATATGTATTGGTCAACTCCGAAATACATGGGCACGTGCGCGGTCAACCTCCGAGACACACGTGGGTCCACCTCCGACCCCATGTATGGTCATACTCTGAAATACATATGGCACATGTATTGGTCAACTCCAACTTACATGGGTCCTCGCCTTAAGGGTCCTCGTCATATGGACGGTCCAACTTCGAGACCCATAGACGGAAATAAATACCAAGACCCAAGATGGACAACTCCGAAACACAATGGGGGGTCCAACTCCGAGGCCCATGTGCAGTCTAATACCAAGACCCATGTATGGACAACTCCGAGATACATGTGAAATGTAATGCATAGCTGTAGTCCATCAAAAAGTAGTCTGCTGCATCTAATAGCCCCAGGGTACCATATCTCCTCAAGACATTATACAGGTAATACTCCCCATAAAATAATTTCATGATGCATGCATAAAACTTAGATGCCATATAAAATATTTTTAATACCCGTATTTCATAATCTCATATATACATATAAAAATGTTTCCAAATGGGTATGTTAATTATAACATCATTATCAACACTTTTATAAAAATATTTATAACATGGCATCAATTTCAGTCATACAATTATCCATAATGATGCTTGATATTTTCATAAAAATAATGCATGAAGAAAAAGTGGAGTAATAACCCCTACCTCAAAAGTCCGCTCGCAAACCAACCTCAAAATCTAAAACTTTCCTTTTTGATATTCACCCGAGAAGAATTTTCCACCTTTTCTACTCCATAGGTACAATACTCATAGAACTCTTAATTTATCAGTTACCTTCTTTATCCTTTTTAGATTTCATAGAAGAACTAGCAAGAGCAAGGATGCTACATAAAACCACATTTCTAACCAAAATTTGGCATATACGTAACTCTAGCAAATCTTTCCCTTTTCTTTCTTTCATTATTTAAACAAAACGGAGCTTTACAAGTTAAGCTAAATATTTCCAAAGTCTTTACTTTGCACATCTTTAAAGTAAAGCTTTAACACCATCAAACTTTATCAAACTTGTAAAAAAGGTATTTAAATAAATGAAATATAAAACTGTACACTTGGAACCAAGTACCAATAGATGTCCAGCCATACATACAACAAACACATTGGCACTAACATATACCAAAAAATGAAAAGCACATGCTATTATATTATTCCAGGCCCTTAATAAATCATGAGAATTAATGAGTTTTTCCTAAAGATTATAAAACTCTAGGTGAGATACACAAAATCTGTAGTCTCATAAATACAAAGCTCGTCACAATTCTCATTTTTCTTTATTATCTTATCAAATCTGAAATCACATTCTTACTATCATGCCTACTAGTGCAAATTTATAATTCACAAAAAAATCCTCAATACAACAGGAGATTTCTCAAACAATTTGATCAAAGCATAGAAACAAGAGTACTAATTTCTTAACTAATCTTCTTTCAGATTATCTAAACAAACCAGAAAGTAACAGAGACATAATTGCGCTTCAATTCTATAAAGAACAAACCAGAATCCAACCCTTATCTTCCTCAGATAATCACTATTGCAAAACCAGCAATAAAACAAGAAGAATAAAGTTAGAAAATATCATATTCATCAAACAAACTTCTTGGGTATCAATGAAGGGTTAATACCAACGCCCATACGCAATCAGTCACAACACAAATCTCAATCTCTTCTATTTTCAAATTAAGGAGAGAAACACAAAACAAACCCAGTTCAAAGGACAGTTCAAATCCACATAATACATACACATACATCTTCCACTAAATCACCTGAATTTCACAATTTTGGCCAATGATGGAGAGTGGTGCTCAACGGCAAAGACGGACGACAATGGAGTAAGGACTAACTCTGGTGCACTCACGTTGGAGGAAAAGGAAGTCGGCGATGGAGGAATGACAGTCAGATGTTGGTGTGCCATGAATAGCGACTGGGCTATCTAACGCTGGCTTCTTCTCGGTGTTTGGGCATTGAGCTCATTGATGAAAAGAAGGTCACGACGAGGAGGACGACGGCAGCGACATGGCGTTGGTGAGCTCGTGTTGGAGGTAATGGAAACTGATGATGGTTGGAGGAACGAACGAAGGTAGAACGGCATCCATGCTAGTTGCTTTCGAGGCTTTTCGGGCAATATTTTCTTCGTGGTGAGGGGAGGATGATCGGTGAGGACGATGGTGGCAAGGACAGCACCGGTGATGGCGATGACTCTTCTCTCTCGCGCGCACGCCGTCAAGGAGTTTCTCATGATTGGTTTCGCGTGGAAGAGAAAAGAGGAGGTATTGGGCATGTAGGGTTTGTGTGGAAAATGACCGAATTGCCCCTACCCTTTGGAAAACTTTTAAGGGCATTCCGGTAATTTCACTTAAATTTCTCAAATTTCTAAAAATGTGTAAAAATTAAAGAAATTATTTAAACTATTATATATTATTTACAAATCAAATTTGTAACTTCAAAATATTAATTTCTGTTTGTTAAAGAAGAGCACAATTAAATATTTTAATATTTTTTTTAAATAGAACTAAATTTAATAAATCAATTTTTAATTATTTCCTTAAAATATTAAATTCAAATCAGGGTCTCACACTTCTTTTACTGGAGGTAGTGTTTCTATAAACAGTTCCTTTTCGAGACACTTGATTTTACAAGTCATTTCGAATTGCGTCTTTCCTTGCAATAATGTCTATTTTGTACCTAATGCCAGGGGACATTTTCTTTGTGCCTTCTTGATGCTGAGTTGTTTCCTTAAACAACTTGTGGATGTTACCACTTTGGATTAGACCCTAAGTGGGTTTACCATGTTATATCATTGCATTTGTATACTCTGTTGCATGATTTAGTATAATATGATTATTCATGGTATATGTGACAAATATACAGTATATACAAAGATTGGAAAGCATTTACTGCATTTACTTCTTATCGGTACGAAGATGGCCTAAATCATTTTCTAGGTAATGTGTAGTCCTATTATTTTGCCTCGATAGATTTTCAAGTAAGTTTTAGAGTTTGTTAAGATTTAGAATATGTCATAAACATTCATACACTGTAACAATCCAAACTATTGACACTAACCAAACAAACTGCCACAAACCACAAATGCCTCAAAATAGATGAACCTAACATTTGTATGTCTTTTTACTTTAAGTAAAAAATAATATTTTTAACATGTCATTACCATTATAATCATTTTAATATTTTTCTAACAAAAATTAAGTAAAAATGCTTTAAGAAATTAAAAAAATTGGCTATAATTCATGCTTACGAAATAATTTTCCCACCCCCAACTTCATTCCTACATTGTACTCAATGTATCAAAGAAAAAGAAAAGGAAATCAAGTAAAAGAGTAAAGAAGTTAACCCCCATTTTGTAGGTCATTATGTGTGCACATTCAATTGAATTTTGTCTCTCAACTTGCTTGCCTTTCTTAAGTTGTTACATTAGCTCTCACATGGTAAGTCAAGTGAAACTTTTAAAGTTTGCATCACATCTCAAAGGTAGAATTAGAGCTCATACAAAGACAAACTAAAATATTAAACAACTACCAAGCAAAGTTAATTGTTTAAGTATAAACCAAAATAAATAAAATAAAATAAATATAATAAAAATGAAAACAAACAAAAAATTCTAAAACCAAAAGGAGGCTCAGTCCTCCATGTCATCATCCTATGGTGGCTTTTCTTCAGGTTGGTCCTCAAGGGGTTGATGTATGAATTTGTTCCTTAGATAGTCCAGTTCTCTTCCAAACTGGTTACAATCAACACCATTTTGTGTGAGTTGAAAGTTTAACATCTTGTGAAGTAATTGTTGGTATTCATGTGAGTACTTCATCTATTCACAGAACCAAGCTTGTTGTTGGCATTGAAATTCTTGGATTATTAGCACCTATTCTTCCAAGTTACCAATTATGCCTTTTGTTGTGGTCCCCTTGGAAGAAATAATAGCCTTTCTATGACAAAGTACCTTGACCCCTTTTGTTGCCACTAGTAAGGTGCTTCATAAAAGGTTAGGTGAGAGGTTTTGCAGGCTGTAATAACACCTCACATGTGTTGTATTGGATCCTGCATTTGAAGTCACAATGCAGTTATGAGTTGGGGAAAGAAGTAGCTCACATTGTGGTGCTCAGTAGAATCGAACTCCCAACATCGATTGACTTTCCAGTTTCAATCGCATATTGCAAAATGCCTCTCTCTCAATCAATAGAAATGTAATGTTGGGTTGGCATTAGCCTAGAGCATACAAAATATTTCCAAATATTGGAGACGGGCCTTAAATATTTTGCCTCAAAAGTGTTTACCTTTCCCAGTAGCATCTCCCATTCAACATGTCCATTGGTAAGGGTATTCTTTATCTCCTCAAGGTCTACATGCTTCATGTATGCCTCATATTCACATCTTGAATGTCCCTTAGTATTTAATATGCATTTATGACTGACCTGCTAAAAGGGAACTCTACTCCTCTTATCCTGAGAGAGTCCAAACTCGGCAAACTACAAAGTCTATATGATATACACCTAAGGACTCGTCCCTCTCGTACAAGCATTGAAAACAAAATAAATAACAACTAACAAATAATTGAAAATAAACCAAAAGGCAGATAACCTAAATATAATATAGTAGTAAATGCTTTCCAGTCATAGTATAGTCTTAATATGATTGTACATATGTTGAGATACAGTGATTGCACTAACTCATGCAACAAATCATTCAAACAAAGCGAAGTAATATGGTAAACTCACTTAGGTCCAATCCTAAGTGGTAACATCCATGGGTTGGTTAAGAAAATCACTTAGTAGCCAAATTCACTAAGAAAAATTAGTTATATAGACTCAATAAATGTAAATGCCAATACCTCGATAATTCGAGACCACTCGTCTTAACTGCCTACGCTGCTCTCGCCAGCTGTCACCTGTGAGGTTCACGAGTGTTGGAAATTTTGTGGACATACTTTTCATATTGTAATGTTTTAGCCATTAGGACTTCTCACAACAAGTATCCAAATATCATGTCTTGCATAGTGGTTACAGCAATTCAATGACACTTATTCACGTATTATATATACATATCTAAATATATTTCATATAAGCTTTTGTTTAACAGATTTTTGAGGTTGTATGTTACATTTGTAAGCCTTTTTAATTAGACAGATTGATCCCCCTTTGAGACAGATTAATCCCACTATGGATCAATCTCTAAATGATCCCACTTAGATCCTTCCTTCACTGTGTAAAATTGAATGCTAGTTTTGCATATTGGATCAATCCTTCTATAGATGGATTAATCCCATTCCAATCCTCAACAGATCATATTCAATCTATAGAAGTTTTAATATTGGAGGTCTGGAGGGATGGATCGATCCCAGCATAGATGGATCATTCCATACCTTGGTTGGATTGATCCCAATTCTCTTTAGCGTAACTTTTTCCAGTGTTGGATGGATCCCCCTCAAGGACGGATCGATCCCACCTATAGAAACTATAGATTCGTGCTCATCACACTCATCACTTTTCCATTTCTTTCAACTTAAGGGGACATAATGTCACCTTCACTAGAGAAAATGTCATAGACCTCTTATCTCTCTTGAATGTGTAAAACCATTCATTTCCCATTCTTCTTTTTGAATATTAAAAGTATAATACTACTAAATTTTCTATTGATTTCGAGCATCTCAAAGGTCTAAATCAATTTAACATGACTACCATGCTTACTAGTCCTAACACATGGTATGCTGGTGGTTCTGTACCTCTTTCTAGCATCTCCCCTGGTCACATGCTTATGAATGCAGTCTATTCCTACATTTTTCCTTGTACTTGCTACGCTTCTATGCTTAATGAAAGATGTCACTTTCTTTGTACCATTCTTAATGGTGAGTCTTTATAACCATCATTTTTCGTTCTTTCTCTCCTGATTGTTCTACTTTTTATTACCCTTCCTTGATATCTCATTGGGACACTCTGTTTGTGGTGATGATGTTTAGGGATCTATTCATGGTTGTACTCCTCTTTCCAATGGAAACTTTCCAACTTTACACTAGTCTTTTGGGAACTCTAAGCCTTCTTCTTCTTCGTCCTAGAGTGCTTCCTATTCTACTCCTTATACTTTTCTTCATGTTCCTCCTCCTCCTCAATCTACTTAGTCTCCCTCACTTTGTGAAAAGGTGGAAGTTGTAAACCAATGATTGTACAAGCTCTTTGAAGAACTTGCTGATGATAAAGAAAAGCACAGGTTACACAATTAGTTGCTTATGAACCTTAATTACAAGATGGCCAGAGTTGAGTGATAGCAGCAGCATTAAAATGGTCTCAACTGTCTATTAAGCCTACAGGTAGAGTGGATTGTTCCTAGTTTCACTTAGCTTGTGTAAGCATAGGTGCACTGCTCCAAGACCAAGGCTTCCATATTCCTCAATCTTTGAAGCCCTTCAACTAGCTGTTTGATTAGCTTGCCACCCTAGGGGATGAGTTCCTAGACCTTATACAGCTTTCTTCCCAACCTTTGGACCATAGGGAATTAGGCATTGGTTCTCAGCGTGACTTGATAGAGATGAAGGGAGAGGAGAATCTTAGTCTTCTTGTATTTTACTTTTATTTCAAAAAAATTGTATTAAAACTTTAAAATTAATAAAATTTATTGTTTGTTGCGTGTTTACTTCTGTTTCTTCACTTATTCTTTATTTCCTTTCTGTATGTGTTGTATGAGTTTATAGGATTATTGCATCCTATATGACTTTTCTCCCTCATTTATAGGTGTTCCTTTGACTTTCTGTGTCAAAAAGAGGGAGAAGTTTGTATGTTACACAACGTGTTTACCTTTGTGTTCTAGACTATTTTGGGATGGGAGTGTACGTTTGCATCACATGTTGTTATCTTACTTGCATACATTTAGGGGAGAGTTGTATGAAGTTTGGGGGAGTGTTTTGCTAACCAAATACTATTTTGTTATCCCTACACAAGTACACACAAGTTGGGCAGTGTTTTGCTACGTAAAGCCAATGGTGGACATTGTAATTCTTCTAAGTCCTTTGTGTCTTTGTTGGCATTCTTGTGTACAAAACACGGAGTCTGTTTTATTTTACTTAGTATTTTTGTGTACCTATTTGTATGGTACTTTTCTTGTGATCAATATTGTATACATTCATGTAGAATTTAACACTTATTTTTGATCTTATGTTACACATGACATGGGTGGTTGCGAGCACTTAATTGACATGTTAAGTGTGTTTTTACTAGCATTTGATTTTCACAGTTGGTGGGTGTTTGTGGTTTTGAAATGGTCAAGTTTTTCCTTGAAAAAACTTGTTTTTAGTGGCTCGTCAGGAACTTTGCTGGGGTCTTCACAGGTGGATCATTGAGGTGGTCAATGAGGCATCGACAAACTTTCATAATCTGATTTATGGCTCGTTAGACCTCACTAATACCTCACGAGGGGGTCTGTGCAACTCATTTTTTGGCTATAAATACTAACTCTCCTATTTCAAATTACATCTTTTACACACCTTTTTGAGCTTATTTTTATGAGCACTAAAATCTAATTTTGTGAAAAATATTTTCTTCACCTCTCACAAATATTTTACGCATTCCAAATCATTAATATGTTGAGTGTTGTTCTGTATTAGTAGTTTTTAGCTGTGATATATATTAGTTTGATATTTGGAGACAAAGTTATTTTAAACAGTGTTTCTATATTCTCAATACATGGAGTATTTTTCTGTATTGAGATATGAGGCAGTGGCAGAGTTGGTTAATTTATTTTCCAAGAGTAGTTACCATATTAACAATACATCGAGTATTTTGTTATATGGTTAATATGAGGGGAAGCTTTTTCTATTAAATTATTTTTGGGTGAATTTTATATTGTTTAGGATTCATACTAATTTGATCACAGGTATTAGTTGTGGACCTAATAAGCAGAGAAGGGGGGTAAATAGCTTATTATAAAAATTTCAATTTTAAAATGATCACATTGACCAAACATGCAATTACAAATTAACAGTAAAAGTAAAGAAAAGAATGACACACAAATGTTTAGGTGGACACAACCTAGGTCAACATGACATAAAAGGAAAACCACCAGTCGATCGAGATTACTTAACCTGTCCACTATGAAAAACTAATGTTCAAGTACAAGAGGTCTTAGACTACCCTTACAGTGATAATGCCCCTATGTACTTTACTTACAAGTCATCACTCTTTTCTTCAAAGTCTCCTCAAGCTAGGTGAGCAGATCTGGACTAACGTTCCAATCAACTCTTCACAAGCTATCAAACACATCCACGAAATAACCTGAAAGGTTAACACAAATAAGACAAGTGCATTGTGTGTACTAGATGGACTGATGCAATGAACGGCCCTATCAAATGCTTTAATTTGATTAGTAGATGCAACCAAGAATCAAATTGGAAATCTAGAACAATAACAATTTAAGCATAGTTCCGTAATCAATGATTCAAGAATAATTAATAGGCTCAAATCTATACTAGCACAATTAATGGATTCAAAAGCAATGAATAACCTAAGCATGAAATAGCATAGATTTAAAAGATGAAAAGATGAAGCTAAGCTAACAGCTTGAATAAAAAAATTAGTAAGTTCCTATCAATTGAAAGCCTAGGTGTGTATATGTATAGAACAAGGACACAACATGTCATTTTATGAAAACCTAGGCAGAAATACATCACTTAGCTGATGTGTCAAAATATTATTGGCAACTAGGTGCTAGCTAGGATTAAAAAATGCTTGAAAAAACCTAGTTTTCATCAGCGGGATTGATCCGTCCTTGAGGGGGATCAATCCAACACTAAAAAAATTTACGTCATCGAGACTTAGGATCAATCTAACCAAGGTGTGGATCTATCCAACCCATAGATGGATTGATTCAAACCTCCAATCTTAAAACTTGTGTAGATTGAACGCAATTAGTTGAGGATTGAAATTGGATCAATCCATCTAAAGGGTGATTCGCTCGTCTATATGGGGATAGATCCAGCATGCAAAACAGGGCGTTAAATTTTACACAACAAGTGCAGGGTCTGAGAAGGATCATTTAGAGATCAATCCATAGTGGGATTAATCAATGTGAAAAGGGAATCAATCTTTCTAATTAAAAAAGGCTTACAAATGTAACATACAATCTCATAAATCAATTAAACAAAAGCTTACATGAAATGCACTTAGATATCTATTCATGATACCTGAATATGAGTTATTGAAGCACTGTAACCATTATATGAGACATGATATCTTGATACTTGTTGTGAGATGTCATAATGGCCAAAACATTACAATATGAAAAGTATTTTTGTGAAATTGCCAACACTCATGAACCTTACAAGCTAACCTTTTGGGATTTTTGTGGGACAAAACCACTCTGTCACTACAAATTCGCTTAAAAGATATATAAAGAAACTTTAATCCTACTTTACATAGTGGAATTAATCTATGTTGATGTAGCTTGCTTGGTAGGAATCTTTTGTTTTGACATTGCCTAACATAAATCACGACGACAGAAAAGAAACACAGCTTGCCAAGCATCGAGGTTAAGCAGTTAGTAAAGATAAAACATTTAAGCATGTATAACATAATAGCCAAGGCATATCAACGTATATATCATGTGATTTGAATATATCATTTTACTCCCCCTTTTTGTCATAAGAAAGGCAAAAGAAAGTATGAAATTAAGAGCATGGAAAACAATAATGTAGATAAAATAGTTCAATTAGAAAGATAAACACACAAACTAAAATTTTAAAGTTCAATTGAAAATAAACAATCCAAGGAAATATAACAAAAAGGAAACTAAGAAGGCAGTGGAGAACCATAATGAAAGTTCATGAATTCTTTAATTTTTGTAGAGAACATTTGTAAATCTGTGCAAAAGTTCATGAATTGGTTCGAAAGAGTAGTGACATCGGTGCTATGCCCCTCATCTCTGTCTGTATTTCATTCTCAAATGCAGTTTTCCTTGTATTCAAAATGTCCAATTGTTCACCAAGATAGACGACATCATTGTAAAGTGTGTTTGTATCTGGAAGAGCAGACCCAAATGGTCCTTCATTATGTGAAGCATGTGGTTGTTGGTTATCTATGGGTTCATCTTTAGTTGGCAATGGATTTTAACCATGTTTGGCCAAGCTCTCCAAAGAAACGGTATTAGACTTCAAAAGGGAAGCTTTATTTATTGGTCCAAATCCTTCAATTTTGGGCTCATATGTCCAAATGTAATACCATCTTCTTGAAGAAGTAATGAGATCAAGTACCCATAGGGCAAGGAAAAATTCTTCTAGTGATGGCGAGACTTGGAAATTATTTGTTCATATATTAATTTGCCAATATCAACTGATTTTCCTATGCAATTGCAATACATGAGTTTGGCAGTAATGGTACAGAACTCAACAATGTGTTTCCTTTGTATGATTTTGGCACTAATAAAAAGGTTCAGAGCACTACAAAAAGGTTTTAAACTATATTGGTTGAATTTTCCCAAGCTAACAACCCTGTTGTTTTGAATTCCCATTTTAGTATTATATCCAGCATCGATCACCTCTAAGAGGTCAAATTCTAGGTTTGGTACAGGGGGAATGCCTAAGAGCTGGTTGATTTTATCTACAGTAAAAGTCACAAATTGACCCCATACATAACTTTATCTTTTAGGACCAAGATTCCTTATTCCTAAAGGGATATTTGCATAGAGTTCCCGAACCAAGTTTTGGGAACCTATTTGATCAAGATTAAATAACCTAAGCCATCCCAATTCCATCAATTTTTGGGTGATGCCTAGCTCATGAAAATCCTCCGGTATGATTTTACATTCAATAAAGATTGTATGAGTACATAAAAGTTTGTACCTTTGGAAAGAAGAAAGAGCTCATTGTGCGGTCTGATGATGGTGGAGGCATTTTAAAAATTTTGAGTGCATCGGAGTGCCATTAGGATTAGACTCTTGAAGAGGGGCAAAACAATAATTTTTTTAAAAAGAGGCAAATCGGGAAATTGAAAAAAGTTAATTTTTCTAGAATTTGATGAATGTGTTTTGTAGATTAGGGATTGGGCAATGTAAAAATGGTGTTTGATCGAAAATAAAATGTATAAAAGGTGAGATTTTGGAAGTTTGAAGATTTGGAGGTTGAATGCGTTGGGTGGATTTTATGGCATCTCTAATTCGAGTTAATTGTCACCAAAATTGTGAAGTTTGGACAAGATTTGAGTAATTTGGGGTTTTTGAAGAGAAAGGGATACAATGGGGATCGATCTGGCCTAGAGATTATTAATAACTAGACAAGGTGAATCGATCCAATTTGAAAAGAGATCGATCCCACAGGAACCCAGGCAATGGATTGATCTGTATTCGAGATGGATCGATCCTAGTACAAGATTTTGAATTATCATAAGTGAGTGATCAGAAGATAAAGCAAGATTATATAAACATATCAAATTAGTTCATCCAAGATGTATCAATAAATAAGTGCACAAATTCACCACTTGAAAAATAAGAACACAGTTTTATCAAAATACTTAAAATTTCTTCAGATTGAGCCAAGAGAGGGATTTCATCTTCAGAAGTATATTATTATCATTTCTTTGTGCTCTTTCTTTTGTCCAACAGTGGGTTGTTATCATATTTTTCATTTCCCCCTCTTTTATGTGATGTTATTTTAGCATTAAGTTGCACAAGCATTTGACCATAAAAAATGACTTTCACACTATCTATGAGGTAGTCCTCTCCGTTCACTATGGTAGGTTCACACATCATAGTAGGTAGCTCTCTTAATTTTTGGTTCACTCTTTGGGCATGTTTAAGTTTAAGCATATGATTTAAGAGGTCCCAATTTAGAGAGTGTTTAATTTGAGCCTTACAAAGAGCTATCATTAGATTTCATATAAGATATGTTCATGAATATTTTGTGTGTGTGTTAGTGTGATGAATTAACAACGATCCTTACATGTTACAAACACAATTATATATATGAAGAAAATGGTTCATTGAATAGAAAATTAAGAGCTATTTTTTTGTGTGTTTTGTAAAGGGAAAGAAAACGAATTTGAGGTTTAGGTTGAAGGGGATATTCCGTAGGCACTCTTAAGCATCTCGAATCTTTGGGTGTCTAGAGCTTTAGTAAATAGGTCAACTAGCTGTCTTTTAGTAGGTACAAATTCAAGTTTGACTATCTTTTCTTCAACCAAATCTCTAATGAAGTGATGCCTAATGTCGATGTGCTTAGTTCTAGAATGTTGAACTAAATTCTTAGATATACATATTGCACTTGAGTTTTCACAGTATAAGGGCATGTTTTTCACCTTGGGTATAACTATAATCTTTGAGCATGTTTTTCATCCAAAGCATTTGTGTACAAGACATTCTTAAACCAATGTAATCTACCTCAGCTGTAGAAAGTGAGATGGAATTCTATTTCTTATTGTGCCATGATACTAGATTGTTTCCATTGTAGAAGCATCCACCTAATGTGCTTTTTTCTATCATCTTGATTCTCAGGCCAGTCAAAATATGTATAACCACTTACTTTACAAATAGGGTCAGTAGTAAAACCTATACCATAATTAGTTGTTCTTGAAGCATACCTGATTATTCTTTGGGAAAAAAACAAAAATAACACCCCTCAAAACTTCTAATAACAAAAATAACCCCTACGTTCAAATCATATATTTTCACAATTTAAAAATTTGCATTACATCCTTTTTTTTGAACGTTCGTTCAATAAAATGTCGATCAAATTAAATTGTGGCAATTTAGACATGTTTAATGTTGAATGTTCAATATTGAACGTTCAATGTTATTGAGGTGCTAATTTTGTTATTTTAAGTTTTAGGGGTGTTATGTTTGGTAATTTTCCTTATTCTTTTTTACATTTTCTAGGTGTGATTCCTTGAGGTCATATTGATAGCAAGCACACACACCAACAATAAAACATATATCAAGCCTACTTGCAGTAAGGTAAAGTAGACTACCTATGAAGCTTCTATAGAGGGTTTGATTAACACTTTTCCTTGAGTATCCTTTCTAATTTTTGTACTAGTGCCTAAAGGAGTCCTTAAAGGTTTGCTAGATTCAAGGCCAATCCTTTTTACAAGATTACAAGCATACTTGGTCTGAGATATAAATATGCTATCATGTGATTGTTTGATTTGCAAGCCAAGAAAATTCTCCTACTATGGACATTTCAAATTCATTAGACATAATATGCACAAAATCATGCACCAAAGAGTTAGAAGTTGATCCAAAGACTATATCATCCACATATGATACCATTTCCATGTATTTTCACAAATAAGGTCTTATCAACTCCCCCTCGACCAAATTCATAGTTCAAAAGATAGATTGTAAGTCTTTCATACTAGGCTCTAGGGGCCTGTTTAAAGCCATAAAGTGCTTTGTTGAGTTGATAAACATGATTTGGAGACTAAGGATAAACAAAACCTTTTAGTTGTTCGACATACACTTCCTTATTTAGAAAACCATTCAAAAAGGAAAATTTCATGAAACAAGCAATGGAAAATAAAATCCTAATTGACTCTAATCTAACTACACGTCTAAATGTTTCATCAAAGTCAAAAAATTTTACTTGAGTGTAGCCTTGAGCTACCAATCTAGCCTTATTTCTAACTAAACTGTAATGCTCATCAAATTTTTTTTTAAACACCCATAGGCTTAGGCAATAATTTCCACACATTATTTCTAACAAATTGAGCTAACTCATTATGCATGGCATTTATCCAATATTCATCCTTAAGGAACTCATTCACATCTTTTGGTTCAAATTGGGAGATGTAAGATAGATGGGTTGCCTCACTTATTTTTCATCTCCTTGTCACCATACTTGCCTCAAGGCCTCCAATTATATTCTCAACAGGATCATTTCTTGAGGTGCGGGTTCGTATGTTTTCCTTCCTTTCTTCTCTTTTCTCAAACTCCTCATCCTTTGTTTCACCAATGTCACTAAGAACTGTAGATTGTGGATCTATGACATTTCTTTCATTAGAAACTTCATTAGCTATACCCTACTTACCTACATCATCTATAACTACATTCATGGATTCCATTATAGTGTCAGTTGTACAATTAAAATCTCTGAAAGCTCTACTATTTAAGGAAAACCCTAGAAAAATACCTTTATCACTTCTTGGATCAAACTTACCCAATTGCTCTCTGTCTCTAAGAATGTAGCACTTACTAACGAAGAGCATAAATTTTAAGTTTGGTTTCTTACCTCTCCATATCTCATAAGGTGTTTGGTTTTCACTTGGACGGAGATAGACACGGTTTATAATGTGACATGCAATACTTATAGCTTCAGCCCGAAATCTTTTGGAGACTCCTCTTGCTTGTAGCATTACTCTAGCCATCTTTTTGAAGTATCATATGCTTCCTTGCTACTAATCCATTATGTTATAGTGTGATATGTGTGGAGAATTCATGGGAAATACCATGTTCTTTGCAAAAATTGGTGTACTTGAAGTTTTCAAATTCTTTCCCATGATCTGTTCTTCGTCTTTTAATGGTCACAATTTTACTACCTACCTAAACCTACATTATTGCACAAAAAGAGATAAAAATTTCAAAAGCATATGGTTTTTCTCTTAGAAAATCTACCCAAGTATAACATGAGAAATCATTTACTACAACTATAATATATTTCTTACCTACAATGCTCTTGGTTCTCATAGGACCCATGAGGTCAATGTGTATCAATTCAAGTGCTCTTCTTGTATTGATGCTATTAATCTTCTTATTAGTGATCCAAGTTTGCTTACCCAGTTGACGCTGTTTGCATACAGATGTTTCAGCTTTTGAGAGAATGGGTAAACCATGCAAAATCTTACTATTACTTATTTTAATGAGATATTTAAAGTTCATGTGTCCTAGATTTTCATGCCACAAGGTAGTTTAATCATTGCTAGCTAAGTTACTTGATATTATGGGTGGTGTGTCTATGCAATAGCAATTGTCATGTGATCTAGTTCCCTTAAACATGCATTTACCCTTTTTATCAGTCACTATGTAGCACTTGTTAGTAAATTGTACGTGAAAGTCATTGTCACATACTTTATTTATCCTAATCAATTTGGCTTTAAGTCCTACATATAAGACCTCATTATGTTTAGGGACACCATCAATTTGGTTTGAACATTTTCCAACAATTTCAAACTTTTTACCATCTCTAATGGTAATCGTTCCTTTATTGTATTCTTCAAAGGTTTTAAAAGGGAACTATCCCCAATCATATGCCTAGAACACCCATTATCAAAATACCAGGCAGTATTTGATTTAGTTTTATGGGTTATGTAGGCCATAAAGTAGTGTAATTCAGACTTCTTAACCCATCACTTTTAACTTTGGAAATAACAGTTGGGGTGGATTTGGAAGTTTGAACTACAGATCTCTTTGATTCCTTCATTTTTTTGTTCTTAGGAAAAAAAATATTTGCCTTATTTATGTGTCCTAGAAACATGTGTATTCATGATAGATCGATGGATATGAAGAAATCTACACCTAGGTCTAATGTGTCATTTCCTACCACAATGATGATAGATGGGAACAAACAGATTCTTTTCAAAGTGGAGAGATGTAGAACTTACCTTTCCTGCTTGAGGGATAGTGGGTTTCACAAATTGAGTCTTGGATGATGAAGGTGTTGAGTGTTAATCTACATATCCAAGGCCTTGCTTATCCCTACGTGGCTTTGCATATTCTAGGACTTTGTTCAATTTATTAGCACCTATGGTTAAGTTTATCACAGTTTCTTTAACAACACTGAGTTCTTGCTTAAGCTTCCTATTTTCTTGTTTTGTTCCTATAAGACTCAGATTCAAAGCATTAATATGTTCAGACAGCTCTTTCTTTCTTTCTCTAACAAGAGTACTTTTTATGAGCATTTATTATATCATTAAGTTTAAATACTTCAGTAAGCAATTTATCTTTTTTTTTCCCTTTTAGCCCCTAAATAGTCCATGAACAATTCATCAAAAGTCGAAACAATAAATTTTGATAGTAATGAAGCAAAGTCTACTCCCTCATCTTGCTAATATTAGATAGAGTTTGAATCAGTGTGTTGTGCTTTTGTAGTCGCGATGAAGGCACGAGAGTTGGTGTCACCATCTTTGGAGTAATTGGGGTTATCATCCTCATTCTCTGTGGCACTAAGTGTAGCATTCAATGCTCTTCCAACTTTTTTTTTTGTTACCACAATCTACAGAAATGTGACCAAAACCACTACAAGTATAACATTAAGGGATAGTAGGCTTAGATTTCTTACCATCAATGCTAGGAAATTTGGGTACCTTGGACTTTCGGTCTCTAAAATGACTTGATTGTCCCTTGTAGATTGATTGTCTTATCAACTCTTTTTCTTTAAAAATTTATTGAATTTTGCTAGCATGACCAGTGACTCATCGCTCATGTCATCATCACTATCAAAGATTTCTTTCCTAATACTCTTGAAGACTATGCTTTTGTTCTCCTTTGGTGGTTCAAGAGAAAGTTCATAGGTTTATATTGATCTGACTAGCTCATCTAGATTTAATGTGTTAACATTTTTCCTTCCTCTATTGTAGTTACCTTTGTCCTAAATTTTTCTGTTAGAGAGCTAAGAAGTTTTTTGACTAGCTTAGCCCGTTCAATTTTTTCTCCAAGGTTTGAACAAGCATTACTGATATCACAAAATCTAGCATAAAATTCATTAAAGGTTTCCCATTATCCTATTTTGAGAGATTCAAATTGAGTGGTGAGCATTCTAAGTTTCATTTTATTTCACTTGGGAAGTACCTAGTGTGCTAGTGCGAGAGCATCCCAAGCACTTTTGGAAGTCTCACAGTCGGAAATGTGATGAAATTCATCCATGGACACTGTAGCAAAGATTGAGTTTAGACCTTTTTGATTTAACCCAATAAGGGTGCTTTCTTCAAAGGTCCACTGTTTTCTTTTCATTATGGTTGTTACACCATCTTTCGTTACCAATGGTGGTTCCCAACCATCAAGAATAGAATCTCATACTTTTTCATCTTGTTTGAGAAAGACTTGCATGCAAGCCTTCTAGTAAGGGTAATTATACCCATCAAAGAGCGGGGGTCTAACAAATGACCCACCTTCTTTCATTTGGTCTATGTGTTTGTTTTGAAAAATCAAATCACTAGGTGTGTCTAGTGTAGGCTCTGATACTAACTAAGAGTTCAAAGTTATGGACCTAATAAGCCTAAAAGGGGGTGAATAGCTTATTATGAAAATTTCAAACAATTTCAATTTTAAACTAATTACAGCGGGCATACATGATGTTACAAATCAACAATAAATGTAACAAATAAAAAAAAGACAAACAGGTTTTTTGGTGGAAATAACCTAGGTCAACACGACCTAAGGAGAAAATCACCGGTCCTCCAAGACCACCTAACCTGTCCACTATGAAAAAAATATTGTTCAAGTACGAGAGGTCTTAGACTACCCTTATAGTTATAACGCCTCTATGTACTTTATGATAAATGTCTAAAATTGCATTACTTGCATATATTTTCATAGACATTTATACATATTATTTTGTTAATTAAGCTATCTTATGCACCAATTAAGAAGTCTCATCACATTATTTTAATTAAACATATCTATATGAATAAATGTTGATTTAATATGATATGAGAGACTTATATTTATTATGAATGAATTTAGGTGCATTCAACTTGATGTGTATTGACCATTCAAGCAACTTGCATGAAAAATGCGTTTTTCAGCCTCTACTGCACATAGTTTAGTAAAATACTCATATCTTGAGTTGTAGATGTTGGAATGATCTGATTCAAGTTGCGTTGTAACAATAACTTAATTATCTACAATTTTCATGTTGACCAAGTTGACCAAATCGGTGTAGAAAAGCAGACAATGGCCGACATTAAGATGCTTAATTGAATCATTACAACTCCATCACTGCACATGGTTCAGTAAAATAATCATATCTTGAGCTGTAGATGTTGGAATGATATGATTCAAGTTGCGTTGTAAAGATAACTTAATGATCTACAACGTTCATGTTGACCATATTGTCCAATTCGGAGTGTAAAGAGCAGAAAATGGCCGACATGGAGATGCTTAATTGAATCATGAGCCCACAATGACAACTCACATTCACACTAGCATATGCTCGTTTTATTGCCTATAAAAGGAGGGCATTTACACAACAAACCAGAGGAGGGAAGCTAGAATTTGAGAGTTTCATATTGTCTTGTTCATTTTTAGTTTTATTGTGTGTAATTTACAATATGTCTTGCTAGAACCTTAGCTAGAGCTAAGGGTGATACTTTGATAAATTTGTAATGTTGTTCTTCATTTCTTCTTTTGTTCTTCAATGAAATCCTTCAATTAATTAAATCATATGTACTAAAATTGTATTTGGTTTGTTTGAGACTTTGATTCATTGTTAACATTGTGCATGGTACATTGAATGCTTAGACTATCTCAACATTTCAAGTTCATAGGTTTTATTACATATTATAGTTAAGAATGGGTTATCTTTTTAATATAGTCATGCAATAACCTCTCCATCTTCCAATTAAGATCACTTCCTAGATGATTCTTAATTGAGTTATATTGTGAATGGAGAACATTAATTACAAGTTTGTCAAAGAGGATCCTAGAAGCTCTAGTGCTTTCGTTTACTGAAACTTTGTTTATTGTCAAATAATTAACATTGCATATTTCTATTGATCTAATACAGTTCCTTCCAATTCCTTGAGGATCGACACTCGGACTCCCGAGTTTTATTACTTGAGACAACCTACACTTGGGTATTGCAATCTTTTAGGAATTTTCGGTAGTTAAAGTGAGATAAAAGTGTTTATGGAAGTAAAAAGCAGTTTTAGAAGGTACTAAGGAAATAGGGTTTATATAAAGGTTCATTGATGAGTGCTTGAAAAGCACTAATATTTTGTGATTTATTGTGCTCAATTATGAAAAATAGATTTAATTATAACTCGTTTATTTAACAATTTACATAAATCTACCAATTTGAAGTCACAGGTATGTTTTAGTATATTTTAGGTGTTTTTCGCTTCAAAAGAGTTAAACAATGCAAACACGCGAAGACAAAATACTAGCGGCACTCAAATTACAATTTAGGAGCAACAAGGATCAAATTATGTAAGCTTTACATAACAAGCCAACCAGTATGTAAGGGGTGTATTGAAGACATAAAAAACAAGGCGTGTCGCGGTAGAAGAAAATCTATGCAACGGCATGAGTGTCTCGAGTTTTCATAGTATTCTCAGATTTAGTGTTGTGCCGCGGCGCATGTATGATTTTGACAGCCCAAATTTTATGTAACCCTTACACATATAAATACTCCATTAAGTCTCCCTCTTACATACAACTCAATTTTGCGAATCATTACGAGACTTAATTAGATTTTTGGAGTTTTTCCACAAAAAGAAGCAAGATAATCAATTCCAAGGATTCAAGAAGCCATTGAAGATCGAAGATCAAGCTTTTGGGGAAGAAAACGTCATCCAAACCAATTGTGGTATTTAGATCTAGGTTTCTTGTTATTATAAATTTTTTCCCTTTTCTTCTTACTTCTTTGAGATGTATGTTTAATTATATTTGTATATGAATATTAATTCGAACAGGATTCGCTAAATTTATTATGGATGTTTATTTTGTGTTGTCATGTTTGCTAGAATTGTTATGGTGGGTATTTTTATTGCTTAAAGATAAATAAAATTACCTTTTGATTAAGAGTATGTTTAGATGTTTAATTGTGAATTTTCATGGGCCAATTTGAGATTCATGATTCGGTTAAAAAATATTAGAGATTGGTTTTAGGAACATCACCTTGACTTTACTTTGAAAAACTTAATCAAAACTTTAAATTGATGACCTAGTCATGACATTAGTTTGATTGGCATATTTTTCCTTGTGCATAATTTGATTGTTATTTAATATACCCGATCGTAGGATATTGCTTAATTAATCAACAAGAAAAATTACCCAATCGAAAGAATTTTCGTAAATTAAAGGAAAGCCGGTAATCTTTATTTATTAAAACATTCATGTTAATTCATCATAACATTTCGATGCAAGCATGGTCAACCAAGCTAAACGTCCATACATCCTCCATTGATACTTAAAACCTTTTTGAGTTAATTCAAGTTTGCATTATTGTTTTCTTTATTTGTTCATCACCATTGATCTTGCTCTCAAATCTAACTTCATTTACAATTTTATTAACCTTAGGATTCTAATTATTTAGAGTTTTAGTAGTTCTAGAATTCTAATTAGTTAGGTTTTTAGTTGATTTAGGACTCTAAAGAGATTAAGACAAAGATTATTTATAATCACTGCAATTCCTTGAGAGATCGACCTCTGACGTTTGATTATCACTTGCTACAAGTGATTTGTACACTTGTGAGTACTATAATTTGCACATCAAGCTTTTGGCGTTATTACAGGAGAATTGGCCTTTTAAATAATTTTATTTTTAACTTTTTAGAGATTCTAAATTAGATTTATTTATTTATTTACTTTAGTTGAATTTTATTTTTTTATCTTTTATTCAAAATAAAAAATAAAAAAAAATAGAGTGCTTTTATTTGTTTGCATTTTATCGACTGCCTTAATCTTTGTTTATTTTTGCATGCAAGGTAGGACGTCACTGAATAAGGAACTTGCTCCCTTCATCGATAACATTCATAGGATCAAACACCTATCAAGGAAACTGGATACTCATATTCAAGAGGAAGTAGACCAACAACATTTGCAAGCAATAATGGGTGACAATGTGGGTAGGCAGATGATGAATAAAGAATTTGCAAAACCTATCATTGGGACTACCACATCATGCATTTAACTGATAGAGGCAGTTAGGAATTATGAATTGAATAATATTCATTATTCCATGCTTCCCTCCTTTTACGGTATTCCTAATGAGGATCCTCTAAATTTTATGCGTGAACTTTATGCAACTATGCAAACTTTTCCACTGCAGGGGCTTAGTGAAGATCAATTAAGGATGAGGTGTTTTCCTTACACTCTCAAAGATAGAGCTAAGTCTTGGCTCATAACCTTGACTGCTGGTTCTTTGGCTACTTGGGACGCTATTTATAACATGTTTATGGGTAAGTTCTATTCCCATCAATAAACTTCTGACCTAAGAACCAAAATTTCTACTTTTTAGAAGATGGAAGGAGGGCCCTTTCACGAAGCTTGGGATAGGTTCAAGCTGCTCTTGATACAGTGTCCACATCACCACTTTTTGTTGGAATTACAAAACTAGTTTTTCTATGATGGATTGACACTACAGTGTCAATTCATAGTTGACAATGCTACAGGAGGAGCTATGGGTGAGAAAATAGCAGATGAAACATACGAGCTTTTTGAGATGTTGGGAGCCAATTCCCAACAAAAGAGTGCTAGAGGAAGAAGAGTTAGAGTCCATGAATTAGGCTCCAATAATGAAATGGCCATGCACCTTGCTGAGTTGACTAAACAAGTGCAACTTCTCACTATCACCAATATGAATCAAATGCCAAAACATGAGGTATGTGGAGTTTGTGGTTCTTATGGACATGGGGCTAATGTTTGTTCTTATCCAGGTGATTCTTATGCAAGTACTAATGAAAAGGTAAATTTAATGCAAGGGTACCAACCTAGACCTAGGAATGACCCTTATTCTAATACTTACAACCTTGGATGGAGAAATCACTCTAACTTTGCCTAGAAACAAAATAATAGCCAACCTTTTGCCCAAAATCAAACACAAGGCCAAAATATTAACTGCCAATTTCCACCTAATAAAACAACCTTAGAGCAAACCTTGAATACTTTCATGCAATCCTATAGTGGAAGGATGGAATCTATGGAAGCATCAATACAAGGAATGTAAATACAGTTGGGGTAGCTAGCTGAACAAATGCACAAACAAGAGATAGGAAAGCTGCCTAGTCAACCTAAACAAGTGATAGCTGTAACGGTTCTTTGGAGGGATAATGTAGTTACAAAAATTTTCCTAAAATTTATAATGATTTACTATATAGTGCAAGTAACATGGAAGATGACAACATAGTTTCTAAGAAGTGGGGGAAACAGGTGACAAACATGAAGAGCCTTCCAAGGAAACAATTGGAGAGTCATCTAGCTCTCCTAAATTACACAACTCATTAGAGCCATACCTTCCACTAGTACCGTTCCCACACCGCTTAAAGGATAGTAAGCAAGATAAACAATTTTCTGATTTATTTAACATGCTTTCAAAAGTGAACATTAATGTGCCTCTGTTAGATGTAATTAGAAATGTACCTTCTTATGCAAAAATGTTCAAAGAATTAAATACTAAGTAAAGAAGGTATGAGCTTAATGAAAGAGTTATAGTATCTGAAATTGCTTGTGAAGTGCTTCCACGGAACCTAACCCCTAAGTTAAAAGATCCAGGTAGTTTTATCATTAATATTACTATGGGGATAGGAAGGTAGTTAAGGCTATGCTTGATCTTGGTGCTAGTCTAAATTTGATATCTTACTCTATTTTCTTGCAGCTAGTTTGAGAGTGCTAAAACCAACAACCATGTCCCTTCAACTTGCAAATAGATCTATTAAATATCCGAAGGGCATGGTTGAGGACTTACTTGTATAGGTAGATAAGCTGATCATACCTATTGATTTTGTGGTTTTAGATATGTAGGATAACCCATATTTGGACAAGGATCATACATTTCTCTTGGGTAGACCATTTATGGCCACCACCCAAACTATAATTGATGTCCAAAGTGGGAAGTTGACAATGATAGTCTTAGGAGAGACTGTGCATTTTAAGGTTTTTGATTCATCTCCTTACCCTTCTATATCTGCTATTGATGAATGTTCATTTGTTGAATGTTTAGATCTTATTATTCATGATACATTTGTGTAGGATAGATTATTTGATAAATTAGAGGTAGCACTTACAATTGGAGAGGTAGATGACATTTTAGATGATGAGACTAAGGAGTACAATGATTTGTTAGATAATGCCATACCTATAGAGGAAGCTAGTACACCCTTAGATTAACTAGATGTCCCACATAAAAAAGAAATTATTCCACCTAAACTAGAACTCAAAGAACCACCTAAGCATCTGAAATATATATTTTTGGGAGAGAATGAAACTTATCCAATTATTATATCATTAAAACTCACCCAAAAACAAGAGGATAAACTAGTAAGGGCGCTTAGGAAGTATAGGAAAGCAATAGGATGGAGTATAGGGCAAATTAGAGGCATTAGTCTAGCGATGTGTATGCATAATATCAATTTGGAGGACAATATCAAACCAGTTAAAGAAGCACAAAGGAGAGTAAACCCGATCATGCAAGAAGTGGTTAAAAAAGAAGTTTTAAAACTCATAGCAGTAGGAGTAATTTATCCAATTGCTTATCATAAGTGGGTTAGTCCAGTTCATGTGGTACCAAAAAAATTTGGAAACTGTGATTAATAATGAGAAGAATGAATTAGTGCCCACTATGATAATTACAGGTTGGAGGATGTGTATTGATTTTCGAAAGTTGAATTTGTACACCAAAAAGGATCACTTCCCCTTTCCCTTCATTGATCAAATGTTAGAAAGACTAGTTGGACACGATTTCTACTATTTTTTGGATGGTCTTTCAGGTTATTATCAGGTACCCATTTCTCCGAAGGATCAAGAGAAGACAACATGCACATGCCCATTCGGTACTTCGCATTCAGGAGGATGCCGTTTAGACTATGCAATGCACCCGCCACCTTTCAGAGATGCATGATGTCTATATTTTCAGACATGGTGGATAAATTTATCGAGGTATTTATGGATGACTTTTCTATTTTTGGTAATTCCTTTGATGATTGCTTACACAAATTGACTTTGGTGTTAGAACGTTGCATTGAGTGTAATTTGACACTTAGTTGGGAAAAAAGTCATTTTATGGTCCAATAGGGTATTGTTTTAGGTCATATCATATCTAGCAAGGGAATTGAGGTAGATAAGGCTAAAATAGATTTGATTGCAAAATTACCTCCCCCTATATCTGTTAAGGGGATAAGGAGTTTCTTAGGATATATAGGTTTTATAGACGGTTTATTAAGAATTTTTCCAAAATAAGTCGTCCATTATGTAACCTATTATACAATGATATTCCATTTGATTTTACTAATGATTGCCTTATTGCCTTCAATACTTTGAAAGATAAACTTACTTTTGCACCTATTATTGTGGCACCTGATTGGTCTATACCATTTGAGATTATGTGTGATGCATCTGACTATGCCATAAGAGCTGTTTTGGGACAAAGAGTGGATAAACATTTACTTGTTATATATTATGCTAGGAAAACACTCAATGATGCCCAAATTAATTACTCCATCACTGAAAAAGAGTTTTTGGTTGTTGTTTTCTCACTTGATAAATTTAGGTTTTACTTGGTAGGAACTAAAGTTATTGTTCCTTCGGATCATGCTGCTTTCAGATATTTATTGACTAAACCAAATGCTAAGCCTAGACTCATAAGGTGGGTCTTACTTTTACAAGAATTTGACCTAGAGATCAAGGACAAAAAAGGTACTGAAAATATAGTAGCTGAATATTTGTCTAGGTTGATTTCAGAGCATGATACAGTTGAGGGTGAAAGTAAGGAAACTCTAAAAAGTTAACAAATAAACAAACAAATAAATAAAAGATAACAAATAAAAAAAATAATAATAAATAAAAAAAAAATTAAGAAACTCTAAAAAGTTAAAAAGAAAATTATTCAAAACGCCAATTCCCCGGCAACGGCGCCAAAAACTTGATGTGTTAAAATGTGTACTCGCAAGTGTACGAATCAATCGTAGTAAAGTGATAAGCAACTTCCAAGGTCGGTCTCTCAAGGAATTGCAGTGGTCTTAAATAACTAACTTTTAAACTAAAAAGAGTTCTAATGAAAACAAAGCTCTAATTAAATAGAGTTCTAGTGAAACTAAAACTCTAAGTAACTAGAATCCTAATGCTAATAAAACTGTAAAAAGGTTGTTTGTTTTTGGTAACGAGAACAATCATACGACACTTAAACGAAAACAAGATCGCAATCAAACAATCAATTCAATTAAATCAAATATCAATAGAGGATGTATGGACGTTTAGCTTGGTTGGCCATGCTTGCATCGAAAAGGTATGGTGATATAACATTAACGTCCTATAAGAACAAAACTACCGGCTTTCCTTTTAATTACGAAACTCCTTTTGGCGGGGGTAGGTCTCTTTGTTGATTAACTAATTAACTGCCTTTGGCGGGGGTAAATTAAATAGCAATCAAATTATGCGCAAGGAAAACATGCCAATCAAATTAATGCTATGACTAAGTCACTAACTTGAATCTTTGATTAAGTGTTTCGGAATAGAGTTAAGGTGACGTTCCTCTAACTAAATTCTTAGGTTTTTCAATCTAACTACGAATATCAAATGGGCCCATGATTATTCATAATCAAACATTTAAACATGCTCTTAATCAAAAAGTATTTTATTCATAAGTCAAAAAGATACACCATACACAATTCTAGCAAACATGGCAACACAAACTAAACATCCATAATTAAATTAGCCAGACATGTTCATATTATTATTCATAGACAAATAAAATATGATCATACACTTTAACAAATAAAGAAGATGAATTAATTCTATAACAACAAGGAAAACCTAAATCTAAATACCGCTTATGGATTGGTTGACGTACTTCTCCGTAAGCTTTATCTTCGATTGTCGTTAGCTTCCTTGAATCCTTAGAATATTGTCTCTCGCTTCGTTATAGTGTGGCAACGCTCTCAAAACTGATTGAACGTCGTGTTTGGGTCGCAAAATTGAGAAGAGGAAGAGTTGTGTATGAATTGGTCAAGTTATTTCGAGTTGTCCTTGTAAAGGGGGTCTAAGGGGGTATTTATAGATGTAAGGGATTCCTGATTGCAATAGGAATAGGCGCGCCACGGCATGCATTTTCCCCGCCGCGGCGCAACACAAAATTTGGAAAATATGCAAAAACCCGAGAGCTCCCCGCCGCGGCATACAATTCCCTCGCCGCGGCGCGCAATGCTTCTATGTTTTCAGGATCAAACCCGAGAGCCTCACGCCGCGGCATGCAATTCTCTCGCCGCGGCGCGCAATGCTTTCCTTCTTTTCACGTCCCCCCTTACATATGTGATGGCACTATATGTAAGGCTTACATATTCGTCTTGATTAGTCCGTAACTCGTGATCCGAGCGCCGTAGGTGTTCCGTCTTCGCGTGTTTTCATCATTTGAATCATTTGACGCTAAAAACACCTGAAATGCACTAAAATATACCCGTGACTCCGAATGGATAGATTTATGAAAATAATCGAAATAATATTCATAATAAATCTATATATCAATCAATCAAGCATAATTAATCACGAAATATTAGTGCTTTTCGAGCACTCATCAGCTGACATTGTTAATTATCTTGCTAGTGGAATTTTGAGACCTAACATCACTTTTCATGAAAAGAAAAGGTTTTTCAGTATTTGCAGGCAATACTTTTGGGATGACCCCTTTTTGTTCAAGTTATGTCAAGATCAAGTCATCCGGAGGTGCGTGCCTGAAGGGGAACATGAGAGCATCCTAACTTTTTGCCATGAGCTACACTGTGGGGGCCATTTTGGTGGTAAGAATATGGCCCTAAAGGTATTACAATCTGAATTCTATTAGCCTACTTTGTTTAAGGATGCTAACTTGTTTTGTGAGAGATGTGATAAATGTCAAAGGAATGGTAATATAGGCAAACGTAATGAAATGCCTTTAACATCGAATCTTGTAATAGAATTGTTTGACGTGTGGGGAATTGATTTCATGGGTCTGTTTCCCTCTTCTTTTGGCTTTACTTATATTTTAATAGCAGTTGACTATGTCTCAAATTGGGTAGAAACCATACCCACGAGAACTATTGATGCTAATGTTGTTGTTAAATTCTTGAAGGATATGATTTTTATTAGGTTTGGGACATTGAGAGCTATCATTAGTGATGGAGGAAGCCATTTTTGCAACAAGCTCTTTGATGGGCTTTTGAAAAAGTACAACATCTCACATAGAATGGCTACCCCATACCATCCCCAAACTTCGAGTCAAGTGGAAGTGAGCAACAGACAAATCAAGGGAATATTGGAACGTACAGTGTGCCCCTCAAGGAACGATTGGTGAGTAAAGTTGAATGATGCTTTGTGGGCATATCGCACAGGTTACAAGACACCCATTGGTATGAGCCCTTACCGGTTGATATTTGGAAAAGTATGCCACTTACCTATTGAGGTAGAGCATAGAGCTTATTGGCTGATTAATGAGCTCAATATGGACATGACAGAAGCTGGGGAAAAATGACTACTCTAAGTAAGTGAACTTGAAGAAATTAGGGATGAGGCTTACGAGAATGCCAAGATCTACAAGGAGCGTACTAAGCGCTATCACGATAAAGGGCTTATCAGTAAGTCTTTAGTTCCTAGAATGAAAGTTCCTTTATATAATTCACGTTTGGGTTTGTTTCCAGGAAAACTACATTCTAGGTGGAGTGGACCTTATACCATTGCTATTGTATTTCCACATGGAGTGGTCGAGTTGCTAAATCCCAAAAACACAAGAACCATTTAAAGTGAACAGGCATTGTTTTAAGCCATACTTGGAAGGAGATAACAACATGAAAAGCATAGAAACCATACGTCTCCAAGATTCTTAGTCACACAACAGCAGCCACATCTTCCTAAGACGTAAAACTAAGCCCTTAATGGGAGGCACCCATTCGGTATTGTATTCGTCAATTTATTTGTTCGTTTTTCTTTTGTTCTTTACTTTTATTTTTTGATTTAATTTTTCTTTTAAAATTTTTATGGCAATGAGGACATTACCCCAATCTAGGTTGGGGCTGAATACGTTGTCCATGTTCACTATTTAAAAAAAAATTTAAAAATTAATCTGTGCTGCGGTAGGGAAAATTTGTGCCGCGGATTAGATGTCTCTATATTGGGATGGAATTTTAAAAATTTGTGCGTGTTGTGGTAGGAAAAATTTGTGTCGCAGCATGACCCTCTCAGTTCTGGCATGCATTTTTGAAAATTTACTTGTGCCACAGCGGGGAAATATGTATGCCACGGCACGCGTTGACATTTTCCTTAGAAAAGGGCCACTCATGAAAACCCATTCATTTCAAACAAAATTTTCCCTACTTTTTCTCCATTTTCCTCTCATTTTCTCACCAAAAACAATACTTTCCTCCCTAATTTCTTCAATCTAACCATGCTATCAAGTGTTTCCTTCTCAATCTTCACAAATTTGCTCAAGAAATCTTTTGATCTTTTTCCCCACAAGCTAGGGTTTCGAAAATTGGGGGTTTTTCATCAAGGCTTCAATCTAACTCATAAAAGGTAAATTTCTTCACAATTTTAACTTAATTTGGTATCTAGTATCTAGAAATTGTGGATTTGTGTGAATTTTTTTTTGTAATTAAGTGTTTAATTTGGTGAAGAGAAGAATTTTTGATAGTTGAGTTGTTAAATTTTGGGAAGAGAGGATTAAGTGTCTAAAATTTGTTGAATATTTTTGTTAGTATTTATGAACAAAACAAAAAAATTTGAGTAGCATATCTTATGGCTCCCAAAAGAAAAGTTGGAGAGCGAAGTCGTTCCAAAGGAAAGGGGAAAATGGTAGATGTTGCAAATTTCCCGCAATCATACGGTAAGTGCAAAAGTAGTAAAGTGTGTGAAAGCATGAGTCGAACCTTTGAGACTTGAGATAATTTTGTATATTAAGACTAGTTATCAAGTTTTTGTGCTTTTTTGCTCTATTTGAACGATCGAGTTTTCAAATGTAAAATTTAAAATGCCAAATTGAACTAAATAAAATTAAACAAAACAAGTTTTTAACAACATTAAAGAAATCTAGGGATTCAATTTCTCCGATTCTACTTCCATGAATTTTTTAATGTCTCATTACTAGTAAATTAAAATGTATGGATTATTAATCAAACTCTACTCAAATAATTATCACCCACATGTCTATGGTCATGTTAATCCTAATCCATATAAACCTAACCCACATGTCTATGGCCATCTAAGCATACATGGGTCATTAATCACCCAAAGTTTAAAAGTGATTACATAGAAAATAATGAAAATTTCTTTCTCATTACACATATGCCAACTTAATGCATGTTCACAATTTCATATAAATTTTTCAATTGGTTACAAAATTATTAAATCACCTAATTAAATGACCAATTTAATTAATAGCATTAAGTACATTAAATTAGATAATTCAAATACTTTAATAATATAAAATAAACATTAAACAATCGTGTTCATAGAATGGGAACCATAAAAATCCCTAGAACAAAATCTCTATTCCAAAATAAATATTTTAGAAACTAAGAATTTAAGAGTAAAAGCTAGGAAAAATGATAAGTGCTTGAAAAGCACTAACATTTCGTGATTTATTGTGCTTAATTGTTAAAAATAGATTTGTTATAACTCATTTATTTGATTATTTACATAAATCTATCAATTCAGAATCACAGATATGTTTTAGTGTATTTTAGGAGTTTTTAGTGCCAAATGAGTTGAATAATGCAAACACGCAAAGATGGAACACTTATGGCGCTCGAATCACAATTTAGGAGCAACACGAGTCAAATTATGTAAGCCATACATAACAAGCCAACTAATATGTAAGGGGTACCAGTGAAGAATCAAAATACAATGCGCGCCGCGGCGAGGAAAAGCTGTGCTGTGGCGAGAGCCTCTCGGGTTTGGCATTGTTTTCATAATCATTTCTGTGCTGCGGTGGGGAAATTTGTGTCCCGAGACATGCCTATTCCTAGGACAATCAGGATTCTATGTAACCCTTACACATATAAATACCCCTTTAAGTCTCCCTTTTACAACACTTCAATTTTGCAAATCAAAACAAGACTCAATCAGATTTTAGGAGCTTTTCCACATTCAAAGAAGTAAGAGAATTAATTCTAAGGATCCAAGAAGCCATTGAAGATCGACGATCAAGCTTTCGGAGAAGAACGTCATTCAATCCAATTGTGGTATTTGGATATAGGTTTCTTTTTGTTATAGAATTTCCTTTTCTTCTTCTTACTTCTTTGAGATGTATGTTCAATTAAATTCATCTGTGAATATTAATTTGAACATGAGTGGCTAATTTTATGATGGATGTTTAGTTTGTATTGTCATGTTTGCAAGAACTATTGTGGTGAATATTTTTATTGCTTTAAGATAAATAAAATTACTTTTTGATTAAGAGCATGTTTAGATGTTTAATTGTGAATTTTAATGGGCCAATTTGATATTCATAATTAGGTTGAAAAATATTAGAGTTTGTTTTAGTAACATCACCTTAACTTTACTTTGAAAAACTTAATCAAAACTTCAAATTAATGACCTAGTCATGGCATTGGTTTGATTGGCATATTTTTTCTTGTGCAAAATTTGGTTGCTATTTATATACCCGATCGTAGGATATTGATTAGTTAATCAATAAAGAGAAGTACCCGATCGTAGAAATTTTCGTAATTAAAAGGGAAGCCAGTAATATTTATTTATTAGAATGTTCATGTTAATTCACCATAACTTTTCGATGCAAGCATGGTCAACCAAACTAAATGTTCATACATCCTTCATTCATATTTGAACCCTTTTTGAGTTAATTCGAATTTGTATAATGGTTTTCTTTAATTATTTAACACCATTGATCTTGCTTACAAATCCAATTTTGTTTACAGTTTTATTAGATTTAGGATTCTAATTGTTTAGAGTTTTAGTGTTACTAGAATTCTATTTAGTTAGTGTTTTAGTTGCTTTAGGAATCTAATTAGATTAAGAAAAAGGTTGTTTAAAACCATTGCAATTCCTTGAGAGATCGACCTCAGAGATTTGCTTATCACTTGCTACAAGTGGTTCGTACACTTTCGAGTACTATAATTTGCACATCAAGTTTTTGGCACCGTTGTCGGGGAGTTGGCATTTTAAATAATTTTCTTTTTAACTTTTTAGAGTTTCTAAATTAGATTTATTTATTTATTTACTTTATTTGAATTTTATTTTTTATCTTTTATTGAAAAACACAAAAAAACCAAAAAAATTGTACTTTTATTTGTTTTAATTTTCTCTACTACCTTGATCTTTGTTTGCTTTTTGATTATGCGTACAGGGTAGGAGGTCACATAACAAGGAACTCACTGCCTTCATTGATAACTTTTAGGATCAAAACACCTATCAAGGAAGCTGGATACTCACATTCAAGAGGAAGACGAACAACTACAATTGCAAGCATTAATGGGTGACAACGTGGGTGGGCAAATGATGAATAAAGAGTTTGCAAGACCTATCATTGGGACTGCCACATCATGCATTCAACTGATAGAGGTAGCTAGGAATTAAGAATTGAAAAATATTCATTATTCCATGCTTCCCTCGTTTTACAGTATTCCTAATGAGGATCCTTTGAATTTTATGCGTGAACTTTATGCAACTGTGCAAACTTTTCCACTGCAGTGACTTAGTGAAGATCAATTAAGGATGATGTGTTTTCCTTACACTCTAAAAAATAGAGCTAAGTCTTGGCTCATGACCTTGGCACCTAGTTATTTTGGCCACTTAGGACTCTATTTATAACAAATTTATGGGTAAGTTCTATTCTCATAAAAAAAGTCTGACCAAGGAACCAAAATTGCTACTTTTTCGTACATGAAAGGAGAACCCTTTCATGAGGCTTGGGACAAGTTCAAGCTGCTCTTGATATAGTGTCCACATCGCCACTTTCTGTTGCAGTTAGAAAATCAGTTTTCCAATGATGGTTTGACACTACAGTGTCAATTCATAGTTGACAATGCTCCAAGAGGAGCTATGGGTGAGAAAACAGCAGATGAAACTTACAAAATTTTTGAGATGTTAGGAGCCAACTCCCAACAAAAGAGTGCTAGAGGAAGAAGAGCTGGAGTCCATCAATTAGGCTCCAACAATGAAATGGCCATGCACCTTGCTTAGTTGACCAAACAAGTGCAACTTCTAACTACCTCCAATATGAATCAAATGCCAAAACATGAGGTACGTGGAGTTTATGGTTCTTATGGACATGGGGCTAACGCTTGTTCTTTTGTAGGTGATTCTTATGCAGGTACTAATGAAGAGGTAAATTTAATGCAATGGTACCAACCTTGACCTAGGAACAACTCTTTTTCTAATACGTACAACCCTGGATGAAGAAATCAACCCAACTTTGCCTGGAAACAAAATAATAGCCAACCATTTGCCCAAAATCAAACACAAGGACAAAACATTAATCGACAATTTCTGCAAAATAAACAGACCATAGAGGAAACCTTGAATACTTTCATGCAATCCTATAGTGCAAGGATGGACTCTATGGAAGCATCAATGAAAATAGTGGAAATACAGGTGGAGCAGCTAGGTAAACAAATGTACAAACAAGAAACAGGAAAGCTGCCTAGTCAACCCGAACAAGCGAAAGCTGTCATGGTTCTTTGGAGTGGTAAGGTAGTTACAAAAGTTTTATATGAAATTTCTAATGATTTACCTTATAGTGCAGGTAACATGGAAGATGACAACACAGTTTCTAAGGAATTGGGGGAAACAAGTGACAAAGACGAGCCTTCAAAGGCAATAATTGGAGAGTCATCTACCTCCCCTAAGTTACACACGTCATCATAGCCATATGATGTGATAAATTTAGTACTCGCAAGTGTACGAATCACTCGTAGAAAAGTGATAAGCAACTTCCAAGGTCGGTTTCTCAAGGAATTGCAGTGGTTCTAAATAACTGTCTTCTTAATCTAAATAGAGTTCTAACAAAAATAAAACACTAATTAAATAGAGTTCTAGTGAAACTAAAACACTAAGCAACTAGAGTCCTAAACCTAGTAAAACTGTAAAAAGGTGTTTGATTTGTGACGGGAACAATGATACGATCAATTAAACGAAAACAAAATCGATTTGTGACGGGAACAATGATACGATCAATTAAACGAAAACAAAATCGCAATTTAACAATCAATTCAAATGGATTAAAAATCAATGGAGGATATATGGACGTTTAGCTTGGTTGGCCATGCTTGCATCGAAAATGTATGGTGAAATAACATGAACGTTCTAACTAAACAATATTACCGACTTTCCTTTTAATTACGAGACTGCCTGCGGTCGGGGTAAATCTCTTTGTTGATTAACTAATTAACTGCCTTCAGTTGGGGTAAATCAAATAGCAATCAAATTATGCGCAAGGAAATACATGCCAATCAAACTAATGCTATGACTAAGTCACTAATTTGAAGCTTTGATTAAGTGTTTCGGAATAAAGTTAAGGTGACGTTCCTAGTCTCTAGCAAGAGGAGCGATCTAAAAATTAAAATAAACAAATAAACTAAACTAACCTAAATCACTTCCGTAGATTGTCACGGTTGCATTTAGCGTATGCAACAAGCCTTTAAACCCCTAGGTGGCCCTAGTGGACGAGTTATAGTCTCATGAGGGTTTCCAGTGATGATACCCTCAAACATTTAATTAACAAAACTAAATAAAGACTCTAAACATACTTGAATCAATTCATGCATATGTCTCAAAAATTGTTAACAACAAATGGCATACAAAATAGTTAAAAATCACTTAAGCTCAAAAACAGTCCAAATATCAAACCTATATTAGTAATCGGATTTCGAATAACCAATCAAACCACAAGCCCGTTAGTTACACTATCTGATCGTGTCATGCATGATATTCATAGACTACATTTTAATATCTCATAAATATGCAAATAAAATTTGAATGAAAATTGCACTTACAATCTCCATATGCTCACTTTTCAAATCCATCTCCACTAATATAGAAATCAAACTACCTAAAATCAATAGGACTTCATTAAGCTTGTAAAGTTGTGGTTAGGTGTGTGATTATGAAAGTACGGAAATGATATTTTCACTAGGATAAGAATACTTTTTATTTCACAAACTTATTTTCAACTTTCTCCACCAAGTGTTCTTTTTCATCCTCCTATAAATTCCATATGTCCCTTGGATCTTTTTGCTTGATTTTCTTTCTTTACTTTTCTTGCTTATTATTTCAATCATCATCATTTTTTTTTTAATTTTTATTTATTTATTTATTTTATTGTGATGAAGCAAGATAAATACAACATAATTACTCATGAAAATCAAATATTACATTGAGTACTCTTATCACTAAGGGTAGTACAACGTATGTCAATGTTGAGTTCAAGGGTGTACTATGGATAAAATAATACGAGGAGGCTTGAAAAGTTCAAATGATCCAAAGATGGCCTAAATCACTTTCTAAGTGGCATTTGATTCTATCGTTTCGTTTCAATGGGTTTTCAAATGAGTTCTAGAGTTTGTTGAGATTTAAAATATATCACGAACATGAACATATTACACAAACCAAAATAGTCATACTAACCATACAAACTACCACATATACCACAAAATCCTCAAATTAGATGAATCTAACATTTATGTGCTTCATTGCTTAGGTAAAAATTTAATTTCTTTCATATATCACCATCATTACAATCATGTTAATATCATAGACTTCCGGATTGACTCAAGTGGACACGACACTATCCTAACAAAATTCAAGTGACAAAAGTTAAAAATTTAAATTTGGTCTAATTTCATGCTCATGGAATATTTTTCCCACCCCAACCTAATTTCTACATTGTCCTCAATGTTAAAAAGAAAAACAAAAGAAATTAAGTAAAGAAGTGAGAGAAGTTACCCCCCTTTCGTATGAGATTGTGTACATTACACTTATGCTCCGTTTCACTATTCCTCGCTCTCCTCATCATATGGCATTTAGTGTGCAAAAAATATGCATGAAACCTCTAAATGTGTGCATCGCAACTCAAAGCCAAATTTAAAGATTAACTAAATACAAATGAAATAAAAAAAAAAAAACAATGTTAATTATAGTTAATAACTAATCCAAAAAAAAATAAGAATAATAATAATAAATTAAAATAAAGGAAAAACTCAAAAAGAAAATTAAACTAAAAATAAAAAAAGAAAAAGAAAAGAAGTTTGATACTACCGAATATGGTGGGTTGCCTCACACCAAGCACTTTCTTTAACGTCTTAGCAAGACATTGCTAATCACTTTCTATCCACCATCATCAAAAATCTTGAAGTGTGTGATATCAATTTTTTGAGCTAGTATGTCATTAAGCTTGTCCTTCCATCTCGATATTTGTTTCCTATGAAGTACAGCACACACTCTTTTGTGGAAGTGGTATGGAAAATGATTTGGGAATTTGCAAGTCTTAGGTGCCTTGTGCGGCATGGGAGGTGAAGATAATTCCTCTTTGTTCTCCTTAGAAGTTTGTAGAATTTGATATTCCTTAGCTTGACATTCTTTGAGAATTGCTTGCTCCCCATCTGTATTTTCTACATAAAGTGGTAAATCATCAAAAGTTTCAAGAAAATAAATATTTTCAAAATTTTTACCTCTTTGAAGGATTGTGTCATCCTTTACTTGCTCAATTTGAATGGGCAACTCTTCTTGTTTTTGAGTTTGTTCCGCTAGTTGCCCAACTTGTATTTCTATCCTTTTCATTGATGCCTCCATAGACTCCATCCTTTCATTAGTAGATTGTATGAAAGCATTCAAGGTTTCCTCTAAGGTTGGCTTCCTAGGTTGATTAGAAGCTCTACTTCCTTGTATGAAAGAATTCATGCTCTCCTCCAAGGTAGACTTCTTAGATGGATAGGGTGGGTCATATGGATGAAAATTTGAGCTTTGCATTTGATATTGGGCATAAGGTGGGTCATATGGATGAAAATTCGAGCCTTGCATTTTGTATTGGGCATAAGGTGGGATAGAGTTTGTTTCCCATGAAAAATTATGGTGATTTCCCCACTCAGGATTATAGGTATTAAAATAGGGATCATTCCAGGGTGGGTGACATCCCTCATTATGATCAAAGTTTGAATTAGTGGATGTATAGTAATCACCTGCAAAAGTGCAAACATTAGCAAAATGCCCATATAAACCACAGATGCCACATACCTCTATGTTTGTCATATCATATAGCTCCTCAGAAGGCTTTGTATTGGTTCATAGATTTCAGTATCCAGCCTAATTAGGTGCATTTGATGTTGTTTATGAACGGTACCTTTCAAAACTAACAAAAACAATAGAGAAATCAAAGTACCATAAAATATACCACAGATTAAGTAAATAAAAGTACTATATTTTTTTTTGAATTTTTGAATTTTGAATTTTGAATTTTTTTTTGTTTTTTTTTAATAAAAGATAAAAATAAAATAAAATTTAACTAAAATAAATAAATAAATCTAATTTAGAAAATCTAAAAAGTTCAAAAGAAAATTATTTAAAACGCCAATTTTCCGGCAACGGCGCCAAAAACTTGATGTGATAAATTTAGTACTCGCAAGTGTACGAATCACTCGTAGAAAAGTGATAAGCAACTTCCAAGGTCGGTCTCTCAAGGAATTGCAGTGGTTCTAAATAACTGTCTTCTTAATCTAAATAATGTTCTAACAAAAATAAAACACTAATTAAAAAGAGTTCTAGTGAAACTAAAACTCTAAGCAACTAGAGTCCTAAACCTAGTAAAACTGTAAAAAGGTGTTTTTTGATTTGTGACGGGAACAATGATACGATCAATTAAACGAAAACAAAATCATAATTTAACAATCAATTCAAATGGATTAAAAATCAATGGAGGATGTATGGACGTTTAGCTTGGATGGCCATGCTTGCATCGAAAAGGTATGGTGAAATAACATGAATGTTCTAACTAAACAATATTACCAGCTTTCCTTTTAATTACGAGACTGCCTGCAGTCGGGGTAAATCTCTTTATTGATTAACTAATTAACTACCTTCGGTCGGGGTAAATCAAATAGCAATCAAATTATGCGCAAGGAAATACATGCCAATAAAACTAATGCTATGACTAAGTCACTAATTTGAAGCTTTGATTAAGTGTTTCGGAATAAAGTTAAGGTGATGTTTCTATAACTAGATTCTCAGATTTTTCAACCTAACTACGAATCTCAAATTGGCCCATTATAATTCATAATTAAATATCTAAACATGCTCTTAATCAAAAGGTAATTCATTTATATTAAATCAATAAAATATATACCATACACAATTCTAGCAAACATGGCAACACAAAGTAAACATCCATAACAAAACTAGCTGCTCATGTTCATATTAACATTCATAGACAAATATAATATGATCATACACTTCAACGAAAGAAGAAGAAAATAGAATTCTATAACAACAAGGAAAACCTAGATCTAAATACTGCTTATGGATGGGATAGCGTTCTTCTCCAAAAGTATTATCTTCAATTGTCGACGGCTTCCTTGGATCCTTAGAATGGTTTCTCTCGCTTCGTTGAGTGTGGCAAAGCTCCCAAAAAATGAGTGAATTGATTTTTTGGTCGCAAAATTCTTTTGTGTAAAAGTTGTATTCGAGTTGTTCGAGTTGTATGTAAGGGGGAGTCTAAGGGGCTATTTATAGATGTAAGGGTTTACACAAATCCTAATTTCAATAGGAATAGGCGCGTAGCGGCACACATTTTCCCCGCCGTGGCGTAACCCAAATTCTGGAAATAATGTCAAAACTCGAGAGCTCCCCGCCGCGGCATGACTTTTCCTCACCGCGGCGCGTGTTGCCTTCCTTTTCTTCATGTTTATCCCCTTACATATGTGATGGCTCGTTATGTAAGGCTTACATATTAGACTTGTCTTGCCCGTAACTCATGATCCGAGCGTCGTAAGTGTTCCGTCTTTGCGTGTTTGCATTATTTGACTCATTTGACGCTAAAAACACTTGAAATACACTAAAACATACCCGTGATTTCGAATTGATAAATTTATGAAAATAATCAAATAAACAATCATAACAAATCTATACTTTAAACAATTAAGCACAATTAATCACGAAATATTAGTGTTTTTCGAGCACTCATCACCATACCGACTACAAGTACCGTTCCCACACAAT
Source organism: Elaeagnus macrophylla (assembly GCA_029378325.1). Lineage (NCBI taxonomy): Eukaryota > Viridiplantae > Streptophyta > Magnoliopsida > Rosales > Elaeagnaceae > Elaeagnus > Elaeagnus macrophylla. Next base: position 21,089,893 of record CM055652.1, read on the forward strand.
TTAAAGGACAGTAAGCAAGATAACCAATTTTTTGATATATTTAACATGCTTTCAAAAGTGAATATTAATTTGCCTCTGTTAGATGCAATTAGAAATGTATCTTCTTATGAAAAAATTTTCAAGGAATTAAACTCTAAGAAAAGAAGGTATGAGCTCAATGAAAGAGTCATAGTGTCTGAAATTGCTAGTGCAATGCTTCAACAGAACCTACCCCCTAAGTTAAAAGATCCGCGCCTATTCCTATTGCAATCAGGATTTGTGTAAACCTTTACATCTATAAATACCTCCTTAGACTCCCCCTTACATACAACTCGAACAACTCGAATACAACTCTTACACATTACAATTTTGTGACCAAACACTACATTCAATTAGTTTTGGGAGTTTTGCTACACTAAAACGAAGCGAGAGAAACTATTCTAAGGATCCAAGGAAGCCGTCGACGATCGAAGATAAAGCTTTTGGAGAAGAACGTCATTCCATCCATTTAGCGGTATTTAGATCTAGGTTTTCCTTGTTGCTATAGAATTATATTTTCTTCTTCTTTCGTTGAAGTGTATGATCATATTTTATTTGTCTATGAATATTAATATGAAAATGAGTGGCTAGTTTTATTATGGATGTTTAGTTTGTGTTGCCATGTTTGCTAGAATTGTGTATGGTGAATATTCTATTGATTTAATATAAACAAATTATCTTTTGATTATGAGCATGTTTAGATATTTAATTATGAATTATCATGGGCCAATTTGAGATTTGTAATTAGGTTGAAAAATCTAAGAATATAGTTTTAGGAACGTCACCTTAACTTTATTCCGAAACACTTAATCAAAGCTTCAAATTAGTGACTTAGTCATAGCATTAGTTTGATTGGCATGTATTTCCTTGCACATAATTTGATTGCTATTTGATTTACCCCGACCGAAGGCAGTTAATTAGTTAATGAACAAAGAGATTTACCCCGACTGCAGGCAGTCTCGTAATTAAAAGGAAAGCCGGTAATATTGTTTAGTTAGAACGTTCATGTTATTTCACCATACCTTTTCGATGCAAGCATGGCCAACCTTACCCCGACCGCAAGCAGTCTCGTAATTAAAAGGAAAGTCGGTAATATTGTTTAGTTAGAACGTTCATGTTATTTCACCATACCTTTTCAATGCAAGCATGGCCAACCAAACTAAACGTCCATACATCCTCCATTGATTTTTAATCCATTTGAATTGATTGTTAAATTGCGATTTTGTTTTCATTTAATTGATCGTATCATTGTTCCCGTCACAAATCAAACACCTTTTTACAATTTTATTAGGTTTAGGACTCTAGTTGCTTAGAGTTTTAGTTTTCCTAGAACTCTATTTAATTAGTGTTTTATTTTTGTTAGAACTCTATTTAGATTAAGAAGACGGTTATTTAGAACCATTGCAATTCCTTGAGAGACCGACCTTGGAAGTTTCTTATCACTTTTCTACGAGTGATTCGTACACTTGCGAGTACTACATTTATCACATCATCCGCCACTAGATTTTTTGACCTCTTCTAGTCTCTTGTCTCTAAGTCAAATTCTTGAAGGAGGAGAACCCATCTAATCAATCGATGTTTTACATCCTTCTTTGCCAATAGGTATTTGAGTGCTGAATGATCTGTATATACAATGAATTTTGTACCAATAAGATAGGACCGAAACTTCTCAAATATAAAAACTAACGCGAAGAGATCCTTCTCCATTGTTCCATAGTTGGCTTGGGCATCATTAAAGGTTTTACTTGCATAGTAAATAGTATGAAAAATCTTTCCTTTCCTTTGTCCCAAAACTGCTCCAACCACATAATCTGATGCATCACACCTCAACTAAAATGGTAAATTCCAATCCAAAACTATAACAATGGGTACCGTCACCAACCTTTCTTTTAACAATTGGAAGGCTTCTAGACAAGCCTCATCAAATTTAAATGGCCTATCTTTCTCCAAGAGATTACACAAAAGCTTAGATATCTTGGAAAAATATTGAATAAATCTTCTATAGAATTTGGCATGGCCAAGGAAACTCCTTACCCCTCTCACATTGTTTGGTGGAGGCAACTTTTCAATCACCTCAATTTTTTCTCTATCAACCTCTATTCCCTTGGAGGACACTCTATGTCCCAAAATAATTCCTTCATTAACCATGAAGTGACATTTTTCCCAATTTAAGACCAAATTAGTTTCCTCACATCTTTGCAAAACAAGAGAAAGATGACGCAAGAAAGCATCAAAAGTGTCACCAAACACAGAAAAATCATCCATAAAAATCTCCAAGATTCTCTCTACCATGTCTGAGAAAATAGCCATCATACATCTTTGAAAAGTAGCCGGTACATTACACAACCCAAATGGCATTCTTCGAAAAGCAAATGTTCCATATAGAGAAGTGAAAGTGGTCTACTCTTGGTCCTCTGGGGCAATAGCAATTTGGTTGTACCACGAGTATTCATCCAAAAGACAATAAAACTCAGGACCTACCAACCTATCAAGCATTTGATCTATGAAAGGTATAGGAAAGTGATCCTTTCGAGTCCCCTTATTAACCTTTCATGCTCTCCATTCAGTTACTGTCCTTGTTGGGATGAGATCATTAGCTTCATTTAATACCACGGTCATACCACCCTTCTTAGGAACACATTGAATTGGGCTTACCCATTTGCTATCGGATATAGGATAAATGATACCCATACCCAACCATTTAATGACCTCTTTCTTCACCACATCTTTCATCACCAGGTTCAATCTCCTTTGTCATCTCTAGTAGGAATTGTCCCCTCCTCCATCAAAATTTTATGCATACAAATGGAGGGGCTAATTCCTTTGATGTTGGCTAAAGACCACCCAATAGCTCCTATTCTTCCTTTTAAAACCATCATTAGCTTTCCCTCTTATTCCTTGGTAAGTGCCAAAGAAATGATTACTAGTAGTGTCTCACCATCTCCCAAATAAGCATACTTGAGGTGGCTAGGTAATGGCTTAAGCTCTAGTGTGGGAGGCTCTTCAATAGATGGCTTAAGTGAGGACCTTTCCTTCAACACCTCATAAAAAAAATTAGTACCAACACAAGGAGGCATAGCCTCCATAAAATGCATAATTTCAATGACATCATCTTTCAAATCCATATCATGGTCATTCAAAACAATGTTATCAATACACTCATGCATACTATCATCATCATTAAAATCAATGGTCTCAATGACCTCATGCATACTATCATCATCAAAATTATCAATGTCAACCTCATGACTATGCATAGCATCACAAGTACTATCACCATTCTTTTTAACCACAATACATCTCCCAAATTATTTTGACTTTCATCGATACTCGACTGCAATGTAGGAAGGATAACTTCTATGAGTATCATTGCTTCACTACCATAGACCAGAGCAAATGGTGACTCATTTGTTGACTCTCGGGGACTAGTTCAGATTAACCATAGCACACCAGGCAATTCTTCAACCCATTTTCCTTTCGCTGATGCGAGATTTTTCTTTAAAAGCGTGAGTACAAGTTTATTCAAGGCCTCGGCCTAACCGTTTGCTTGTGGATAATAAGGAGATGAATGATTAAGCTTGATCCCATACCTCTGGGACAATTCCTTTACGTTTTTTCCAACAAATTGCTTCCTGTTATCTGTCACCAGTTCTCTAGGAAGACTGAACCGAAAAATTATAGATTTTTAAAGAAACTTTATGATCTCAGTTCCTCAAATTTGACTTAAGGCCTTCACTTCAATCCATTTAGTGAAATAATCTGTGGCAACTAGGAGAAATTTTTTCTGTCAAAATGCTTGTGGAAAAGGTCCAATGATTTCCAACCCCTATTTATAAAAAGGCCACGAGCTTACAACCCCAATCATAGGAGTAGCGGAAAAGTGCATAAGCTGGCTAGAACATTGACATTTGTCACAATGCCGAGAAAACTACACAGAGTCAGTCAACATAGTCAGCCAATAGTACCCCTATTGCATTATCTTCTTGATAGTTTACGACCTCCGGAG